>OX459114.1:33083536-33483536 GCA_949775065.1 Brachyopa scutellaris | reverse complement strand
ATGGACTTGATTACTGTTTGTAAATTAAATAACAAACAATAACAGACAATATTCTAAACATAAGTAAGTATATTTGTATGATACAAGCAAAGGCATTAATCGACAATTTATTGTAACACTTTCACAACAGATTCACTGAATTTGATACGGCGTCAGCAGTCCTATACAGAACCAAGCCTAGCTTCTCGCAACCATGTGTGTGTGCTTGTTATTTTTTCCACGAAATGGAAGGGACCTACAGTTTTTTGCCGACTCCGAACGGCGAGCTTAGAAGCTTCTGATGACAGATGATACTCTTTGATTGCTTGTCAGACATTCGAAAGAGGTGGCACCGTGAAAAAACATTTAGGTGTTTTTGCTGGAATTGAACACGGGCAGCATGCGTAGTAGTCCAACGCACTAACCAACAAGGCCGCGGCGACCATGCGATTTTAATTATCTTTAAAATTGGGACAAAAATCGCGCCGCATATATGCTCGGGATGCGTTAAAAAAAAAATATGTTATGGTGTATCAACATGCATTTTGTTAAAGAGATGTTAGCATTGTTATCTCGCTCAAATGTGAAAGCTCTTCTGCAAACCATTTATTGACACTATAGTCCATTTTACAAATATAGTCCGTTTTACAAAAAGAAGAATAGTAAATTTCCGCACATTTAATATCAAAAGCATTACAGTCACTGCAAAAACAGAACCCAACTTCCTAGGAAGGACCCTTGATCCCCATTAACATGGGCACAACACCTAAATACCATCTATAAAAAGTGTGCCAAATTTCAGGTTTCTAATAAGAACAGTTCTTGATGTTTTAATCGTGACAGACATTTTAGAGTTAGAGCGAACTTATAATGGTTTCTTATTACCATATGGGTACGGAACCCTAAAAAAAACAATAAAGAAACGAAGCATCTACTAGAGAATCAAGATGGCCCCATTAATTTGCACACAATTGGTTAGACCCAGTATACGGTATGGTGGAATAAAACTAACCAAAAAACTGTCATTAGCAGGCCAAAAATATCCAGAGACTAGCAGATTTGAACGTAATAGAGGTAATGAAAACCACAACAACTGCAGATCTGGAAGCTCTACTGACCATTACCACTTCATCTAGAAATACAAGAAGAAGAGGCTAAAGAAGCTCTTGTTCTTCATTGGATCTTTAAATTTGAACATGGGAACCTAAAGAGATATCTGGGTAAACTAAACATGGCCAATAGAGCTAAAGAAAAGACCACTGCCAGTGATCACAATGTTCCTAAAAATATCCTTCGTAAAAAACTACCAAACATTCTTCCCGAACAGAGACAAATGGAAAAACAACTCAAAGTGAATCAGTGTTCACAAGTAAGCAGAAAAGCTAGATGCCACTCAAAAAGTATATCCCTTTATAACATGTCACAATTTTCTAAGCGGAACTATTTGCCATCAATATAGCTGCACAAATCCTACTGGAGAGAAATCTGCCTAAAACAAAGATAAATATAAATAAATATATTTGTATGGAACATATCTTCCATCAATATTAATGTATTTATTCTTTTGTTAGGAAAGTTAATATGAACAAAACTAGTTTCATGGAATTTCGTTCTCCATTTTCTAATCCAATCGCTTACAGACTCATTGGCCTTTGGAATATATTTGCAGTTTCATCAGTATGCTCGGCAACCGCTATAATTGTTGTGTCATCGACAAAAGACGCTAAGGGAACTGATTTCTTTCCTCCTTTGTTGGTTTTCAAAATTAGATTTTCGAGTGTATTTTATGAACTTTTAAATGTAATACACCATGTGCACTTTATTTATTTTAGTAAGTGTAACTTTTTTTTATTTTAGTAACTTAAATTAACCTGACTTCAACTGAATAGGTGAGTCAGTAATTTGTTTATAAAAATTATCCGGAGCTTACTTTCACTCCAAATTTTTCCACAACATGCTTTACAAATATACATAAAATTTTACTTTTGGGGGTAAAAAACATTTCTAGCAAATTACTCACTAGGCTAACACGACACTGTGTCAGTTTAAAACTGAGTCAATGTGTTACGAAATGGCACACAATTCGTAGAGGAACTTTTGTCAAAAGAACATAGATATACTAGAAAAATGCCGCTCGGACCGAGGTACACTTGGTCCAAGGTACACTTGGTCCAAGGCACACTACTCTCCCCTACCAATATAAAAGCGAAACGAAAAGCAATTTCGAATAGGATTGTCTTTCGGAACGAAATAGAGAGTAGGGCCCCTGGTCCATTTTGAGTTGATTTTCCATTCATCTCTGTTGGGAAGTATGTTTCGTAGTTTTGTACGAGGCTTATTTTTAGGGACATATGATCGCAAGCACTGGCTAGATAGACGGTTAAAGTTCCCGTCTTTGAATTTATATGCTCCTAGCGAATAGAGCAAGAGCTTGTTAAACTGCTTCTTCCTGCATTACTAGGTCAAGTAGGGTCAGGTTCAGTAGAGCTTCCAGACCTGCAGTTGATGTGGTTCTCATTGCCCCTCATTACGCTCAAACATACTAGTCTCTGGATCTTGTTTAGCCTGTTAATTTGGGCATCATAAACTTCGTGGAGAACTGGTTTCCAAAAGCCCAAAAAACACAGAAATGAAAACGATTGCAATGCTATTAGCAATGCTCCTGCATCCGTCAGTTTTGCCAAGATATTAAAAATGCCCTTATAATGGTTCCACGCATTCTCGACTGTATCAGCTCTTGCGCTCGATCTTGTTTCTTGCAGCCGCTTCACGGCTTTGCCCGAAGTACCAAGCAGAACTTCCCAACAGTGTGTGTTTTTTTATATATTTAAAAAAAAATGTAACCGCTCCGAATTGCCGCCCCTGGCAAAGTTCCGCCCTTAACTCGTTGTAAGCTCGTAAAACTTTATCCCATATCTCGCCCTCTTTCCTATTAAATACTGCCTGAAACTAAGTCGTCCTCTAAACAAAAGAAGAGGTTCATCCAGCGCAATATGTTGCTTAGGATAGTAGGCTTTTTGTAAACTTTTAAAAAAAAACTTCACCAACCAACGGTTAGATTTCCCTCAATTCAGTTTCATCATCTTCCTTTGCCCCCTGCAAGGTCAGGGTTAGAATAGCCTTGAGTTAAGGTATGCATGTGGTAAGAGCCGACTTAAATCCGCCGGAAGAATGATGTTATAAGTGATACTGTCAGGAGGATGTACTCCTGGTAGGGCCACCCATGCCAGTAAGGTTATAACTGAAAGATGAACCTGAAGGTAAATGTTAAATCCAGGAGCGCCTGACGCATATTGTGCGGCTCACTGGTTAGCGTCTGACCCCAGAGGAGCGGCTGAGTTTTAAATGTTGTTCAGAGAAAGCAATCTTTTTTGTTTCCCTGTTCTAAATGGTCGAAGTAAAATACGATTTTACTTAAAGATGAAAATATGCTGCTGCGATGAAAAAACACGATCCGTACAGCTTGATGATTTTATTGAGAAGAAGGTTATGACTTTGACAGCCGGAAATATTTATGCAAAAGTTAATGACAATTTTGTTTCAATTCAGTTTGTTCCAAATCATATTTAAAGGCAATGTTACAATTGTATTATTTATAATAGAAATTCTAATGATCATATAGGCAAAGTTACATTGTATTATTTATAATGGAAATTGTAATGAGCATATGTATTATTATTTACATTCAGTGATAATTAATGCTTAACATTCTCCCCCCCTTGAAGGGGCTGAGTTCCTTCAATCGGTAGTCGACGCACTCTAGCGGTAGCACGCTGAGTTTCACCGCTGCTTGTCTTCAGTGTAACTACTCGCACGATGCCGTCTTTGCCAGGATGCACTTGAACAACTCGACCCAGTCTCCATTTAAGTGGGGGAAGATTGTCTTCTTCAATGATGACAATGTCGCCGGTAGCTATTGAAGAGCTGGTTCTAGTCCATTTGGATCGCAATTGAAGGCTTTGCAAGTACTCTCGGGACCATCTCGACCAAAACTGCTGAAAGTACCACTGTAGCTGTTGATACCGCGTAAGTGAACTGATGCCTTTAGGATTCTGCAAAGTTGGTTCGACGATTGCATTGAGGGCTGTCCCAATGATGAAATGGCCTGGGGTAAGGGCTTGAATGTCATCCGGACTCTGAGACATAGGTGTTATTGGCCTGGAATTGAGAACAGATTCAATTTGAATAATTAAAGTGTTAAGCTCATGGTAGGTAAGAGATGAATTTTGCAATATACGTTTCATATGAAACTTGGCGCTCTTAACGGCGGCCTCCCACAATCCGCCAAAGTGGGGGGACCTTGGAGGTATGGTTTTCCAAATAATCCCATCTTCAGCACACGCGTTGATTATGGCTTCACGATTCTCTCGCTTAAGAAACATTTGATACAGCTCATGTAATTGCTTGCGCGCGCCTATAAAATTGGTCGCATTATTGCTGTGAATAATGGAACATAATCCACGTCGGCCGACAAATCGCTTTAGGGCAGCCAGGAAACTTATTGACGAAAGATCTTCGACCAATTCCAGATGTACGGCCCTAGTTACAAAGCAAACAAATACTGCGACATATGCTTTCACTGGCGCTGTTCCACGACGACGAAAATTAATTTGGAAAGGGCCACAGAAATCAACCCCAACAATATTAAAAGGCCTTGACTGCTGCACACGTAGCTGAGGTAAGTTGCCCATAATTTGATAATTTATTGATGGCATGGCTCGAACGCACCGAATACATTGACGCACAACTTTCCGTGCCACAATCCTGCCATGTATTGGCCAGAAATTGTCTCGAACAATGCTCAAAAGTGCTTGAGGACCTGCGTGCAAGTTCTTAATGTGAAAATGAGTTACCAGAACTGTAGTGAATATATGATCTTTCGGCAATAAAATCGGATGCTTGGCGCTGTAATTTATAGATGAGTTTGATATTCGCCCTCCAACACGAAGTAAGCCGTCAGAATCCAAAAACGGCGACAGCGAGCTTATGTGACATCTTGGAGACATTTGGTTGCCATTAGATACAGTTGAGATCTCCCTTTCAAAACTCATAAGTTGCACATATTTAATCAGTCCCTTAAGTGCTCTGTCTAACTCTTCAACGGTAAGGGGTCCAACAGCACGAATATTTTTGTTTTTAGTTTTTGAATTATCCTGGAATCTAAAGAGATAAGCAACAATTCTGATTAAAGACCAATAATTGTTGTGACATTTTATTCTTTCAAACAGATTGTCTTGCACTTGTACGGCCAAAGCAATTCTCATTTTTCCCCGCTCAAGTTGCGGGTTTTCAGAAATTGAAACTACATTAATTGTAGGCCACTGTTCCTTTGGCAAAGTCAAAAACGATGGTCCCTTAAACCACAATCTGCTGCTGACTAATATCGAAGGATAAGCTCCTCGAGAAATGATATCGGCCTGATTTAGCTCCGATTCAACATGTCGCCATTGCGAAACGATGGAATTTTGTTAAATAACAGATACACGGTTCGCCACAAATGTCTGCCAGTTACACGACTCCTCTGCGATCCAATTTAAGACGATGGTTGAGTCAGTCCAGTAGGTGAAATGCTTCACCATCGAACCAAAAATTTCCTTAAGCCGTTGCACAAGTCGAACCATCATAACTGCCGCACAGAGCTCTAATCGAGGTAAGCTAATTTTCTTCACAGGTGCTACCTTTGATTTAGCGCATAAGAGTTCAACTATAACTGAACCTGTTTCGTCGATTGAACGTACATAAATACACGTACCATAAGCATCTTCGGAGCTATCGGAGAATGCATGTAGCTGATAACTATCAGAATGACCATAAAATGTGCGTCGATTGACTTGAATATCATTAAGTTCATGCGGTTTATTTCTAAATTTTAACCAACCAAATTTTAACAATGATCGCAAGCACTGGCTAGATAGACGGTTAAAGTTCCCGTCTTTGAATTTATATGCTCCTAGCGAATAGAGCAAGAGCTTGTTAAACTGCTTCTTCCTGCATTACTAGGTCAAGTAGGGTCAGGTTCAGTAGAGCTTCCAGACCTGCAGTTGATGTGGTTCTCATTGCCCCTCATTACGCTCAAACATACTAGTCTCTGGATCTTGTTTAGCCTGTTAATTTGGGCATCATAAACTTCGTGGAGAACTGGTTTCCAAAAGCCCAAAAAACACAGAAATGAAAACGATTGCAATGCTATTAGCAATGCTCCTGCATCCGTCAGTTTTGCCAAGATATTAAAAATGCCCTTATAATGGTTCCACGCATTCTCGACTGTATCAGCTCTTGCGCTCGATCTTGTTTCTTGCAGCCGCTTCACGGCTTTGCCCGAAGTACCAAGCAGAACTTCCCAACAGTGTGTGTTTTTTTATATATTTAAAAAAAAATGTAACCGCTCCGAATTGCCGCCCCTGGCAAAGTTCCGCCCTTAACTCGTTGTAAGCTCGTAAAACTTTATCCCATATCTCGCCCTCTTTCCTATTAAATACTGCCTGAAACTAAGTCGTCCTCTAAACAAAAGAAGAGGTTCATCCAGCGCAATATGTTGCTTAGGATAGTAGGCTTTTTGTAAACTTTTAAAAAAAAACTTCACCAACCAACGGTTAGATTTCCCTCAATTCAGTTTCATCATCTTCCTTTGCCCCCTGCAAGGTCAGGGTTAGAATAGCCTTGAGTTAAGGTATGCATGTGGTAAGAGCCGACTTAAATCCGCCGGAAGAATGATGTTATAAGTGATACTGTCAGGAGGATGTACTCCTGGTAGGGCCACCCATGCCAGTAAGGTTATAACTGAAAGATGAACCTGAAGGTAAATGTTAAATCCAGGAGCGCCTGACGCATATTGTGCGGCTCACTGGTTAGCGTCTGACCCCAGAGGAGCGGCTGAGTTTTAAATGTTGTTCAGAGAAAGCAATCTTTTTTGTTTCCCTGTTCTAAATGGTCGAAGTAAAATACGATTTTACTTAAAGATGAAAATATGCTGCTGCGATGAAAAAACACGATCCGTACAGCTTGATGATTTTATTGAGAAGAAGGTTATGACTTTGACGGCCGGAAATATTTATGCAAAAGTTAATGACAATTTTGTTTCAATTCAGTTTGTTCCAAATCATATTTAAAGGCAATGTTACAATTGTATTATTTATAATAGAAATTCTAATGATCATATAGGCAAAGTTACATTGTATTATTTATAATGGAAATTGTAATGAGCATATGTATTATTATTTACATTCAGTGATAATTAATGCTTAACATTCTCCCCCCCTTGAAGGGGCTGAGTTCCTTCAATCGGTAGTCGACGCACTCTAGCGGTAGCACGCTGAGTTTCACCGCTGCTTGTCTTCAGTGTAACTACTCGCACGATGCCGTCTTTGCCAGGATGCACTTGAACAACTCGACCCAGTCTCCATTTAAGTGGGGGAAGATTGTCTTCTTCAATGATGACAATGTCGCCGGTAGCTATTGAAGAGCTGGTTCTAGTCCATTTGGATCGCAATTGAAGGCTTTGCAAGTACTCTCGGGACCATCTCGACCAAAACTGCTGAAAGTACCACTGTAGCTGTTGATACCGCGTAAGTGAACTGATGCCTTTAGGATTCTGCAAAGTTGGTTCGACGATTGCATTGAGGGCTGTCCCAATGATGAAATGGCCTGGGGTAAGGGCTTGAATGTCATCCGGACTCTGAGACATAGGTGTTATTGGCCTGGAATTGAGAACAGATTCAATTTGAATAATTAAAGTGTTAAGCTCATGGTAGGTAAGAGATGAATTTTGCAATATACGTTTCATATGAAACTTGGCGCTCTTAACGGCGGCCTCCCACAATCCGCCAAAGTGGGGGGACCTTGGAGGTATGGTTTTCCAAATAATCCCATCTTCAGCACACGCGTTGATTATGGCTTCACGATTCTCTCGCTTAAGAAACATTTGATACAGCTCATGTAATTGCTTGCGCGCGCCTATAAAATTGGTCGTATTATTGCTGTGAATAATGGAACATAATCCACGTCGGCCGACAAATCGCTTTAGGGCAGCCAGGAAACTTATTGACGAAAGATCTTCGACCAATTCCAGATGTACGGCCCTAGTTACAAAGCAAACAAATACTGCGACATATGCTTTCACTGGCGCTGTTCCACGACGACGAAAATTAATTTGGAAAGGGCCACAGAAATCAACCCCAACAATATTAAAAGGCCTTGACTGCTGCACACGTAGCTGAGGTAAGTTGCCCATAATTTGATAATTTATTGATGGCATGGCTCGAACGCACCGAATACATTGACGCACAACTTTCCGTGCCACAATCCTGCCATGTATTGGCCAGAAATTGTCTCGAACAATGCTCAAAAGTGCTTGAGGACCTGCGTGCAAGTTCTTAATGTGAAAATGAGTTACCAGAACTGTAGTGAATATATGATCTTTCGGCAATAAAATCGGATGCTTGGCGCTGTAATTTATAGATGAGTTTGATATTCGCCCTCCAACACGAAGTAAGCCGTCAGAATCCAAAAACGGCGACAGCGAGCTTATGTGACATCTTGGAGACATTTGGTTGCCATTAGATACAGTTGAGATCTCCCTTTCAAAACTCATAAGTTGCACATATTTAATCAGTCCCTTAAGTGCTCTGTCTAACTCTTCAACGGTAAGGGGTCCAACAGCACGAATATTTTTGTTTTTAGTTTTTGAATTATCCTGGAATCTAAAGAGATAAGCAACAATTCTGATTAAAGACCAATAATTGTTGTGACATTTTATTCTTTCAAACAGATTGTCTTGCACTTGTACGGCCAAAGCAATTCTCATTTTTCCCCGCTCAAGTTGCGGGTTTTCAGAAATTGAAACTACATTAATTGTAGGCCACTGTTCCTTTGGCAAAGTCAAAAACGATGGTCCCTTAAACCACAATCTGCTGCTGACTAATATCGAAGGATAAGCTCCTCGAGAAATGATATCGGCCTGATTTAGCTCCGATTCAACATGTCGCCATTGCGAAACGATTGAATTTTGTTAAATAACAGATACACGGTTCGCCACAAATGTCTGCCAGTTACACGACTCCTCTGCGATCCAATTTAAGACGATGGTTGAGTCAGTCCAGTAGGTGAAATGCTTCACCATCGAACCAAAAATTTCCTTAAGCCGTTGCACAAGTCGAACCATCATAACTGCCGCACAGAGCTCTAATCGAGGTAAGCTAATTTTCTTCACAGGTGCTACCTTTGATTTAGCGCATAAGAGTTCAACTATAACTGAACCTGTTTCGTCGATTGAACGTACATAAATACACGTACCATAAGCATCTTCGGAGCTATCGGAGAATGCATGTAGCTGATAACTATCAGAATGACCATAAAATGTGCGTCGATTGACTTGAATATCATTAAGTTCATGCGGTTTATTTCTAAATTTTAACCAACGGTAATGAAAGTTTTGAGGTAGTGCTTGATCCCATGTGAACTTCAGACGCCATAATTGCTGCATAAAAATTTTTGCAAGAACAATCACAGGATTTATTAATCCTAATGGATCGAACAGCTGCGCTATATCGGATAGTATAGATCTTTTCGTGATGGCTCTTGATGATAAAGAAGCTATTTCATAATGAAAACTATCCGTTAGTGGATTCCAAATAATTCCCAAAGTTTTAACTGCATCACCATCTTTAATTTTAAAATACTGTTCACGATCATTTGGTGATATACCTTCTAAAAGCTCTCGGGAATTCGAACACCACTTTTTAAGACTAATACCGCCTTTACCTAGTACTGCAACCAGATCTCTCTGAAGAGTGTTTAGTTCATCGAGTGAATCGCAACCGGTGAGTAAGTCGTCAACATAAAACTCTGTGTTGATGACCCTTGCAGCTAAAGGAAAATCTTTCTCTTCATCGATAGACAGCTGCTTCAATGAGCGCGTCGCTAAAAATGAGGCACAAGCGGTGCCAAACGTAACAGTGCATAATCGATAAATAATTATCTCTCCATTCGAATCTCTCCATAAAATGTAGTGGAAGTTTCTGTCAGCTGGATCTAGTTGCACTTGGTGATACATTTTTGTTATATCCGCTGTTATTACAAATTTGTGCATACGAAACCTCAACGCTATAGAAAGCAGATCGGGCTGAATGATCGGTCCCACCATTAAAATGTCATTGAGAGATTTTCCAGAGCTGGTTTTGGCCGACGCATCGCATACAACCCGTAGCTTTGTAGTGGTACTTGATAGCTTAAATACACCATGGTGCGGCAGAAAGTAGTGGGGTTTAGCTAGGTCTACGCCTTGTGCTTTCTCCATTTGTGAGCTTTCTAGCAGCTTATGCATAAAATCGGAGTACTGTTGGAATAGTTCTGGGTTTTTTTCTAAATCGTCTTTCGATAGAGAGCAGCCTTCTTCTGGCAACCTCATATGAATTTCCTAGTAAGCTTGGACTTTGCTTAAAGGGCAATCTTACATTGTAACGTCCAGAGTCTAAGCGGGAATAATGATCAACGAAGTGAGATTCACATTTTTTCTCTTCTGTAGTTAAAGACTGTTGCACTGTATCGAAGCTTTCAATTTGCCAGAACGACTTTAAAGAATTGCTAAGCAATTCATCGGAATCGGGTTGAAAGGGAGACTCTTGGGTGAGCAGACTGTAGGCACTTGAATTGTTCGCACTTGGAAGTTTACCTGCTACTACCCATCCAAGCACAGTATTTTGCAGAACAGGCAAATTCGATCCTAATTGGATTTGGCCGACGCATAGTAAGCTGTAAAATAAGTCTACTCCGAGTAGCAAATCTATACGTTGTGGAATATAAAACAGTGGATCAGATACGTGAATATTTTTCGGTATATTCCGGCACTTAATGTCTATTTTCTTATCAGGTAAAGGGCCAGTGATTTGCGGTATCACAAGTGCTTCGATTGTAGTGGTAAACCCGTTGATGCGAGAGCCGATGGTGAGAACTGTCTTGTATTTAGCTGAAGTCACAGTGTTATTGGCACAAGTCAAAGAGGTGGAAGATGGGATACGAGGAGCTCCCAAGCACTGCACGAGTCTCTCGGAGATAGGTGCGTTTGCGATCCAGAGTCTAACAGCACACGGCATGGCACCTGCTGCTGGAGTTTGTTTACAATATTTACCACAGCAGTTCCTAACATATAATTTTCAGCACAGCTAGAATGCATAAGGTAGTTGGGTACGGGAGCAGTGGAGGCAGCACGGCTTGCGGGGGTTCTACTTGTACATGCAGTATTTGGATTTTGATCCGTTGTCGCTGGGTGACTACTTGAACTAAGTGGGGTTTGTGGTACTGGAATATTTGCATTGTCGACAGGGTGCAGAAGAGAATGATGCTTATTTCCACAGCTTCGACAAGCACTAGACGGGCAATTAGCACTCGTATGATCGGTAGCTTTCAAGCAATTCAAACATAAATTACGGTTCTTAAGTTGATTAATTCGTTCCGGAATGGATAAATTTAGGAATTTGTGACAACGATATATAAAATGACCGAGAGTAGAGCAGAAGTAGCATGCATTTTTTGTAGTAATAAAGGTTTTTACGGCGTGTTTCGTATTATTTTTATGAATCTTAACACTTTCAGACTTGGCAAAGGAATCATAACTATATAATTGATTGGTTACATTACCTTCTAAATGTTAAGCTCTCTTCTTAAGAAATACAGTTAATTCTTGTAAGCTGGGAAGCCGGTCAACTGGCGCTTCGTCGTTCCACTTACTTAATGTTGCTGCATCCAACTTCGATGTGATGAGAAACACAATAAGATCGTTCCAATGTTCCACTGGTCGTTGCAGGTTACTAAGTCCGGTCAAATGGTTGCTTATTTTATCCAGCAAGCTCCTCAGGTCCACTGCCGATGCTTTCTGAATCTTCGGATGGTTGAATATACGTTGAAGATGTTCCTGTGCGATGATTTTTCGATTTTCAAATCTTTCCTTTAATCTTGCTAAAGCCACGTCGTAGTTGTCGTCTTCAATCTTCAATCCTTCAATCGGAGCGATTGCAGTATCACTAAGCTTTGATAGAAGATAATGAAATTTAGCTTGTTTTGACAGCGTAGCGTTCTCGTGCACTAATGATACAAAACGATTGTACCAAACCGTCCACTTAGTCACGTCACCTGAAAATGAAGGAAGTTAAATTATTGGAAGTTTAACTGATTCAAGGCGCTGGGAAGGGCCAGCTTGCGATATATTCATTGAATTATCCTTTTCCGTGTGCTTCTTATTGATAAGAACCTTCAGGCTGGCAATGGTGAGGAAGTACATTTCCTCGTACTTAAAGCGTTCTGGATTCAAAATTTCCTCCTGATCGTTGTCCTCGATTTTCGCCTGAACACCATCAAAAAGGTGGAAGGCTGACTCAAGGGCTTCCATACGTACTTGGAGTTCGGGCAGAGATATAGACGAAGGGTCACTGTTGGCTTTGGCTGCGAATAACCTGAGTCTGTCGATGTGATGCATTGTTGCTAATCGCCGCGTTTTAAGAGCCTCAATGACCTTCAATTTCTTTTGAGCGACTTTCAAACTAGCGGCATCAGTAGGCACAGATGGTCCACGCTGCTCAGCGATGGTTAACTTTACCGCCTGTTCCTCTTCTTGATCAGCCATCGTAATTTAATAGATAAAACTCGTGATTGGAATTTTAGACGTTTTATGACGATCACGTCGGGGTCACCAAAAAATGTTGAGAGAAAGCAATCTTTTTTGTTTCCCTGTTCTAAATGGTCGAAGTAAAATACGATTTTACTTAAAGATGAAAATATGCTGCTGCGATGAAAAAACACGATCCGTACAGCTTGATGATTTTATTGAGAAGAAGGTTATGACTTTGACAGCCGGAAATATTTATGCAAAAGTTAATGACAATTTTGTTTCAATTCAGTTTGTTCCAAATCATATTTAAAGGCAATGTTACAATTGTATTATTTATAATAGAAATTCTAATGATCATATAGGCAAAGTTACATTGTATTATTTATAATGGAAATTGTAATGAGCATATGTATTATTATTTACATTCAGTGATAATTAATGCTTAACAAATGTGAATATAATTAACTGAACTATTTTCATAATATTATAAAGTTACATAAAAATGGCAATGAACAAAACAAATGGATTAATTACCCCATGTGGCAGACCAGGTACACTGAAAAATCCACCATCTTCAGAGGTCGGCCCTATGAATTCTGCGGAGGACCGCTTATTGCTTTTTAACAAAACCAGCAGCAGGAGTACACTAACACGTAGAACACCACCAAAAACACCAGTGTTAAATGCACCTAAAATCCAATTAAACAAATTTAACCTTCATCTCATCCTCAAAAAAAATTACGTTGTCTACCCTTGTGTGTAGTTTTCTACACATATGGGATTTCAGTGTGTTTTCCATGAATTTGATTTTTTTTTTGATTAAAATCAACCAAACAAATTGTCGTATAATTTTATTCTAAAGAAACTAGTGAAAATAAATTCAAATTAGTTTTCTTTGATGCATTTTATACAAACATTTCGATTAAGTTGGTTTTTACAATCAGCTTTTGTGCAAAAACAACAAATTGGCTCACATAATATATTATTTTTGGTGGAATTTTCTTCTTGTACTGCCTTTTATTTATAGTAGAACGCGTCGTGATCGTTCTGATAGATTTAATGAAGATGATGAAGATGATGCAGAAGTATACTCTAAAGATTGTGCTGGTTAGCTTTCTCCTGAAACTTTTGCAAGCAAAGATGCTGATAATGCCGGTCTTCTTCTCCTAGCTGCCATATGTGGCTTTGCAAGTGAATTCTTAGTTCACTTTCCTTCGTATTCCTATTTTTTGTGTTGATTGCCAATTCAAGTTCACTTCCTTGCAAATAATTAATAAATTCATATCAGAAATATCAACCATATTTGACAGGTTACTTTCCAATGAAAGATCCTGCATGTTCCGCAATTTAGATGCGGTTAATCCTTATCTCGCCAAGTCGAAAGGTTTTGTCCTTTCTAGTCGGCGCAAAAAAATGCTCTCATCCAAAATTAGTAGGACTGTATTATTAACATGTCCGATTAGTCGGTTCTTATGTTTTTGCGCGAAGCTTCTAGTTTCAGCTTCGATTGTCGGAATTCCGAGATCCCTGTGGATATCGTCGTTTCTAGCATACCACGGTGCTTGGACAATTTCTCTTAGCACTTTATTTTGAAAGGTCTGTAAAATATTGGCATTTGTTTTCTTGGTACAACCCCAAAGTTGTATACCGTAGGTCCACACCGGCTTTAGCACTTGCTTGTATAAAAGCAGTTTGTTTTCTGTACTGAGGTGGGAATGTTTCCCGATCAACCAGTACATTTCTTTATATTTGATTTCTAATTCTTTACGTTTCATTTTCACGTGCGAATTCCACTTCAGCGTCATTCCCAGGTTTTTAATTTATAAAAATTGGCAAGTCATTAATTTTCTTATAAGAGAAATTCACGTGAACAGATTTAGTTCCGTTAAAGGCGATCCGCCAGTCCCTCGTCCATTCATTTACTTTATTTAATGCGTTTTGCAGTTTGGCAGTCGTTTCCTCGATTGTTTTACCTACTGCTAGGATAGCGGTGTCGTCGGCAAACGTAGCAAGGATAGTGCCATCTTCTTTCGGTATATCACGAGTATATAACATATAGAGAAGTGGCCCCAGAACGCTTCCTTGCGGTACGCGGGCCAAAATTTCTTTGAGCTCTGAGTACTCGTTTCCATTTCTAACACGGAAGAGTCTATTCCCGAGATATGAATTTTGAAGAATGACAAAACGAACTAAAAGCCAGAAAACAACCTTTGAAAACGGTCGAGAGCTTGCAGAAACACATCAAAGAGCTTGAAAATAGAGTCAGCTACCTGAACAGCAAGACCAACTTGAATTCCACACTGATGAAGAAGAGCTTGCTACAGAAACTGCAAGCACACGGGGGAAAAACAAACGCCCAACAACAAAGCGTAAAGCCGTGGAAAGCCCAGAGACTTCCGCTAAAAGACAGGAAGCAAGAATGGCTACTCCGAGCAAAGCAAAACGAAATCAAGAAGATACAGTTCTACCGAAAGCTTTGCCCCGCGAACACGCTTGTTCATCGCTTAAGAATTTTAATTACCGCAATATTGTTTACCGACATTTATTACATATTTTATTTTATTTTAATTATTTTATTATTATTAATTAATAATTCCTTGCAATGGTTGATAGTTGTGGAGAGTGCAATTCTGGCATTTTGTCTGGCGATTTCGTGAGCTGCGGTGGGATTTGCTCCAGGAAGTTCCACATACATTGTGTGAAGCTTTCAGAAGCGGCCCTCCAGCTCATGAAGTCCAATGAAGGGCTTTGCTTCAAGTGCATTATTTGCAATAAAATGCCATTGTTGGGATTAATTTCTAAGCTCAGTGCATTAACGAATGAACTGAGTTTAATGAAATCCGAAATTCGCGAATTGAAACATAATTCCACGCAGAAAACCAGTGCCGCGGAGTTACCGTCGGTTGAAAATTGTGTTTTTGTTGACACCGGTTTGCCAAAAATTGTTGCCTCCACTTGTAATAGTGCGGAGCCGCCGGCGTCGCAGGCTTTTGATACCGAAAATGCCTCCGTAGGCATGGAAACATTTTGCAAAGTGTCGCGTAAAAAATCGCGGAAAAATAAAAAACGTGCAAAAAAGAACTCGCCAATAATTGGCGAGGATACTTCTGCACTTAATTTAGTTGCTACTCCTCTAATGGAACTGCATGCTGCCGGTTTTAACGTGAGTACGTCGGAAAATGCACTGGTGGATTATGTTTCTAGTAAAATGAACGTATCGAGCGATAGTATTTCTTGTTTTAAGTTAGTTAAGTCGACCGCTGACTTAACTAAACTGCATTATATTAATTTTAAAATTAAATTACCGACAGAGTTCTACGAGCGCGCATTAAATTCTTCAATTTGGCCGACGGGAATTCGCGTTAAAAAATTCATACCAAAAAACGGAGTTGCTTTGCCCGTCGCAGAAATCAAAACATAAACATTGATCATCTGCGACGGCAAAGCACCTCCGTTGTAAAAGATTATTCCATTTATTACCAAAATATTGGTGGTATGAGAACAAAAACAAAAGAAATTTTCGTTGCTCTCTCTGACCACCAATATGATATTATTGTTTTAACGGAGACATGGCTGCACCCACGCATTTTTTCGGCAGAGATCTTCGATTCAGCGTATGTGGTTTACCGAAATGACCGCTGCCGAACAAGCAGCGAAAGAGGTGGGGGAGTTTTAATAGCTGTCTCATCTCTTTTTCAAAGTAGGCAAATTGCATTGGAGCATCGATCGGTTAATGTTGAACAGATGTGTGTGTGCATTGATTTTATCCATGACGTGCGTTATCAGCTGTTTGTTTTTGTCTCCTACGTTCCTCCAAACAGTGTTGCCAATGTGTATGAAAAACATATTGGTAATATTAGTAGTGTTGTTGCTCGCCTTAAAGCCACTCAATTGCCTTGTGTATTGGGTGACTTTAATATTGGTGATGTAACTTGGAGGAATGTGGATGGTGATAAGAATTTAATGCCATTTAACGTCACCCATGAGTGGGAGCAAATAGTCATCGATGGTCTTCTCTCTTTGGACTTGTTTCAAATAAACTTTATCCGGAATTCTTTAAACAGGATTTTGGATCTAATTTTTGTAAATAATGAAATTAATTTCAAAATTTCTGAGGCCTTGGATCTTATTGATTCCAATAAAATTCATCACAAAGCCTTACTTTTAGAGCTTAATTTTCTTGATTATCCTAAAAGTAATTATATAAATTCCGCGTTATCTTATAATTTTTCTAAAACTAATTTCGTTGCTCTGCAGGATTATTTAAACGGTTTTGATTGGGATGAACTGCTAAAATCCCCCAATCTTAAAGGTAATTATGACATATTTTTAGATAAAATTAATTCTGGTTTTGAATTATATGTACCTAAAACGCGTCATAATAAAAGGTTTAAAATTCCTTGGTCAAATAAAAGATTGGTTAATTTACGTAATGTAAAAAGAAAAGCTTATTCGCGCTACTTATCTGATAAAACTAATTCTAATCGTGAACTTTTTTTGAGATTCAGAAAAGAATATGAGTTTTTAAGTCGATTTTTGTACAAGCAATACATCTTGTCAGTTGAGTCATCGGTAAAACGTAATAGCAAATCTTTTTGGAATTACATTAATTCGAAAAGAAATACCTCAGGTTTACCTAAGGTAATTCAATTCGGAAATGTGAGTTCAACGGATTTGAAAAGCACTTGTGACTTATTTGCTGACTTTTTTGAGTCAGTATACAATGATTCACGGGTGCAATTAAATGATAATCATTACGCTATGATTCCTGATGTTTTGGACATTGGTGTATTGCAATTCTCGGATGATGATGTAATTATCGCGCTTAAAAAATTAAATTTTAACAGCAACCCAGGCCCTGATGGTATACCCGCGGTAATATTAAAAAAATGTTTATTATCCGTTTTTCATCCTCTTAAAATTATTTTCAACCAGTCACTTGTGTCTGGTGATTTCCTTAATGATTGGAAGTATTCTTTTATAATTCCTATTTTCAAAGGTGGTCTAAGGCAAAAAGTTGAAAACTATCGACCTATATCCAAGCTTTCGGCAATACCCAAATTATTTGAGAGTATTGTTAAGGAAAAACTCTTTTTCGCGGTAAAAGAGATTATTTCAAATAATCAACATGGCTTCGTTCGTGGTAGATCATGTACCACTAACTTAGCTTTGTTATGTAATTATATTTTTGACAGTTTTGAGCAACGTTTACAAGTTGATGTACTCTACACAGACTTCACCAAAGCCTTTGATAGGGTGCATCATACCCTACTTTTAGCCAAACTTGAATCGTTGGGTTTTCATTCCTCAATGCTAAAATGGTTCTTTAATTACTTAACTAATAGAAGGCAAATGGTAAAGGTCGATGGTTGGACTTCCCGTGTAATTAAAGTAACGTCGGGCGTTCCACAAGGTAGTCATTTGGGCCCGTTGCTATTTATTTTATTTATCAATGATGTTCACGAAATATTTAAATTCTGTAAGGTTTTGACATTCGCGGATGATTTAAAATTATTTTCTCGTGTAAATAATATTACTGATTGTATTCGTTTGCAATCAGACATTAATAGATTATCGGAATGGTGTAATCATAATGCCCTGGAACTTAATATTTCAAAATGTAAAATTTTTTCGGCTTATCGAATTGCCATTCCACTTTTTCATAATTACTGTATAAACGATCTTCGACTTCAACGATTGGATGAAGTGAAGGATCTAGGGGTCATGTTTGATAATAAACTAAACGTTATCTTGCATTATGATTATGCCATTGCCAAGTCTAACTCTTTGTTGGGCTTTCTAAAGCGTAATAGTAAATACTTTCGAGATGTACATAGCCTTAAAGTTATCTACTGCTCGTTAGTCAGACCTTATTTAGAATATTCATCCATCATTTGGAATTCACCATATGCTATTCACGAACTCAGATTGGAAAGAGTTCAAAAAAACTTCACGAGATATGCGGTTCGTAAATTAAATATGTTTGATGTGCTTCCTAATTATGATAGAAGGTGCCAATTAATTGGTTTGCAAACCTTAAGTTTCAGACGCAACGCAACTTCCATCATGTTTATTCGCGATATTATTAATTTTCATATTATTTCACCAGAATTGGTTTTTCTATTAAATATATATGCTCCCCAAAGGTCTCTGCGGGTTAGAAGCTTGTTTTTCCCAGAAAGGCATAGAACCAATTATGGTTATAATGAGCCTATTACAAGGTGCATAAGCGCTTACAATGAACTGTGCAATGAAGTTGATTTTTGCTTATCACGAGCAGAATTTAGAAAACGCGTTTTTTCATTGGTTTTTGATTAACTTAATATTGTTTATTTGAAGTAGTCTATAAGATTGAAAATCGGTAGATGATCCTTAGTCGCGCAACAAACAACAGTTGTGTTAAGCGATACTGAGAGTATACACTAGAGAACGTAGTGTTCTGTGTGCTCTGTGATGGAAAAAAAATAAAAAAAAAAAAAAAAAAAAAAGATAAAGAAATGCCAGCTCAAGCACGCGGTAAAAGCACGAAACTAATCACTCCACCACCAATAATGATTTCAGGATTGGGAATGTTTGGCGTACTTAAGAGCCTTATCGAAAAGGCAACGAAAAAGGAATGCAAGTATACATCCTACAACAAAGATAATTGGAAAATCAATGTTGATGATGCTGATGCTTACAGATGAGTCACTGATGAACTCACCAAAAAGAAAATACAATGGCATTCATATGAAAACCAAGCCACGAGGTCTCTTAAAGTAGTAGCCAGAGGCCTTCATTCCTCATGTAGTGGAAAAGAAATCGTTGAAGACTTGATTCAAAAGGGATTCCAAGCGCTAGAAGCCTTCAATCTCATTAAAAAAGAAACAATAAAAGATTGCAATGGAGAATCAACGATAATCCAGAGGCCATTGCCACTATTTACACTTTCTTTCAACAATCAAGAAAGCGTTAAAAAGATCTATGCTTTGAAATCAATCCTGGGTATAGTTGTAAAAATCGACCGGAAACGGTCTTAACTCATTCCACAATGCAAACAATGGCAAGCATTTGGACATACACAAAAATACTGCAGACGAGACTTTGCATGTGTTTAGTGTGAAGGAAAGCATGCCACTAATATCTGTCCACAGACAAGGGAACAGAAAGCGTAATGTGTGAACTGTCTCGGTAGTCATCCAGCAAGCTACAGAGGCTGCCCGATTGCGAAAGAGTTCCAAGAAAGAAAAAGTAAGCACACAAAAAATAATCGACCAAAGAAAACAGCCTCTGTGGTTAATAAACCCAGCAACACTGAGGTTAAAGTTAAAGCTGTCGCTGAAATCAAAGAAGATAAAAATAAATAATCGTTTCCCCAAATTGTTAAAAATGTGCGGCAATAGGAAGAAACCTCAGTGAAAGAAATGTTGACAGTTATTTTTAGTAGACTTGACGAACAAGATAAAACAATCAAACATCTAAGCCAGGGGTTCCCAAAGTGTGCGCCGCGGCGCCCTGGGGCGCCGCTGTCCAAGACAGAATGCTGCATTAAAAATTTTATAATTTTTTAATATTGACTATGACAAAATACTTTACTTAAAAATACTTTCCATAAATCAGAGTCCTATCATCAAAGGACTCTAGATGAAAAAGAAACGAAGTTTTTGATTGGCTGGTTATAGAATTACGATTTTGACAGGGCTACTGCTGTGACTAAATGTAAGCCGACCTCAAACATACGGATGTAAACGTCACTTTAATAAGATAGAGATCATCAAGATGGCGTTCGATATATTTCATGGAGAAAAACGCGCCGATTCATTTTACCTTAAACTTTAGTTTTAATACTTCAATATATAATTAATCTTAGAATGGAATAAAATACTTTTGTTTTGTTTATAACGTATCTAACACATTTTATTCAACCCAAATTCAACCCACAATAGCTACTTATAGTCTAAGAGCCCGCAGTCATTTTTGGTTGTGAAAGGTAACCAAATGACAAGCATATTAATCTGCAGTCTCGATGAAAGAGATCTCAAATCCAACCGTCTGGCAGCATGGTGGCAGCTAAAGAGAGTAACAGTGCATCAAAAATGCACTTTTTCCCAAAAACGGAATAATAAGGGTAACCACTTGAATTTAGTTCTAAATAACAGTATAGAACCCCCTGAATAGGGATACATAGATCCAAGACGTTTTTCTTGTCGCCATGTCCTTGCCAGACGCTCTCAAAGTTCGGAATAATTCCCCATTTTGAATAGTTTAAGTAACCACACAAATTTCTGATACAACATAGCTGAGGACACCCTCAGCACAAATGTAACGGTCCAAGACGTTTGTCTTGTCGCCAAAGCATTGCCAGACGCAATCAAAATATCGAAAAAATACCGATTTGGAATAATTGTGGTAACCACTTAATTTTTTCTGAAAAGCAGAGAAATAAACCCCCTGAATACAAGTATGGTAGTCCAAGACGTTTTCCGTGTCGCCAAATCCTTGCCAGACGCTCTCAAAGTGTCAAAAATCGTTAAAATGCACCGTTTATATGCATATAAAATCATAATATCGGAAGAACCGTAAGACGCACATACATGAATTTAATATCAAATGAAAGGTGATTCTACTATCTTTCTTTTGACCTGAAAATAATGAGTCTTAGATGTTCAGTTTTAAAAAAATAAATTAATCTCTTACTTTAAATGTAAAGTGTTTTTTTTTTTGAAAATCACTAATTTCTGAAAATCTTTCAGCGACAACATACCTTTTTTAACAGTTATGTGAAAGAACATTTTTCAGACTTTAATTTGATGTATAATAATGTAAAATTCAGCCATTATGAACTAAGTATAACACTTTCAAAATCCTACCTGTTGCAAATCAATCACCAATGCTCAATAATCAATCCTCATTGGTGAGTTATTACAGGTTTTTTTTACATACATGTGAAAAAAATGTTGTTTTGTTTTTAACATATAAAGATATTTATGTAAGAACTATTACAAACATAATAGAGAGATAATTCAGAAAAAAAAATCAATAATATTACTTTTTAACCCTTCTATTACCAAAACGAATTTTAAGTAGAAAAACAGGTGGTTATAATTCTCTTTACTCAGTGCATGAATTCGTGCATATTTTAAGGAAAAATAATTGTTTATCCTGTAAGTGCTATGTTGAGACCCTCCCGGTAGGTGTATGCACGCATTACCTTACGGGTCATCATATGACCCATGAATATTTTATATGTGATTTAACTTAAAATCAGTCAACTGTTAGTGTTTTTGGTCGCTAGGCGACTGTATAAGGCACCATTCCTTTTGTTGAGCGTAATCATACCAGTTTAGTGTATAAAAAAATAAAAGCAAGCTATTGATGCTGTATCAATTGGCATTTCCAAAGACCAATATCTGAGTAATGATAAAGATTTGATATGGTGCACCGGCACCGCACCGGTTCAAAGCTTGCTGTCGCGTGCGCCAACCGAAAACATGGGTGTCACATAGTTCGCTGTTCGGCGTATCTTAGTTCTGGTCGATACATTCAGTAATTCGGTTGACTAATATAGAAGAAAAAGGTTTTGCCCACTGATTTTTATGAAATGGATACAATCGAATAAGGCATATTGATTCCTATCAGTAAGTTATACTTATAAAAATATAAGGCATGATTCCCTTTCCTACAACATGTCTTTGTATGCAGGTGTATACTTTTCATACGGCGAAAGTGTAAGAATCCTATGGAATGAAATACGCGGTCGCTCAATTTTCAGACTTGTATGAAAAATGGGTCGAAAATCTACAATGCTTATACGTTCCGTATGAAAATATAACCGTCGACGAGCAATTGACCCCTTCTAGAGGTAGGTGCCCATTCAAAGTGTATATGGCAAGAAAGCCCGGAAAATACGGAATCAAAGCATGGATTGCCGCTAATGTATCGAATTGGTTTTGTTTGAGCTTCCAAGTTTACCTTGGGAAAGTTTCAAGAAATGCACTTATCGTGGAAGGAACGCAACTACCTACAGGTAATTTTTTTTACAATCCATAAGTTGGGAATGGAGCTACTGGGCTAATGGGTTGTTACGCTTGACCAATTGGTAAGAACATACATTTGAAAACGTCAAGCAAATCGTTGGCCAGTGGATTTTTTTAGTACCTAATTTCATTGACACGCTCTGGCCTTGAGCGCATATGACTTATGGACTGAGGTTCATCCGCAATAAAAAAAATGCATAAACGTCGATTGTTTTTGCAAGAATTTGGTGAAAGTCTTGTCAAAAATGTATTGCTTGACGGTGTCGTTTACCTAAGGCAGCATCTTATGAATGAAGAAATTGGAACATCAAAGTCAAAGCCACCAAAGAAAAACTTCCGAGTGAAAGCGCTGCATTTAACACCTGCTTTGTCTGCTATAAGTCAGTATGTCCACAATATGGCCATACTATCAAGGTAACTTCGACTTTTTGTAACCAGCAGAGGCCAGAAGGAGATTTATATGTACATAAAGTATGTATATTTCTTCTTTAAAGTAGTTAAATCAAAGGGGCCATTTTATGACCCGAAAGGTAATAAGTGTCATTTTTTTTAAGGTAACAGAAGGGTTAACAAAGATGATGATGATCCTGCAGGATACTATTATATCATTTGTCCACCGTTGGGAGCTGCTTTTCGAGACAGTTCGTACCATCCTACTTGGGATTGGAACATATGAGCGTTAAAGACGTTGCTAAAAGGAATAAATTCATTTCGGATGGATTTTTTGGTAACATTCATTTGTAACAGCACTTATGTTTATAACCAAACGCATTTCAAAAGCAAACGTACGGTTTAAACTATTTCTTATAACGTGCTGTAATGGTATATTCTTGAAGTATACGGTCCGTTTGCTGCCACTGATTCGAATGCTTTAAAAATGAACAGGGTCTTCGGAAGCGAAAGTGGGGCGCTGAGGCAGTTTTTCAGAATGGTCTTCATTCTAAATAGAGACTTTAGAGATTCTACTTCAACTCTAGAATCGCATGGGTATAGAGCGCATAAGCCCGAATCTCTGCTGGAAGGACATCAGCAATTAACAACACTACAAAAAATCGCGATGTAAAACGATGTAAAGGTGGGCTGTAGAAGTTGCAAATGGACATTTTAAAAAAGATTTTAAACTGTTCCATCAGGAATTCTTCCACCTTGCTTCTCCTCACTTGACGGATGATTTTATAATAACTTCAGCTATTTCAAAAAGTTTCACCCACTGACCGATGATGCTTATGAGCTGTTGCAAATCGCTTTAAGCAGATTAAATACTCCCAATCACCTAGATGATTTTGTGATAGAAAATAGCCTTATTTGAAGAAGGGCAGTGTCTTAAACCATACTAAGTTTGCCAGAGTTATTAAAAATATCCCTAAGAAATTATCAAAGAAAGAAAGCTGGTTCATACTGTTGAGAACATCAGAAGCCAAATGGAAGCTACCAAATAGAAGTGTGTCCAAATATAGGTACAATTACCACAGGGTTTAAAAAGAAACAATTACTTATTAAAAGGTCGTATAAAATCTCGGCTTATGTATGTATAAATTCTAGAGTATATTACACATATGTACATACATACATTCTTGTTAGCAATGAGGAAAATAGTGCTATAATAGAAGCAATTCTATCAATGTATATTATTGCAGTTGTCTAGTTGGATTGAGAGCTGTTGGATGTTGTGCTCATGTTATAAGTGTTTTTATGGTATCTTGGGTATGCTCATCATCAAACAAATTCAGAAATACCACCTGCACTTTTCTGCATAACATTTTAATAGATGACCAAGATGATGAAGAATATTACAATGGGCCGTAACTTTTTATTTAAATATTTAAACACGGTTTCTTATACATAAAACATCATTTTTGTTTAAAAAGTAATATTATTGCTTTTTTTTTAATTTTCTCTATATTATGTTTGTAATAGTTGTTGTGTTATTATCTTAATATGTTAAAAACATAACAACAACATTTTTTTTCAAGTTTCTGTAAAAAAAAAATCGTAAGAACTCACCATTGGGGATTGGTTACTGAGCATTGGTGATTGATTTGCACCATGTAGGATTTTGAAAGTGTTTTTCTTAAATCTTATACTATTATACATAAAATTAAAGCTTGAAAAATGCTCTTTAAAATAGCTGTCAAAAATGGGGTATGTTGTCTCTGTAGATTTTTCAGAAATTAGTAATTTTCAAAGAAAAAAAACTTTACTTTCGAAGTCTTCAGAGATTAATTGATTATTTTAAAACTGAAAATCTTAGGCCCATTATTTTAAGGTCATAAGAAAGAAGTAGAATTACCTTTCATTTCATACTAAATACATATATATGCGCATTACGGTTCTTATGGTATTATGATTTTAAATGCATATAAACGGACAAAAATCATCAGAAGATCTATCCGCAATACGAACTTCGCACACAAAAATCTCAAAATACCCACATACGAACTTCATAAAACTTTGCAGTTTTAATGTACTGAAGATCAGCTTTATTTTGAAACTAATTTCATTGATGTACGCTATTGGCCCAAGCTCCATATAATTTTGTCCCATCTCATCTCATCTCTTCTTACTTATATGCATTTTTTTCGAAATTCTTTATACTGATGAACAAAGTTCAGCTGATAATCTTTCGATCAGTGTTAGAATCATTGAAATCGGTGCAGAAATAAACTCTTAGGAGGAATCACAAGCTCTTGCGCCAGCGATTTAATTTTATAGATAGAAGATAGGCTAATATCACTTATACCAATAATGGCAAAAGTCTTCGAGAAATTATTACTTAAAAGGCTTAGCAAAATCATTGAAGAAAGATTACTGATCCCGAATCATCAATTCGGTTTAAGGAACAAACACTCCACAACTGACCAAGTGCACCGTATAACGAATGTAGTGGAGAAAGCACTTGAAGAAAAACAAGTTTGTTCGGCACTATTTTTAGATGTAACTCAGGCTTTTGACAAGGTTTGGCATAAAGGTCTAGAGTTTAAATTACATAAGGACTTACCTAGTCAATATTATACAATTCTGAAGAGTTACATTTCGGATCGACTCTTTTGAGTTCGTTATGGACAAGAGTATTCAGAATTAATAAAAATTGAAGCAGGTGTTCCACAAGGAACTTTTCTTGGACCAACCCTGTATCTATTGTATACAAGAGATATTCCGGTAGATGAAAATGCAATGAAAGCTACCTCCGCAGATGACACTTCCATTCTAGTATCAGACAAATGCATCGTGAAGGCTACAGAGAAGCTGCAAAACGCAGTCAATAGAGTTAAAGATCGGACGGAACAATGGCGTATAAAACTCAACGAGGAAAAATCAACTCATATAAACTTCACCAATAGAAACATAAACAATCCTCCCATATTTATTAGTAACCAAATCATTCCATATGCTAATACAGCTAAGTACTCGTACCTTGAAATGACCCTAGATGCTAAGTTGAAGTGAAAAGAACACATTAAAAAGAAAAGAGAAGAGTTGAACATAAAATATAGAAAAATGTACTGGTTACTGTTACTTGAACGCAGTTCAGAGCTGTCTACTGAGAACAAAATCTTGCTATATAACAGATAATTGAGCCTGTTTCCACGTACGGCATCCAATTATGGGGCTGTTCAAAAAAAAAAAACTACCTACTCAAATTATTCAGAAATTCCAAAAAAAAAGTCCTACGTGGAATAGTAAATACCCCAGGGTATATACGAAACAACGACTTACACCGTGACCTGCAAATTGAAACGGTTACCGAAGTAGTTAAAAGCACACTTTATTTCACAATCAAAGACTGCAATCACATGTAAACTTCGAGATAGAGGTCGTAATAAATGTACGCATTAACATTCGTAGATTAAAAAGAACGAAGCCTCACGATGGATTAAATGCTTACTTACTTAGTTGGCGCTACAGCTACGAGGTGAACCTGGGCCTGCTTCTCGCAACCATTTGTGTGTGCGTGTTATATTTTTGCACGAATGGAAGGGACCTACAATTGTTTGCCGACTCTGAACGGCGAGTTGAGAAGCTGAATCGTGACAGATGATACTCTTTGATGCTTGTCAGGCATTCGAAAGAGGTGGTACCGTGAAAAAACTCTTTTAGGTGTTAGACCCGGCCAGGAGTTTAACCCGGGCAGCATTGCGTGGTAGTCCAACGTACTCACCACCACTGCCACGGCGGATTAAATGCTATGGGAATTTATTTTGAATATAAAAACTTTCCCCAACGAGATTATTAACAAAGAAAGAAAAATAATTTGTCGATCTTAGATTGGTCCTGATAAGGGAGGTGTTTTTAGTGGTGTTCGAGTCCCACGCTACTACGGTAATCGAATACCACCATAGTGTCTTTTGAGATTTTCGACTTCGTCACAAAAAAAAAATCTTCCTCAGTAGAGCGGCTGAAGCATCTTAATAGTTGTTCAAATCGCCGACTGATCATTTTATAAAGAAATATTGGATGATAATATAACGGGTCATTAGAAACGAGATCACGAATCTTTGGCGGTTTGACTTTCGCCTGAAACAAGTAAAGCCCAAGGAACTTAAACATCTCTTCGGAATGCGTTGGCTTGAAAACAGCAAAACGTGCATGTCTGGTTCTACGACCATCGCTTGAGCAAAGTTTTTCTCCATAAGCATTTGTCGAACTCACAATTTTGTCAACTATGTTCGATCCAAATATTTGGTGGAAGATGTCAAGGGGAGTACATTCTTCGTCCAAGTTTATCTGCACTCCACTAATCCCTGCATTAAAATAGGTATTTTCAAACCATTCGCCTTCTAATTCGGTTTCTGAAGCACTTCGTGATCCCTCCTCTTCCAAGTCTAAGTCAGAAAAGTTATCGCTATCTGATCCTTCAGGATAATCTTGAAAGATTTCATCGCCAGGTTCTGCCTCGGTGTTGTGCTGGTCATCTCCAATAACTTGGTCATCGCGAGTTACTTGCAGGCTTGCCTCTGGTGAAGACTCTGGAGAGTCTTCTAATTGATCATCCTGTTCTGGTTGATAATCAGGATCGTCGCCGAATGTCCCATCATCGCTAAACGGATCATGTTCAGATTCCGGATTGGAATCATCCACAATTTCACTGAATAGCTACAAAATCGTCTCCTTTTATTTACTGTAACGGTTCATATTCAAGCTATGTACACATACATAAGTATGTGTAAAAGATAATTTGTGTATGAATTTTATTATATTATACATATTTATTCGATGAAATGTGCAACTTTTACCCTATTTTGCACTATTTCTAATAGAGCGCTCAAATGCGACCGTTGTCTGCGGACACTCTAAACTAAATGCACTAAAACCTGACGGCATATGCCGGCTTGATCGTGCGAAATGCAAAAAGTTTGTGCAAGTTTTGTAAAAAGATAAAAATAATTCCGCAGGTCACAGTGAAGTGAAAATTGGACTCCGGTAGGACAAATTATGCTGGAGTATAGACATACCTATAATGTATTTCTAGTCGCGGTATCCCGTCATAACAGACAAAAAATTCTTTGACGGCATATAACAGTGACGGCATAATGCCGTCTTGTCCGCGAACGTGTTAAATAGCTTTGAATGTTAAGTGTATGTATGCATGTGTAATTTTAAGCTTGATTGCCATAGACAAAACTTAGTATGGAGTTTGCGGTAATTTGTGTTTATCAAATAAAAATGAATTCCTTTATAAAAGGAAATGAATACCATATGTCTATTGTGTTTCTTAACGATTTTCTTTTAACATTTTGTAGGTATATACAACTGACTAAAGATAAACTTACAACTAAAAGATAGATACAATGTTAATACAAATTTGTTGGCACAGAAATGGCCTAACCCTATACATTGGCTTAAAATTAACAAAAAATATAAATACAGTAGAATCCGCTTAAGACGCTCACGCTGAAGAAGCTATCCCGCTTTTAACACTCTTTTTCTCCGGTCCCTTCATTTTGATAAGAATTTGTATGAAAAAATATCCGGTTAATACGCTCTATTTCCCGGCGCCGCCGTTCTTATAGGGATTTTTTTCTTTTTCGCAAACAAACCATATGAAGCGTGTCGTTTTTGTACATACAGGTGGTGGTGGTGGTGTCAGTGCATTAGAATTTGATTGCGTACAATGGTTAGTACAAGGGATGAAAGCAAAACTAGCATAATACATGTATAATTTCAACTCCTTTCATAATTTTTAACTGGATGTAATTTTTAAGTTTTACCCGCTAAATATGCTATCCCGCTTAAGACGCTATTTTCTGTCGGTCCCTTGAAGAGCGTCTTAAGCGGATTCTACTGTACATATGTATATAAATTGTACATGTCAACTCCAATAAAAAGTCGGTTGACTTAGATGTCCTCGGCGTGTTGCGTCCCGGTTGTCAATGTTATTGTGTTTCTTGTTTAAAGGATGTCAATTTATTTTTTTCCCATAACCGGACACCTCTTCTAGCCGGACTAATTTTTCGGTACCGTCAGTGTCCGGTTATGAGAGAGTTCACTGGATAGTGCATATAGATTGATAAATGTTACAAGTAATACATACATAATATGTATGTATGTATACGTCAGTGGCGATTTCTCTCAGTTGGCTAGTTTGGCGGCGCACAGTGGGACGAAACGGTAGATTTACTGGACATGGCATTTTCACGCAGTTATATCCACTAAAGAATTTCATCATAGATCATATTTTATGTAGATTAGATTAGATTTCAAGATTTTATTTATTACTTTTAAATTAACAAATGTAGTATACAAAAATCAGTAAGTGCATGGCTTTGCCGTCTGCCTGATTGACAATTAATTTTTTGAACACGTTTCCAAATATATTTCCACTAGTTCTAATTTTAAAAGAGCTCAGTTAAAATTCTGTTTATATAAGAAAGTGCTATTTTGCAGTATTTAAATAACTTTGGAATGTCTAGATCATTAAGTAACTCTATTATTTACTCATCCATTATAAAATCACGTCCAAAGATGCTTCGGCGGGTCTCTCGGAGAATTGGGCATTTTCCCAAAAAATGCAGTACGTCCTCTCTCTCAGCAAGGTTGCAAAGGCAGCAGTATATCGGTAAATCCTCCCTATGAGGAATATAGTTCAGATCCAAGAGTTCCGCTCTAAGTTTTAATATCATCGATATTTCCTCAACTTTATGTTTATCATGAAAGTAGTTTCTTTCCTGTAGGCGATGGTTCAAACGACTGTAGATGGATCGATGTACGGATAACGACGCTTCTTCGGTATACTTTAACAAGAAATCTTCGGCTACTTTAGCGATGAGATTGTAAAGCACGGGCTTCCAGTTTGAACGGTTTTCAACATCAAGATTTATATTAATTCCACAACTATTTGCTAAATTTATCCATTCTGCATACCAGCTCGTTTTGGTAGAAATTGCGTTAAGTGCAGCTATTTTTGGAAGACGGGAATTCAGCATATTTAAAACTTTAAGGATGTAATCAATTTGCAGTTTAAGTGTTTTGATAAATAGTGGAGACATTCCGGTTTCAACCATAAGGACGTAGTTTGGCGTATTCGGAGGTAGGTGGAATACACGTTTAACGTAGTGTCTGAGCAGCTTTTCAACTGTATTGTAATATTTATATCCCCATGCTTGAGCTGCGTAGAATAAAATGGATTCAGATACCGCTTCAAAAACTCTAAACTTGCTACTTTGGGATGTAAATTTATTTGCAAAACACTTTTTCCATGTTGAATTGATGGCAATTTTGGCATTAATTAGTCTAGCTTTAAGATGGTTTTCCATATTCAGATTTTTTGTGAAATTTATGCCAAGGTATTTGTATTCTGAAACCACCTCAATGGTTGCCCTATTATAGTTCCACTTCTCGTTCCTGCAAAGTCTGCCTCCTCCTTTCTTAAAAATCAATATTTTGGATTTTTCCAGGTTAACCGAAAGGCTCCATAAGCAGCAGTATTCGTACAAGCGGTTAATCATGAGTTGAAGGGTTTCTGGTGAATTCGCAAGCAGTACTATGTCATCCGCATATAGTAGGGCTTTTATGCCTAAGCCAGAGAACTCAATACCTCCCGGCAAGTATACTGTTAGGTCCTCAATAAAAAGTGCAAATAAACATGGACTGAGTGCACATCCCTGTCTGACTCCTGACTTCGCTTCGAACCAATCGGTTTTTGCCTCTCCATCCCAGACCGCTATGTAATTATTTGTGTAAAGCTTTTCCAAGACCAACAAGAATTTCCGAGACATTCCCATACCAAAGAGCTTGTAAAATAGAGCATTTCGATCAATGCTATCAAAAGCTGCTTTAAAGTCTACAAAGAATGTGTACAGTTTTTTACCTTGCAAGATATATGACTCTGCTATACTTCTTAAAAAGAATATATGATCCACCGTTGAATAACCTGCCCTGAATCCTGCCTGATATTCCTTAAGAAGGTTGGTGGAATCAATCCAAGTTGTTAGCCGTTTTTGAAGGATGGCAGTAAAAACTTTGTACGACCCATTCAGAAAGGAGATGCCTCTATAATTAGAAGGATCTAATGTATCGCCTTTTTTATAAATTGGGTATATTAATGCTTCTTCAAATTCACAAGGGATCTCATCAGAGCCTGTTGCTTTGCCGTCTTTAAGATAATTAAGACCTTCCAGTACTTCTTGTTGAGATATTGGTCCATCAAGTATTTGGTTTTGGAAGCTAGGCGGCGCATACTGGAATGATACCATATTCGAGGGTGGATTCAATAATTTCTTGAAGTGTTCCAGAAGCAAATTCGGACTTATTACTCTGCTGATTATCGCTTTTTTTCCATTTATTTTTTTTACTAGATCCCAGAATTGCGATGAGTTTTTGCAATGCGCTAACTTTTTTGCTTCTGCTTCGTAGAAATTATTTTTTTTTCATTTTGCAAATTTGTTTGTACCTGTTATTACATGCTAAGTATTGACTTCTGTAAAAAGCTTCACTGTGCTCCCGGAATAGCTTCAGCCATAGAAAGGACTGTTTCCGTGCTCTCTCGCAGTCTTTATCAAACCAAGATTTGCTTGAGAAGGCTTGGTTTCTTCTGTAAGGAGTTGCTGGATATGACCTTTTAATTAATTCCTCAATACTATGAAAGTCAGCTTCCGGGTGCGCTTGTAGGTGCCTATCCAATTGCTCTCTATAAGCATGTGCCCTCGAAGTATTCCACACCATCTTGGGAAGTGGCAATAATGTTCGGGTTTCTTCCGAACGAACATCTTCATGACCAAAAGTAATAATAAGTGGTAGGTGATCAGAAAATGAGACTTGAGCCACTTCCAAGTCTGACACAAAATAAGTCCAGTCGCCCCCTATTAAACTGTAGTCGTTTACTGATGAGCCTTGACCTTCGATAAACGTAAATTCACCAAGCTTGTCACTTTTAGTGGTTCCATTTTGAATTCGGAGTCCATACGAGTTACAGAAATCTAACAGTTTCCTTCCCCTTCCATTACAAATCATATCCTTAGATTTCCGATTTCTCCCCTCCTGTTCGTTCAACACTCCTTCTTCTATGCCTATTCTCGAATTAAAGTCACCGACAATGAGCACGTTTGGATTGTCGTTGTTTAGCAATTGCTCCTGCAACTTCTCAAAGTCTCTTTCCCAATGATTGCAGTTGACATAGGATGGAAGTATCCAGAATGTTTTCCCGGCGTATCGCAGGTTCAAGTAATACGAGTTGTTTAAGACGTCTGAACATTCAAAACTGCATTCTATACCTATTAGATGTTTTTTGAATCCAAAAAAACAGCCACCGCTTGCTCTTCCTCTTGTGTTTAATTTAACCGCTGGAATCCATCTGCATTCATAACTGGAGAATTTGCTCTCAAAATTTCTAATTTCGATTGTGGTTAAGAAAGTTTCATATAAAAAGACAAAATCAAATTGGTTAACATAATCATAAAAATTTATAAACAAGGACTTATTACTTAAACCAGAAACATTATATGACAATATTTTTAAATTTGATAAATTATTATTTGTATTTATTCCTGCTACTTTTTTACTACTTAATAGGCAGACGGCATTACAATTAAAAGCGATGTTGTAACCCTCGTACTCCAGTTTGAGAGCCGGTGGTGCTTGGCCCTGCTGCTGTCACATTCAAATCAGCTGTCAATTGTTGAAGAAAAGCCATCCCACTTTCTCCATCACATAGCAGGTTGTTTTTACTGTCATAGTAGAAGATGTTATCGCCAACATGAAGTGTTTGTCCACGGATTTGTGTTTTAATGTTTTTATTTTTTGTAAAGATTTCCTGTTTAAGTTGCTGCAGATGATTCCTTTTTTCCCGTGTTGCTGTTGTGTAGTCCCTATGTAACGAGACACCAGTGCTCCTCAGCTTAACTGCAGACTTAAGAACGCGGCCTACATCGTCTCTGTTATGCATTTCTACAATAACATTGGCGATTTTTTCATTGCTGGAACGGAGTATTCGCGCTGCATCAACCAAGGAATAATCTTTTGTCTGCAATAAATCCATGCACAATGTTTTTGCTTTATCTGCAGCATTTTCTTCTCCGTCAATTGGAATGTGGACAATTATATTTTTTTCATTTGCCTTGCGCTCGAGGAACTCTACTTGCCGTTCTAACATCACACAACGGGATGTCATTTGTTGCACTTGATCTTGGAGCACTATATTGTTGTTCTGTAGTGCGCGTATTTCAGCACAAATGCCTTCTAAATCCGACTTTGTGGGCATATTCTTAAGTTTCTCGTTTAGAAGAGCTGCCATTGCATTTTCAAAAAGATTCTTAAGATCATTGACATGCATATTTATGACTGATGTTGTTAGTGCGTTTGGTTGATCCGGTGAAGTTTCAGTTAGCCTTCGTTTAAATGGCGGTGTCGCGGCTGCTGTGTTGTTGTTTTTGTTCGGTGTCCGTTGCGTATTCATTTTGTTGTTACACAATTTCTTTTTTCTAATATGTAAAATAGAAAGCAGGCTCACCTATATTTTTAGCTTGGAGAACTTCCTGTGATGCACACGAATTATTTTAAACACTTTTTAAGGTTTTACGTTGGAAAGTTTTCTTTAAAATCACTGTTTAATACAGAGGTATTATACAGACCGCACTGCTAAATTTGAGCCAGAGTTGCCAATCCATTTCATATTGGCAACTCTGGCTCAAATTTTATGTATTTTTTCACACTGAATCGAATGGTGAAGTCTGTTTGGCTGTAGGAGCAACGCAAAAAAAGGGGTTGTACTACGGGTTGAATTTCCCGAAAATACTGTCAAAAAAGACGTTAGTTCGAAACAAAAAATAACATGCCTTGGCTACTAAGGAACATAGAATGTTTCTATTTCCTGGCATTATTTACTACTTAACTACGTAAAATGACAATATTAAAAAAAAAAAGATCCAAACATTCTTCCCGACTTGATTACATTGCGATAAACCAAATCTAATTAATCACGAATTTTCGTTAAAATGGCAGATTTTTATACTCGTTTTTGAGGTTTTTTATTGAAAAAACGTGTGGAAAAACGAGACCGTGGGTGCCAAAATTTAATTAACATATCCCCAGTGTGTATATAATAGCTGTATATAATTTGGGAAGCCGTACTAGATACATGCATATTCGACCCATGTCGCAATTTGTACACCATTCGTCCCACTGTGCGGCGCCAAACCAAGATTTTAGATGAATAAATGCCATGAAATATATTTTATACGAAACGAATAACGAACTTGAGTAATTATAAAGAGTAGTGCATGAATACTAGAATCTATTTTAAAATAAATTTTTTTGCACGCAATACAAAACTCCCATGCAAAAAATATCCCCTGAAATATTGTTTGGCTCTAAAATTTGTGCCTGGTCAGTCTGTTATACTTATTGCCTATGAGTTGGCGAGGAAAGCTGCCGACTACGGGAGAAACTGAAAAGTACGGCACATGATGAAATGAAACGATGATGTTGAGAGCTTAGCCCTGGTCTCAACTTCTTTCAAAATCTTTTAGGATTATTTTAATAAATGATTTGAAAAAAATAACTAAAAGAAATATTAATGTTCCTTTATGCACTTCCGTGCAGCGGAGAACTTTGTCTTTTTTGTTTTAGTTTCGTATGTGCGTATTCGTGTATGTAGTTGTTACACAAATGCAGTGCGTGCGTGCTTACTTGTGTCGTGAGACAGTAAGTTGAGTAGAGATTTCTTGAGCCGATTTTATGTTTCGATAAATTGGCTATTTGTGTACAACATTCCATAAAAGCATTTTTTTTAATACACACATAATAATATATTTAACCTACATAATTAATAAATTTTAAAAATTAACGATTTTAAATTTCTCCAGAGCCAACCCAAGGCTAAAGAACAGGAATCGCCACTGGTATACGTATGTACTTACATTTATTTTCTCTACACTGTCCACATAACAATACAAAGTTGGTACAAATTTTATTTCACATATTCTTATAGGGTTTCTGTAATTTGAGACTCCCTGTGCTAATTTCATACCTGTAACTTACCCAAATATAAATTTCACGAAAAAGAAAACATAAAATATCAACTTTTTTTAGCTGCTGCGCATTTGACTAAAAAAAAAAGAATGAGCAACAATTCAAAGCAAATTTACGCAGAAGATTGCACGTATGTACATACGTCGTGTATACATGACCAGGGAACGAATTTTGTTGACTTTGCCTTTTTTTGCTGTTTTTTTTGCATTTTTTTTGCCTTTTTTTACTCATATTGCCTTTTTTGCCTTTTTCACTCATATTGCCTTTTTTTGTCCTTTTGGTACTATTTGCCAAAATAGCTGTGCACTTTGTTCTTAACTATACAATTTATCCTTGCTCACACGAAAGAAATTTCAGTGTCCACACGTATGAAAGCAGGCTTTTCTCTCGTAGGCACATGCACATAACTGCACGCGTTGTTTACAGTAGCGCCCATAAAAAAAAATCCCTACACACCAAAACAACCCTAAATACATTTGTATCAACTCAATATATATGTACATGCGCTTCTTCTTGTGCCGTAAGTGTAATCTCAGGCATTCGCCGCAGTTCCATCTGACAAGAACCGTTAGACATCTGGGAAGTATTTTTTTTCGTAACTGTCCGCCTTTTCATCTAGATTCTAGATTCATATCCTGTGAAATTATACTGGTCGTGGTCATACTTAGGCCTGGTACACACATGCGATTGCAGTCGCACGACTATTCAGTCGCAAAAAATAGAACACAGCTTTCAATGTAAGTGCGCGCATATGAAACCTATCAATCGCTACGTATCATGTGCGCGCACTTACATTAAAAGCTACGTGTTCTATTTTTTGCGACTGTATAGTCGTGCGACTGCAATCGCATGTGTGTACCAAGCCTTAGTGCTGGTCTGTTAAATATTGCGTGTGACTAAATGCGTGCTGCTCCCAAAATATTTTGTTGCTTGTTATTGAAAGTGAAAATGCACCAAGACCCGTGTAAAGATTCAAGCTAATTGCAAAAGTTTGTGGTTAAATTGGAAAAAGATTTTTGTCGACCCGAAAGACCACATATGTATGTATTTGAGAGTTAACAAATTATAGATGACTCCTAGTAGTTGTAACATAGGTATGTATTTTAATTTGAGCACTTGATCTTAGTGCACTGCGTATTATTTAGAAGAAGAGGTGTTAAAGACATTGAACGGACTCGAGGAGAAATTACAACAAGCTAAAGGGCCAGTAGCTGAAGATGGGATGAAAAAATTGTACGCGGTTTTTTCAGCAAATTAACGAAATGGCGCTGCAAACTCTAAATTGGACTCAATTATTAAAGTCAACGACGACGTAACATCTCTTACCTTGGCTTCACTAGGCTCTGCCCATGTTGTAAGCTCGTTTATTTCATTCAAGGCTTTCCTGAGAGATAATCGCAGGCGATTGTTACGTAGCAGAGAACTTCAAAATGTTTTGGGTTACAATGTTAATAATAATGCATAAAAACCTTTATTATTAAATGCCTTGTTTTGCCTTTTTTTGCGGTTTTATTTTGCCTTTTTTGGCTTTTCTTGGTCAACAAAATCCGAACCCTGTACATGACATACAACATATTAAACTTACATATGTATGTTCACATACTTTATGCGTGCATCTTTTGCGTAATCAGAATGCCGTCCGCGCATTTACATACATACATATGTATGTAATGTATGTATGTTCGCATAAGCCGATGCTATATAATATAAAAACTTTTCCGATTTCCTTTTGTCACTATATAGGAGAATTAAATGCACAGTAAAAATCTATTGTTGACAGTTAAGTTGCATATGTTACTAAAAATACCTACATACGTACATATACATATGCATTACTGTGTGCCCTGTTATTTATTTCACTGTTCATTTTTTTTAATGTCACTCAGTCAGTTTGGCTGTTTTTTCATTATAATAGTTTCTACTGTTCTAATTGGATAATGTAGACAAATTGAATGAAAAAAAAAAGAAACTAATAATATTTCCGGTTCCCTGGCTTAGCATAGTATTAGGTACTGCGTGCGACAATAAGGGTAGCCGTTATTTATGAGAGTAAAGGCAAAATCTATAAGTGTTCTTTATATCTATAACTTCATCGACCCTAATTATATTAGCTTCATTGCGTGCACTGAGGATTTCTCTCCCCTGATGGCAGAATTTTATTTAATTCAATTGAATTCAATTTTTATTCACACATACAACAATAAAACATTTTACGTTATTTTATAAACTATCGATAGAGAAGTTAAACTCCGTTGGCGGGAGAAAGTAACAACACTAGGTATGTAGGTACCTAGGTTATATTTTTTAATAAATTGTGTGAAAAGAAATTGAAGCGTTCAGATGAAGAAGGGGTTAAGTGACATTTTTGGAAAATTGGGTTTTTTTCACGAATGAAGAAATTATATGAGAATTTAAATTTCTGTGCAATTTACGTCTCTCTATGCTCTCTAGTTTACGATTTACCTACCTTGAAATGTGGTATAAAGGTGGTAAATGCAATACAAAAGTGAGAAATGTAGTGGAAGAAGGAGTTAAAGTCACTTAACTCCTTTGAGCATTCCAAAAGCAAAACCAACAACTTTTTTTTTGCATGAAGGAGTTAAATGCTCCATTTACCTCCTTTATACAACTTAGGAAGAAAACTCAAAGACAATGATTTGGGAATTAAGGAGATAAATGCACGTTTACCACCTTCTGTTTCTGTTTCCGTTTTTCTATTTTTTATATTTGCGCACCTCTTTTCACCTTAGCAGGTGTACGTATTATGTATGTATGTATGTATGTACATATATGTGGGGTATATTGTTATTTGTGGTCACTTCACTTGCGCGTCAGATTTAAAATGTAACCATAGTAACGTAACGTTTTTTCAAAGTTTTAAACCGTTTTTTTTTTAAATGTGCGCACCTCTTCTCACGTTAGCAGGTGTACATATTGTGTATGTAGGTATATTGCTTTTTGTGGTCACTTGCGCGTCAGATGTAAAATGTAACTATAGAAACTTAACGTTTTTTCAAAGTTTTTAAAATAAAACGGTTTAGTTTTGGTAAGAATTTTTGCCTGAATAATTTGGAGGCAACATCATTAGCACAAATTACAGCAACAGCTACAACATCACATGAGGCTGCAGTACAAATATTCGATGTAAATGAAGCACCATCAACTTCAACAATAAGCCAATCTAAAAGAAAGCGTAAGTGCAGTCTTAAATCGCCAAAAAAGGTTAAGAAACGACCTAGCAATCCACAAAAATGGAAGCGTCGAGCTAACGCTTTGATGAGAGAACAGGGCAAAGAGTACACAACAGCAAAAGGAGTCCTTATTGGGGACAGAAAACCCAATTTCAGGAAACATATGCGGAAGTGAAAACTGCCGCTACTCTTGTTCTCAAAATATAAGTTTTGATCAAAGAGAGGAGCTATTAACTAGTTTCTACATGCTAGATATAAACGCGAAAAACTCTTAACTTTTCAAAAGCATTCTACGAAAAATAACAAGCCGACAAACAAAAAATGCTAATAAGCAACGAAATTTTTCGTATGAATATAATGTTGCCATTAGTGGAAAGTTGATAAGGGTATGTAAAGCTGCAATGTGTTCTCTGTACCAAGTCGGAAAGAATAAGATCGACGTGATACAAAATAAGATGAAAACGTGTGAGTTTGCGTCATCTTTAGATAAAAGAGGAAAACATTTAAGCCGCCCAAATAAAACTCCTGACGAAGTAGAAGCGTTTGTTACTCATCACAAAAAATGTATAAACTCTTTATTGAAAAGTGCACTCAAGAGGAACAGAATGCGAGCTTTTTTGTCAGCGAGTCCTATTACAGGAACATTTTCAACACCAAATTCAATCTATCACTCCGCCATCCAAGAAGCGATACTTGTAGCACGTGTGACGCTGGGAAAAATTCGGCAAAACATCAAATAAGGTACAAATCTGCGTTTGAAAATCAGCAAATTGATCCCGAAAAAGCCCGCTCTGATCCAAACGTCTGCTATATAACTTTTGATCTACAGCAAACCATGCCGTTGCCAAAATTAACGACATCAAAAGCATTTTATATGAGACAGATGTGGTTCTACAACTTGGGAATCCATGTCATTGCTTCCGATGTGGAAATGTCATACATGCTAACGTGGATGGAAGATATAGCACTGAGGTAATGAGTGCACTTTTTACATTTTTCCAACAATGCGAATTTGTGAAGAATAGAAGGATTCTGCATGCCCTGGACAGAACAAGAACTTTTTTTTAATATGTTTGTATCAAGTTCTGATATTACTTGACTGTTTTGATATAATCGATCACAAATTTCCTGAAGTTGGGCGCACCTACTTAGATAGTGATCGGGATTTCGGAAGAATAGAAAAGGAGTTACTGAAAAACGAAACAATATATACCGCGAAACAGTACAGAGAAATTATACGAAGCTCAAGCAAAGGAAATACGGTTGTTGTTAATATGGAGAACCATTTTCGATCATTAACAGATTTGCAGACGAAACTTAATGTTCGCAATACCACAAAATTTGTCCTAAATGAAAAAATAAACTTCAGAGACAGTGTTAACTGGATACGCATAATTAAATATGGATCGTATCTGTACAAGGAATGCTATGATAAAGATGCTCCATTCAATGAAGTTATAATTTCGAAGTCAGGCGTAATCCGTGACAAAGGTCAAGATTTTTTTCCATGAGAAAAAAAAACAAAGAACTCTCAAGTGAAAAAATAAAAAACTTGGGAGATCAAATGCAGTTCATTCCTTTGGAACATCACTGGTCACACAGCGACTTCTAAAGGTGAAACCCAACCGAGAATACAAAAAAGAAAAACTAAAAATGTCACTTAACCCCAATGTTATTTTTATGAATAATTTGAAAAAAAAAATGTTAGTGGAAAAAGGAGTTAAATGCACTTTTTAATAAATTTATTCAAAAAAATCCTATCTACAATGATTTTTATTAAATGATGAACCTTAATTTTGAAAGAGTTTTTTATTTTTCTTTCTGAGCACTAAGTTTCAGATACTTACCCAAAAAAAAGTTATATTCAAAATACTTTGAACCCTTATATCTCAAAACTGTAGAAATGTCACTTAACCCCTCATCTGAACGCTTCAATTGAAAAACGAAAAACCTTTCACAGATCCTGAAAAGACCATTAGATTGAAGTTGGAATACCTTAGGTGGCGCTACAGATCGAGGTGAACCTGGGCCTGCTTCTCGCAACCATTTGTGTGTGCGTGTTATATTTTTGCACGAATGGAAGGGACCTACAGTTTTTTTCCGACTCCGAACGGCCAGTTGAGATGCTCATTGGTAAATGATATACTTTGATTGCGTGTTAGACATTCAGACAGAGGTGGCACCGTGAAAAAACTCTTAGGTGGGATTGAGCCCGGGCAGCATTGCGTAGTAGTCCAACGCACTTACCACTACACCACTGTGCCGAAGTTGGAATCCGATAAATAAATGTCCTTGTCTTAGAAAAATTATCCATATGTTACAGAATAATATCAGATTGATATTTTATTCAGTTACCAAATTCGCATTTCAAAATTATAAATGTTCAAAAATATGTATTTGTCAAAAACGGCAAACATCTACAACAAGAAAATATAGGTTCTTTAGTTTTAACTGAGCACATGGAATATCACTCGTATAGTGTTTCAGTATTTCATAGGTTTATACTTTAAACTTTATTAATCCTTCCTAGCGCAACAATTCCTTTAAAGTAAAAGTAAAAAAAAAATTGTTGAATAACCTTGCGCTCAGGCTTCTATATTTTTAGTAGTTATTGGCAGTGAACATTTTTGAATACAATTATGAAACTTGATGACCACCTGCTTGCAAAATACTCAGCTACTTCCATTCTAAAATCAGCGGAACTCAAAATATCTGACTTTACACGACGATAAAGTAGCCAAGAATTTGTCATTGGCATGTCTAGAAGACGGTTAAACAAACACATTAACATTTTGTGTCTGTCTGTCCGTTAAGTGCACCCCACCCATATGCCGATTGGCGTATTTCGAAAACCTACTTCAATACGTCCCCTCAGGTGGTGACGAACTCAGTTAGCATTTACAGGCAGAAAACACTAGAGTTGGGCTATGTCGTGAATTTATGTTCACAAATAGGGTAACGGCACTAGTGGTCGGCCCCTCTCTAGTAGTCGGCCACTTTAACCCTTTTATTTATGTAATAAAAATACTGTTAGGAATTTTCTTAACCCTGGACCCGTGTATTGGGCACTAACTGCCCAAAGGAAATTCCAAATCGAATTTTAACGCATTTACTGGTAAATATATGACATGCAAGAAAGAGATGATTTCTTGGGCATACGATAACCAAGTATGTACACGAAAATCAACTATACTCTGTTCCACAAAAATTGTCAGTACAGACCTTATGGGGGAGCTTTTTTTCAAACACTTGTGCCTGTACATGTCTTCACGGCACTCAATTAGAGAAATCGCCACTGAAGTAAAAACCAAAGCACTGGTTTAGTTTTTGTAATTTGCCACAAATTCAGCATGACCAGCCAGTTCCACTGTCGATGTCTAAATGATTTTGTGTGGCTGCCAGTCGCTGTGTATATAGAAAACATCAACATCAAAACAGTGTTACCATTATTAAGTTAAAGCTAATCGTTAATGCTTTTCTGTGGTTTTTTTCAAAGAGCTTTGGGATTTTGTGCTTTGAGAACCAATAAAATTAATTTGAGTATGTGAGGGTATTGCCATATGGCTTTTGTTTTTTCAACTTTCTTGTTTTTTCTGGTGAAACCGTTAAAATGAAGTTGAACGCTTTTTCGATGTTTGTGATTTATAATGAAGGTTATTTGCGCAAGATCAGTTTTGAAACAGATTCATGAAAGCTGTTGCAACCAAAATGAGAGGCAAACGTCCTATCTTCCCTGTAGGTACTGACAATTTTTGTGGAACAGAGTATAGTTGAAATGATTTTGTATATAGTTTTCGTAACTCAGAGCTTCAAAAAAAAGACCATTATCGTGCATCTGGGAACTCAGTGTCCAGTGATTTCTTGGTACATTTTTCACAGGGATTTTAGTTGTTCCTATGAACATATTTTTATTGTAAACAAGAGATTTTGGCTTTTTGGTAAGTAAATGCTGACAGGTAGACTTTTTTCTTTTGGATTATATTATTCCAAGAAGTGTGAATATTTTATATTTGGTTTTTCTAGTAAAATGGATGGAAATAATGTGTTAGAACGTGTCGCATATTTCTTGATTAAATGTTCTCGTACAGCATTGAGTGATTACGAACAGAGAGTTTTAAGATAACCATCTACATAAATTCGATCAGCAAAGTTACTCATCGGAGGATTCTGAAGATTATGACGCAGACATATTATGTGTTGGATACCTTTCGGATGATGACCCTGATTCCGTTCCCGATGGGACTCCTCCTGATTTGCGTGTAGAGCAAGTACACGATGACTGATGAACTTCAGAAATTCATAGCAAGCAGTGCTCAAAACTAACAAAATGGCTGATTAGCCGGAAAACAGCAAGGTTTTCTTTTTCGCGTAAGAACGATGGCTTGGGTTTTTTCGGCATTTGGCTTAATTTTCCATTTTGTGTAGTAACCCTGCAGTGTTACAATCACATTTTTTAAATTCGTCTCAATATTAAGACCGAACTCATGCGATGAAAATACTGCAGTGTCGTGTCATCGGCATATATTCCTACTTCACAATCTGGTAGTTTTGGGAAATCAGACGTATATAAATTGTATAAAACTGGACCAAGAACAAAGCCATACATAAATCTAATATTCTGTAAGTAAGCTCGTGTATATCCATACATAACTGCTAGGTTTGTAGTGTGCACTTCGTAAATGTTTCCCTTTTCTATTCTTCAATTCACATAAAAATGAATTCATTTAGAAAATAAAATTTTCATTTTAATGGATGTCAATTTATGGTTTTTCCCCATAACAGGACAAATTTCTCGGTACCGTCAGTGTCCGGTTATGAGAGTTCACTGTACCTACATACATTACGTACTACATACATACATATGTACATATTTACAGTCGAACCATCACTTGCCACAAAAAAAAAATTCGAATTATGAAGACTTCGAGTTGTTAAGTTAAATATAAAATGGATATAAATATGTAATTTTTCATCAAAAGATAATGTTTTAGCTTCGCTTTTCCTCTTTGTGTTGTTTTGGGCGCCTACTATTTTTTCAAAAATAAAAACTAGCTTTGAGTTCGTATGGACCAATATACCAACCTAAACCTAGTAATGTGTGTTCTAACCCCTACTAACAAGAAATTCGACAATTCTTACTCACACATAACGAAATCACGATTTTCATAGGTCATAGGTCATAAGAACATACAAACACAGTGCCCCCGATGCGATGCATTACAAAACGAACTTGTAAAAACACGCAAAATTTGGGAATTCCCCATCAGAATTCGACTTATCGGAGGTGACGCCAAATAATCTCTTCGAGTTATCAAGACATTCGAGTAATAGAAGCTCGAGTTATCAAATAAAAATTACATGTAAATTTCAGACTTGGCGCTATTGCCAACCAAATTCATTCGAGTTATTAAATATTCGAGTTATATAGTTATTATAGTGAATTATTACAGGCGCCGCGCCGGCCGCTCGTGTTTTACTCGTTAGTGCGTTCGACTTTCAAAATAAGGACGTTGGATTACTGCGCTGCGCATACTGTCCGGGTTGTGTATTGCCATACTGTTTATCAGCACAATCATCGGTCGCTCAGCCATAGTCTGTGCTGAACTACCTACATATTGCTCCTCGAATTTCAGAAAAGCTAAAGCACAATATATCCTACCAGGGACTGCTCTGTGATCATATGCGATTTCGCTGTAGATACTCGTAGCTAAGTGATAAACAGAGTTTTCAGAAAGTTAAAAATGGAATGAATTTTTCAAGCAATACTTCTACATATATGGATGTCAAGTGTGGGTGACTCGGCAGATTGTCACATAAAAAAGCTGCAAATATCACAAAATAAAGTATTAAAAATGATGTTAAATTTGCCTTGGCATCATTCTACGTCGGATCTGCATATTTTGAGCAATGTTGAATTGATCTCTGATAGAATACGAAAACTACCTGAAACATTTATAATGCGATGTGACTACTCCGATAATCGCCTAATAAATCAACTACTTACATGTTTCTTTATAATACCTTTTAATGTTCAATGTTATACTTACCATGATTTTTCTTTTCTTACTTCATTTAATTTTTGTTAAATTATTGATAAGTTTATTATTTTGTTAATTAATGAATTGTTATTTGTTTACATATTTTTTGTTAATTTATTTATTTGTTATCAGTTTTTTGTTGTTGTACATATTATTATTTATTTATTTATTTATTGATTTAATTATTTATTTATTTATTTATTTATTTATTTATTTATTTAATTATTTACCTATTTATTTATTATTATTATTATTAGATTATTATTTATTTATTATTATTATTATTATTATTATTATTATATTATTATTTAAACAGGAGAAATATAGAAAGCAAATGGCTGCAGTGCAAACACGTGGAGCCCTTCGTATCGCAAGTTCCTACCGAACAGTGTCGGAACCAGCAGTCCTCGTAGTCGCAGGAGTGACTCCCATTGATCTCTTAGCGGCAGAGAGGAGGTACGTATACGGGAAAAAAACGGAAATAGGACTGGAAACGGCAACAGCAGAGGCGAAGGAGCTCACCAAGCAGGAGTGGCAAAGCAGAGTGGCAAAGGAGATGGACTGCGAGACTGATCAGGGACGTGGCTGAATGGACGGAGCGAGAACATGGCGAAGTTAACTACTACGTTACCCAGTTCCTTACCGGACATGGATACTTCAACGCGTATCTTCACAAGATTGGGAAAGTAAGAAGCTCAGCGTGCCAATATGGCGACTCTCCAGAAGACAATGCTCATCATACCTTCTTCAGATGTAGCAGATGGGCACCAGAAAAACATATACTGGAATCGGAGATAGGCAATATCACCCCAGATAATGTTATGAGAAAGATGATCTCCATCATTGACAAGTGGAACAAAATTTGCTCCTTCATTGAGACAGTGCTCAAAACAAAAAAGAGAGAAGAGAACACAGACATATACTCATAAGACTGACGTAAGCCTTACCGGCAAGAAAGATGAAACCCGCACCAGGAGACCAATATGAAAAAGCCGGTCCCCCAAAAGGGGAAGAAAACGACACCACTCTGAAGTAATGCGAAAGCGGTCCCGGAGTGGATGGTGTCAAGAAGAAAAACAAAGGGGTTAAAGGTGGTTTTTTGGTGGAGTAAGAATAAGACCCACACTACTTGTAGCAGAGCGGGCCTGCTACTCGTGCGCAATCGCGTTTTTCCACTACCCCCTAGGCGAAAAAAAAAAAAAAAAAAAATTATATTATTATTTATTTATTTACTCTTAATTGATTTATTTTCTGTTAATTTATTTATTGTTATGCCCAATTTATTAACTTAAGTATTTTTCGTTGTTTGGTAATCAAATTACCCTTTTTCTGTGATCACACGGAAAATAAATGAGTATAACTGTGAACAATTAAGCCAACTCACTGAGGTTAATGAATTATATGAACACTTCAAAAACACTTTTATAAATATCATGACGTCTTCATGTGCTTATAAAAATAAAATAAAATTGAGGAAAAATGAACATGACTGGATGACAAATGAACTTAGAGACCCATGCCGAGAAAGAGATCGACTATACAGGAGGTACAAAAACAATAGAAGAAACATATTGTATGAAAGAGAATTTAAACAATATAGAAATGATCTAAACAAAAAAATAAGCACTACGAAATCAAACTACTACAGAACCCAGTTTCAACAAGTGAACAAAAATCCTAAAGAAACTTGGAAACTTGTCAACAAAATACTAGGTAGGAAATCCGCCAATTTAGATGATGTGCTGTCTAGAAATTTCGCAAACGAAAAAGACTTTGGTAGCCTAGCAAACCAATTCGCGAAAAATATATCATCAGAAATATTCAATACGATACACAAATGCCATATTAAATGCTATCAAGGACCTTCAAACAGTTTACAGCGCTCTATGTATCTAGAAGAAGTCACTAATACAGAAATAGAGAACATACTTAATTCACTCAATGTAAATAAATCGGCGGGGGTAGATGGAATAAGACCCAAAGTTCTTAAAAATTGTTCATTAGTACTGGCCCCAACCCTAACCAAAATAGTTAAGCTGAGCCTAGAGCAATCTAAAGTTATTAGATTATATTATATGTTATATTATATGTTAAAAACGTCAATTGTCCGTCCAATATATAAAAGTGGGAAGAAAAATGAAATTTCGAACTATAGGCCTATATCTATCCTTTCAACTATAGATAAGGTATTAGAAGAAGTTGTAACTAAGCGACTATATGAGTACGTTGAAAAATACAAACTCCTGGAAAATAACCAATTTGGCTTCAGGAAAAATAAAAGCATCAATCGACTACTTGGAGATTTTACGAACAGAATCAATGAAAGCCTCGAAAAAAATCACAATTTAATTGTACTTTTTATTGATTTTAAAAAAGCATTTGATACCCTATGCCATAAAAATATTTTAAAGCAGTTAGAGAAAATTGGAGTAAGAGGTCCTATACTGATATGGTTTGAAAGCTACCTTAAAGAAAGAACATTTAAATTAAAAATTAAGGACCACTTCAGTGAAGAAGAGAATGCAGAATATGGCGTACCACAAGGATCTAAGCTAGGCCCTCTCATTTTTATAATATACATAAATGATTTGCTATCAGTCCTAAAGAAAAGTACAGGATTTGCTTACGCTGATGACACAGCTATTGTTGTAAGCCATAAAAACGTCGAAGCAGCCGAAAAGATGATGCAAGATGAGTTCAACGCAGTCTCAGCATGGTGCCACGATCATGGACTTGTTATAAACGCAAAAAAGACAAAAGTAATACACATCCGACCACCACATGTTGTTAGACATAAAATTAACATTAAAGTACACAGTAATGAATGTTTACATACGGTATTAAACCAGTTACACATACAAAACGAGGACGATTGCTCAACAACAATCGACAACGTGTCCACATACAAGTATCTTGCAGTAATTGTACACTACAATTTAAAATGGAGCTTCCACATACAAGCACTAACAACAAAACTTCGACAATCTGCATACGCGTTATTTCACCTGAGTTACAGATGCACGCCAGATGTCCTATACCAATGCTATTATGGACTTGTTGAATCGCACTTGAGATATGGTATACTAGCATGGGGAAATGCACCGCAACAACAAAATCTTAAAGCGACGGTAACCAGAATACAGAAAATGGTGTATCGAGTAAAGCTACGCCAACACGATATCAACTGGCAACAAATGGATAGCAGCGCAAGACTGTTAAACATCGAAAATCTTCATAAGCTGGTGGTAGTATCACAATTTAAAGATGACACCGCCTACAAAATCCCGACACAGCAAATTGTAAACACAAGAAGACGACATCAAAACAGATACTCTATCCCGAGATACTGCAATGTGTACGGACGCCGGAAATACGAAGTAGCAGTTCCTACAATATTCAACGAATTACCTGTAGATTTTAGTAATGTACCAAAACCAACCTTTTTGAAAAAAACTAAAGAATTCTTTTTAAACTGCGAGCAATTTTGATCTCTAAATTAACTTTAACATAAAAGCATCTTTCAAATTTAACTTTAATTACCTATTATAGAACTCATAAATAATTAACATCTTCGTAAATAACCTTCTGCAGACAAGCCCATACGGCTTTGCAGATATACTTTGTAAAAACATTGTAACTTTTTGAGAATTAATAAATAATAATAATAATAATAGACTTATTATATTATTATTTTTTTATCTATTTTTTATTAACGCAATATTTATTTATTAATTTTTGTATATATTAAACTACATATATCATTATCTTTATGTACATACATTTTGTTGTAAGCATAATTTCTTTTTTTTTTTTTATCAAAATGAGGGTGTACGTTTTTTTTCCCCCTCAAAATAAATAAATTCTCAATTAAACAAATTAATTTAGAAAATAAGACAATGCTTCAGTAGAAAGATACATACATAGTAATATCATATCTCTGAATTGTAAACTGTGCGGTAGTAATCCATTGTATTTTAAAACGAAATAAATATCTACATCTACATATTAGGGTATAAACAGAACAAATGAAAAATAACAGTAGAACTCGCATGTAATTTGATTTCGTAAGAACATAGCAAGCGCAGGCACACGAAGTGTCTGTTACCCTACTCTGCTCTTAAATTTCGGAATTCTGTAATCCCTCGATTTACGTTACCTCGGCTTACGTCGTCTCGATTTAAGTTGTATAAAATTATGAACCTTGCCTCGTTTAACGTCGTCCTATCTCTCGATTTACGTTGTCTTATTCGGGGATTTTCTTAACCGTTTAGATTTGAAATTGCTTTATTTAAGCAGTTTAAATTAGAAAGTTGGCAGTTTAAATAAAACTTCATCGGGGATTTACTCAAATTAAAATTTGACATTGTATGTGGCTAAAAGCGCATTCCCTTTGTTGTCTTACTTACAAAAAGGTTCCGTGGTCGCGCGAGTTAATTTTCAAACATTTTATTTGTTTTTGTGGTTGAAACATTTATCTTTATTTTTTTTAGGTAAATTGAACCTCACTATGCATAGTCCATGAACAGTGCCTATAGCCGACTATAGCTATAGCCGGCACTAAATAAAAAAAGCCGGCTCTAATTATTTAAAATTACATTTATAATAATAATAATATTTCGCTTCAGCAGTCCTAGGTAGAACCAAGCCTACCTTCCCGCAATCATTTGTGTGGGCGCGTTATATTTTTGCACGAATAGAAGGGACCTACAGTTTTCTGCCGACTCCGAACGGCGAGTTGGGAAGCTTTACATGACAAATGATACTCTTGAATGCTTATCAGGCATTCGGAAGAGGTGGGCACTGTGAAAAACATTTTAGGTGTTTCCGGCGGGATTCGAACCCAACACCATTGGCTCAGTAGTCCGACGGACTGACCATTTGCGAAACGGTGTCCTCATTTTTGGGCCATTTTAAATTTCGAGCCGGCTATAACTTCAAAGTCGATAATAAAGTGACTATGAATAGCAAAAAGTATATTTTAGGTTATGTAGGCGAATAAATTCTTTTATCGTCGGCTCTATCTGACTATGAATTTGCGCCATAATTTCTGATATACATATAATCAACATTCTCGGTTTACGTCGTCTCGATTTGCGTCCCCATTTCTTGGAACACCTCTCGACGTAAATCGAGGGATTACTATATACATATGTATATCAACCAGCGTTGCTGCTTGACTGTGGATAAATGTAGCCTAAAAAACTGGGAAAAGTAGCAAAAGTAGCAAAATCTCTAATTCTGAAGAGTAGCCTAAGGTAGCAAAAGCAAAAACAAGAACGTTTGTATGTTAGGTTATGTTAAATGGGGTTCTGAAGCTGATGGCACTTAAGCCGGAACATTTCCGTCCAAGCATTTAATTTCACTGTAAAATGGATTTTATTATGCCCAGTTTGGCTAGTTGCTTTCAGTGAATTATGAAGAATTTCCCTAGAATTTTCTTTCAAGAAGAAGCAATGGCCTGACAATCACAAAAGATATGTTCATTATCCTCCGATGTTCCTATGTCATTGCAGTATCTGCATTCGTTCGTGTCTGAAAGTTCCATTCTCTTGGCATGTTTTCTCAAGAGACAGTGTTCAGAAAGTATTCCTATTAGAGTTCTTAACGTTGCCCTATTTAGTCCGGTCTATGACCGGCGAAAGAGCCGCTTGTAAGAGCAATCCATTTCTTTTACAAAAACTGATTGTTTATAATGCTTGTCTTTTTCGTTCTAGTACAAGTTATTATGTTGTGCTACCTTGGAGTCAAGAAAACATTTCTCTAAAACGTTTGGAAGATAATTCAATGACGGAGAGATGAATATTTATTCGTTTTTATCTTCCTCCTCCTTTTCTTTTCAATCTCTTATTACCAATCTTCAACATTAACATAAAGTATAACAATGAATAAGTACTATTTATCATATTACCGATATATTTTACACTTAAGCCGAAGAAATGCATTAAACAATTATCCTGCTTGCTTCACTCAACACAGTTGGCAGTTCACCACTTTTTAAATTCACATGTTTTGGTTGCACAAAACAGCAAATTCAGCTCTCACCATTTAATGCATTGTTGAGATTGAAGCAACAGAAAGCATAACCAAATGCAGGAAACTGCATAAAGGAAAATGTAGCAAAATGGGTCAAATTTAAAAATTAAAGTAGCAAGGTAGAAAATTGAAAAAACCTAAAAAAATGTAGCACTTTTGCTACAAAAGTAGCATGTGGCAACACTGATATCAACTCAGATAAATAGCGTCTGCTCTGATATAGTATATAGTCTGCTTTGCACTTCAATAAGCATACAGAGCGACCGATGTCTGTGCTGCTATAGAGTATGGCAATACGCGTCCGGGTTCAGTCCCAGCAAACACGAAAAAGTTGTTATCAAGATGCCACCTCTTTCGAATGTCTGACACGCATTCCAAAGTATCATTTGTCGTAAGGAGCTTCTCAACTCGCCGTTTAGAGACGGCAAACAACTGAAGGTCCCTTTATTTATTTATTAATTATTTTTAGGTATATTAGATATAGAATTTTTATCTACATATGTTATGTACTCGATACGGACTAGGTATATGTACCTACTTTTTTTGACGAATCAACAACATTTTGTTGCATATTCATCATGTTTGTTACAAATACAAATCGGACACTGCTTATGGCATTCAAATAATGTAGATAAGTAATCTTTTATTTCAATACTTCGCGACTTGTACATAAATGTACCTATACCAGCAATTAATATGGACTTTACAGTGCATGCATAATGCAATGTATGTAGTCCTAAATAGCCACTAGCCACATCGTTGGAAGGTCACAGAGCAACTACAACTACATAACAAAAATACCTAACTACCTACTCTGCTAAAGATGGCCATCTTTGTTTTCTTCATAAATCCAATCCAAATCCACTTGGACCGGAATGGTGTGTCGTTTTCACAATGTTCCATTTCAGTATTTTTTCTCTCTCTTAAGTAAGTACACACAAAGGTTCTCTTAAAATCCGTACATACTCTACACAAGTGAAGAAAAAACATATTTAGAAGCAATTAGTGTTGGACTTCGAACACTTTCAGAAGGGCAGTTGAAAGAAAGCCTAGACTACTTTCCGTTTGAACTAAAATAGATTTAAACATTTCTCTAGTTTTGTATGTACATAGGTATGTAAGTTAAATTTACGTTATGCAGAAATACTCGTAATGTTAGGTATGTTTTGTTTAAAATTTAACTAACATATTTTCGTCCTAAATTCATCTCATCAATTAAAAATATACCTAGTACCACAGATAATATACAGTGGGCGTCCAATATAACGAATGATATAATGTTCGAGGTCATTCTCTATATCGAGAGCGTTCGTTATATCGATCGACTTTTCTTTTTAAAAAATTAAATAGCTGATTTTTATTTATGAATACCTAGGTATTACCTAGGTTGGTAATATTAAAATGAATGGTCCTGCCATTATTTTACACAAATTTTAAAATTATTTTGAAGAAAAAAATCACTTATACGACTTTGTCTCACTTCAAGTTGAGATTTCATATGTACAGCTTTTTCTTGAAGCCGTGTTAGAGTAAACATGAAGAAACTAAAACGCACTTTTTAATACTAAACAATAAGAAATCATTTTAACTGCTAACGGAATCTAACGCTCGTATGTATGTGTAAGAGCGTACAAAAAATTTAAAACTGCATAGTGAAAGACAAACCAAAAATAAAAGAATTCAAACCAAAATGTATGAAGGTGAAGACTAATAGAAAAAGACAATTATTGGCACTTTCAAATGTAGGCGTGTTTTTTTTTTTGTAACCTGTATAGGCTAAACATGTTTCAGGAGCATGTTGCCTGGATAATTATCCAGTTTTATTTTTACTTGGAGAGCTTTTTCGAAGTCTATATAGATTTGATAAAAACGCGCCTATTGTGTATCTTGCGTAAGTTTTTTGGACCACACATATACGAGAATAAACTTCCGTGTTGACATCAGAACGCACACATAACATTGGCAATAAGAACACATTTTTATGCCAATTTATTAATGCGTTCGTTATATCGAATAGCAAATTATGTTCATCGTTCGCTATTTAGAGATGTTAATGTAAATCTGAAAAGCGTTCGTTATATCGAAAATTCGCTATACCGGGTATTCGTTATATTGGACGTCCACTGTAGTTACATACATATGTATGTTAGATACGACGCAGAGTAAAAAAAAAATTGACCACATTTTAAACGAGAAAAAATACTCGCAATCGCAACCGAAGGATTTGTTGCATCGATTCAATATATTGGTTTCAAACAATTTTAAGTTGCATGGTCATGCGAGTTAATCATCCTTCAGTGTGTTGTATTGTGACTTCGCGGGTATCTATACTGCCCCTCTTTTCGTAAAGGCCCTAACTAACATTTGTAGATAGATAGATAGATAGATCGTTTATTCAAATCAAAGTTTTTAACAATTTTGGTTATTTATAGATATGTACTGAATAAGATAAGGCATGACATATATGTCGTCTGCCTGCGGCAACAATTGAAATTTGGTTTTACAAATAAATATTGGTTTAACTATTGGAATGTATTATGTACATAATTGTAATTCAAATTTATGTAAATTTAATTTTTTTTTTTTATTTTTTTTTTTATTTTTTTTTTTTTTATTTTTTTTTTTTTTTTTTTTATTTTTTTTATTTTTTTTTTTTTTTTTTTTAACTAACATTTGTATATACATATAGATATATAAAGGAAAATGGTAGATCGACTTCCGCAACCTGAAAATACAACATGAAAAATACGAAAAAAAAACATTGTTTGGTTGCATAATGTATGCTTTATTTTTCTAAGTTATTACAAAAGAACAATTGTTAGGTACATACAGTAGAATCCGCTTAAGACGCTCACACTTAAGACGCTATCCCCCTTTTAACGTTCATTTTCTCCAGTCCCTTCATTCTGATATTTTTTCGTATGAAAAAAAATCGGGTTAATACGCTCTATTTCTTGCTTAATACGCTCACACAGCTAAACGATACACTTCGTAAAATTTGTATTTTCTTGTTTTTTAATTGTTTTTCCAGAAAAACCATTCGGTGCACTGGAATATATGACGGCGCCGGCGGCCACAGCCGTTCTTATAGGGATTTTTTTTTGCAGGAAAAGACATGAGCAAAGATAGGGCTATTTTAAAAACGTGGGTAGACCTTCCCTTTACAGTGTGCTATGAAGACCCCTAATGTTGTCAGTTAAGGCTTTTTTAAATATTGATACATAATTATGTTTCATAAATATGGCTTCTAAAAATTTCGATTTTCTATCGCATTTGAGGGGTATAATTTCAAAACTCTTCTTTTCCACTTTTGAGAATTTTGAGTAAAACGAAAAAAACTATGGAAAGCTTCTAAAATGATATTAAAGATTAGCTTAAAAGTTAAATTGTAAGTTTGGAATGATCTTTATCCATTTCTTATGGTTTTGAACCTATAATGTAAACCTAAAAATTATAAAAAATCGATTTAATTTGGAAAAGAAGAGTTTTGAAAATTACGATTGGAAAAGCTGACTTTTGATCCAACCTATTTAGGAATACAGGAGTTTTGAAAAGAAAGTACATTTTTTTCGATTTAATTAATTTTGGTTTATTTTTAAATACCTATATACCTATACCAGAATACCTATAATAATAATTAGGGGTATTAATACTGATTTGAAGAAATGTTACGCATCAGTCATTTCTTACTTTTTATTCCTTTCTTCAGCTTTTTTGACTGAGAATTTGGAAAGGAATAGTTTTGAAAATTACGATTGGAAAAGCTGACTTTTGATCCAACCTATTTAGGAATACAGGAGTTTTGAAAAGAAAGTACATTTTTTTCGATTTAATTAATTTTGGTTTATTTTTAAATACCTATATACCTATACCAGAATACCTATAATAATAATTAGGGGTATTAATACTGATTTGAAGAAATGTTACGCATCAGTAATTTCTTACTTTTTATTCCTTTCTTCAGCTTTTTTGACTGAGAAAATGCGAACTTTTTTTCGCCCTTTTCCTAACGCAACTTCGTTCACAAATTCAGATGGCTCAATGATCTTAACATATATTTAATTTAATTATTAAATAAAAATTAACTTATAAAACCTTATTTCATCTGCGAACTTTCCAAAGATGTTTTCTTCACAAGAATATTGCAACACTAATAGGTCTGTTCCCGTCACTGTTGCCGTTTCTCCTGTTATAACAGGAGTCTACTGTTATTTAGCTCCGAAAAGTGAAATCTACTGTTTCCTGTTCCCAGACAATTTTAAGACCGTTTCTCCTGTTAGTTTATTTTTTTTTTTTATTGAAAACAAAATTCGAAATGGAAGACTTATATGAAAAAAAAGCAACAAATAATCTACGGTAAACCCATAGCAATAACATTCCTGGTTGGTGATTGGCACTACAATCGCGTACGCTCCCAAAACTACGAAAATCTGTTTGAAAAGTTATGAAAACCCGTTCGCTTACTCAAAAATGTCGCAGTTTTACGTTAAAGAGAGTACCCACGAAAGAGTAATACATCTCAAAATGCTGCGAATTTTGGCACAAGAAATTTCTTTGGGGAGATTGAATGAAAACTGTCAAATCACATACATTTTGCATTCTTTGTTGTTCAACGCGTTCGTTTCCTTTTTCGTAAATTTCCTATTTTTGAGAAAATTTCACATCCACTCTTCGATATTTGACATAAAACACATATCTGATGCAGAAGTAACCGAACAGTCCTAGTGACATTGACATTGAGATTATTTTCACAATTTGAATAAAATAAAAGGTCTGTTCCTTTACTTGAAAATTGTTACTGACAAAAAAGTAGGAAAAGAGAGAGGCAACGAGAGAGTAAAAATTTTCCCACACAAAAAAATCTTACGAATCCTTACTCAACAAATTTCTGCGGGTAAAAAGATAACTATCTGTCAAAGTCAGCTGTTCCGTTTGTTTTGAATTATTTCCATTTTCTTATTTTAATGCAAAAAGTAAAATATTGGAAAGAAAAGGAATATAGATGAAAGTTGAATGTTCTGAATGTTGAAATTTGCCTTTCGCAATATATTACATACTGCATTGGTTCTGGGATATCATCAAGAGTGGACTTTTCTGTAAAATCCAAAATCGTACAACACCACTCTGTTAACATACATAATATGTTTATGATAATTCGATTTTTTTTTTTTTTTTTTTTTTATAATCTACACACGCTAAAGGGGATATGAATACCCTTTTAATGTTTACACACAGCGCGAGCACATGAAGGACGAGAACGAGAGACAGACAGATCGACGTAGTGGTAGGAAACTCAGATGATAGGTTTCAATTTCAACTAACTCTATGGGTGGTGTCCAGGATAACTGGAGAGTTGTGTATTATTTTTGTACGTGCTTATGATTCACAGGAGTTTTTTCCAGATGTTTCTTATAATAGTTTGTGCGATCAATTTCTTCAGCCATATCCAACATCCTACTGCCAGTGTTATGCCTTCGCAGTAGGTTTCGATATTAACTTCTGAGACTGATCAACTTATTTTTATTTCGTGAGAAATAAATGCTTCGAAGACATCTGGATTCGAACTGTGAACCTTTCGCATGCTGTTACTTTTGTGATTTAACGCGTTCCTTTACTTTTTCGTAATTTTGCATCTCCCTGAGAGAATTTTACCCCCACTCCATGAAATTTAATAACTTACTATTTTTGGAGCAGAAAGTAAAGGAACAGACCTAAAGTGGCCGTTTTTCTTTTATAAACTACACACGCTAAAGGCGATATGAAGACCTATACCCTTATAATGATTACACACAGTGCGAGCACATGAAGGACCAGAACGAGAGAAAGACAGATCGACGTTGCTAATTTTCGTGATTCTAGTTTTTCTTGGCTATGTAAGCTCAACAAAAGCATAATATGTATTATGTATTTATTGTTTACGTACATACTTTGTATCTAATTCATTAATTTTCAAGTTAAATTCAGGGAAAAAGGCAAAGTACTATATGAACAAAGGGTTAAAGAGATTTCTTTTCAAAAAATTGGCTCAGTGAAAATCCAGACAAGTTTATGGAATGCAAATGCGTTGTTTGCAACGGAACAAACATTTTTTCAATGAACCAGACAAAAGGGGACTATTATACGACATGCTGAAGGGAAACGACATATCAATAAAATTAAGTCAGCGCAACAGCAAATTAAGTAGTGCCAAAAAACTTTTTCCTAATGCAATAGACATTTTACTAAAAAAAACATCGTATTTTATAGCTTTTTGTACGAAATTTTAAATCTCCTGTTACTTTAGTAAGTTCAACAGAAGATCTCCTGTTTTTTCATATTTTCCCAGCGGCAACACTGGTTCCCGTACTGTCCAAAACAGCGCAAAACTACGCAAAACTACTAAAATCAGTCAAATCCTGTTCACGTACGAAGATTTTTAGTTGTCGACAGAAGAGAGCGCTAGCAAGAGAGTAAGAAATTTCCTCATGCTGCCGATTTTAGCCCAAGAAATTTCTTTGGACAGCTTTATGAAACTGTCAAATCTGTCAAACGCCATACAGTTTTTGTTTTTTGTTGTTAATGCGTTCCTGTACTTTTGCACCCTTTTGCCTCTCTCTGACAGATTTTTACCCCCACTCCTTGAAATTTGAGAATCTATAAATTTTAGTGCAGATGAATCTATGAATACTCTCAAAATAACAAAGATTCCCGCCTTTTTCAATGTCATTGGAATACACGAGTTTTGAAAGCGGCTACTTTGATTCGCATAGGAAAAGAAGAGTTTTGGTGCAGAATTTGTTTTGTATGGGAATAAATGAGTTTTGAATTAAACGACTGAGTGGAATAGCGTAGTTTTGAAAACAACTTCGTTTTTCAAGTACCCAAAAGTATAGGAAATAACAAGTTTTGATAAATTTTATTTTAGCCTCAGATGAAGGCCCTTCTAAAGAACACTTTCTCATACTTAACTCATTTTTGAAAAAAAGTGGAATAGAAGAGTTTTGAAATTATACCCCTCATTTTAAGATCTAGCATTTTGAAATAAATATAATTAAATCGGAGGCAATGCGCTAACCCCAAATATGCATTAACCTCGAAATCGAAAATTGAGATGGAATTTTAAAAAATCCTCCCATAGTGGATGTCTATGTCATTATAGGAATGTACTGTCCAAATTTCAACCCTTTAGGTCCAGTGGTTTGGTCTGTGCGTTGTCCGTTAGTCACACAGTTCTATATGTATGGAAAAAGGATTTTTCTAAATTCTCCCACTTAGAGATGGAATTTCAAAAAATCCTCTCTTAGTGGATGTCTGTGTCACCATAGGAATATCCTGTCCAAATTTCAGCTCTTTAGATCCAGCGGTTTGGTCTGTGCGTTGTCTGTCAGTCAGTCAGTGAACTGTTTTATATATAGAGATGAGTTTTTTTTTCTAAACTAATACAAAGGAAATCGCCTGAGAATATCGCACATGTATTTCAAAAGCGACACAACTCAAAAAACCCAATATCTGAGTTATCGCCAACAAAAGGTCGTTAAACTTCCACCCAACATATTTATCAAAAGTGCATTAACTTACTCTAAACTTTTCAAACGAGATCATAGGAGGTATCTTCGAAAAAACTGAAATATTTTTAATTGTGGTCCTACCTCCTAACTAACGGGTGTGTACATTTTATATAAAAAGTGCATTATTTGGCGTTGTGCCATTTTTCTGAACCATAAGTAAAGAGTACGCGTGTTTTATTTCGAATTGAAACAGTTTAGGTGATTTAATGTGAAGAAATAATTTGTTGTATTTTGAGTTGAGCCACTTTAGTCATTCGAGGTAAATATGAAGATTGGTTGTATTTTGAGTTGAAGAATGATTAATTGACATTTAGAGTTATGTCAATATTTTAGTTTTTTAAGTTTTATTGAAGACAAAACGGTTTAATTTTTATATAGGGCACTTGAGCTGACTGTGGTAAATATTATTTTTATACTAATTTCAAAGTTATGCCACTCTTGATCATTTTTTTGATCACAATTCGACTTATGACACTTTTGCTGCATGAATATACCATATACTCACGGATAGTGAAGCAGCTATAAAAGCAATAGACTCAAACCTGATTGACTCCAAATCAGTCCTGAACTGCTTCAATACTCTCCAAGACCACTCCCATAGTCAAGCTTCGGTGGGTGCCCGGTCATGAGGGTATTCATGGAAACGAAAAAACTGATGAACTGGCTAGGAAAGGTTCGGCCGAATTCTTTATCGGCCCTGAGCCGTTTTGTAACATTCCAAATTCAGCTATAAACTAAAAAATCAAAACTTGTATGTCTTCTATTGGGAAAATACCCAGAATCGTTGCCAGGCTAAAAGAGCCATTAAATGTTTCCAAAATAAATCCATAAAAAACCTACTCATCAGTAGAATACCCCCATGGACAACATTTCTACAGATAAATCCTGATTCCCATGGAAATTCGTAAAGTCTCCTCCAGTGAGACCCTCAACTTCATCAGAAGAGTTAAGCTTCTTCTGGTTCCCTAAACTGACTTTGCGGTTCAACAGAGATCTTAGGTTGCGGTTTACGCTTGTAAACATAGCTGAGATGTACTTAAAAAAGAAGAAAAAATTATATACTCTATTTGTGGACTTTCGTGCAGCCTTTGACTCAATTCCACGTGAAGCGCTGTTCTATAAACTGTACACAATCAGAGTATCAAGCAAGTTAATCATGATCTTGAGAGCCCTGTACATGAACAACTAAGCGGTGGTATGGGACGGAATTTGCGTTTCTGATCAATTTTCCACAACGATGGGAGTAAAGCAAGGATGCATTTTGATTTCGCTTCTTTTTATTTTGTTCATCAATGACAAAACGGACAGTATTGGTGGAGGCATCAAAGTGGGCTCCACGTTAATTCCGGCATTAACATTTGCTGACGACATTGCGGTTCTTGCTGAAACTGTAAACAGTATGTAACTTATGATCAATAGACTTGCCGAATACTGCCGTAAGTGGAACTTATCTGTCAACCTGTCTAAAACTAAAATGATGATATTTCGAAATGGATCAGGGAGGTACTCGAGAAGTGATCAATGGACTTACGATGGAGAACCCATTGAAAATGTAAGGGAGTATAAGTATCTTGGAGTCCTTATCACACATAACCTCAGCATGGAAAAACACTTCAAAGCCAAAATTTCTGAAGCCAAGCGAGCAATTGGCTCGGTATGGGGAAAATGCATCGGAGGTAGATTTTTAGACCATAGCTCCAAGCAAAAAATTATACGCGCAACTGCAAACTCCATTGTACTGTATGGAGCTCAGGCATGGGGATACCGCCAGTATACTTCCGTAGAAAAATTTCTTCGCTTCAGCATCAAGCGTGTGTTCAGGTTACCTATCAACAGCCCAAATTACATGATCTACCTAGAGACAGGATTCGCCCCCCTATTTCTGGAAACACTCAAACTACATTTTGATTATGTTGTTAAAATCATGAGAATGGATGAACGAAGACTGCCGAGAATAATTCTCTCTCACATACTTTCTTCAAGAAGCAGCTGCATTCGTGAATGGGACATTTTGGCGAGTAGCTGTGGACTTAGCTTAGATCTTGCAGACAACACAGAGGTCGAGAATCTAAAGAGTCAATTTTATAGATTACTGGAAAGTAAAGGTAATCTTCTCTACGATTTTTATATCAACGAAGCCCAGTCGTCGCAATACCGAATGTATTACTCCAAGCTGAACCACAATCTGCAGGCTACTAAAACATACTTCCTTAATAGCAACTCTACCGAACAAATAAGTGCAATATTCAGAATCAGAGGTGAACTTATAAATCTAAATTGCATTCCGCACCGGGCTGATCTTCCAATCCAATGCAGTCTATGCAACCTCAGAGAAAGAGAAGACGTCTTCCATTTCATAGGGAAGTGCCTAATTCTGAGCGAGCTGCGAAGAATGTTTTTTGGAGTCAATGAACTGGGCCTGGATGAAACATTGGCCATTCTGAATGGAGACCGTAGCTGGGAAATACTCTACAAATATACAAAGAATGCATCACACTACAGAATACGTATCATTGAGGCAACTTTTGAAAGTCCTTACATTGTGATTTGAGTAACTTACACAATTAAAGCATATAAGCATATTTAAAAGTAAAAAAAAAAATTAAAATAAATAAATAAATAAATAAAAATGTCAATCTGGTAGACGGCCATAAGCCAAACCAATAAGATTTTTGTTAATTAATGCTTTACAATGTAATGTACATCTTCTTTAAGAATCAAATAAAAGTCCTTAAAACTTAAAACTTAAAAACTCTTAGGTTGCGATGCCCTTCGCAACTAGCGGGTCAGAACCTTTAAAAAAATACGTTGAACATACAAAATACATTATTACCCAGAAAATCCTCAATACGTGGACACTCTAAAAATGAAGGCGATAATGTACATTGTTTTATGGAAAATCAGATTGCCAGATACCTACGATCTCCTAACACAAAATGACCAACCGACTTCGTTAAGGACCCAATTCGACATTCTACTTAAGAAAAGCCCACATCTTATACGAAAAGTACTCTTACGAAGCTCGGTCCTCCCAGTTTAGGTGTTATTACAGCGAAATGATTCATCACCTTAACGATAGAACTTATTTTCTAAACAACAGCTCAATAGAAAAAATTAGTATGATCTTTAAGCTAAGAGGAGAGCTAGCAAATCTAAATTTCCGTTCACCGTTCAGACATACCAATCCTGTGCAGCATCTGTGACCTGAAAATAAGAGAAGACGTGTTTCAGTTTATAGCAATTTGCCCAGTGCTTAAGGAATTCCGTATAAGGTTCTTTGGGAAACCTAGTCTAATGAATCGGTATCTTGAATGCAGAGAAAGGGTGGGATTCATTGTACGAATATGCTGTTTCGCTTAAAAACTGAAAATGTATAATCGATGAAGTCTTTTAAGTTTCACTTTTACAAAAAAATTGTTAATCTGGTAGACGGTCATAGACCAAACTTTATAGACTCAGCGATTATTTTGATGTATTATGCTAGGTTTCCACTTGTCGATTTGAAATTTTTAGGTCAATTAGAAAATTGGTAATTTGAAATAATGATAAATAAGCAGTTTTTCATTCGACAAGTGGATACCTAGCATTATATTAAATTTACGTTAGAATAAAAGTCAAAACTAACTAAGCTAACCTACGGTCTAGCCCAATCTATAATACTTCTCACAGCAGTATGCTACCTTGATTCAAAAACAAAAAAAGACTGACAAACCCCACAAAAAGGAATAATACAGAGCATCTAGGATTACTTAAAGAAGAACTATTCAAACAAATCTCCAGCAAAAGTGTCACAACACAACTTAAAACAACTCAGTCCTACCTGCACGAAAGCATCATCAAAATTGTCGTAACTCTAAGAGGATGGATTTTCAAGGATTAAGAAATACAATTGATGTAAATATTATATGACCTGTGGTTGATAATAATCTATATTCTCTTGTCAACATTGGTAAGTTTTTTTTTTTGTTTTTTTTTTTTTTTTTTATTTATTTATTTATCTACAAGCAATATTACAGCTAACAGATTTACAACAATTTAAGTATATATGTACAATATGAGGATTAGAATAAAAATAAGTAGAAAATTTCAGATTTAAAATTTTCTCGAGTTAAACATAACATATCAATATTTAAGGACACTTCATTAAAATACCTAACAGATCTTGATAAGGGTTCATTATAGCCATAATTTGTTCTGTGTGATTTTTGAAATAAGTAAAATCTCGCTCTAAGAGACCTAGCGGGTACATAAATTGCTACCAACGCAAGAAGCGATGGACTCTTTATGTGGTAACACAATAAATCCCTCACCAGCATTACACCATGGATAGCACGTCTGGATTCTAGCGATTTTATTCCAAGCAATTGACATCTAGCTTTGTAATCGGGACAAAAACCCCATCGCATTTGCTGAAATATATATTTTGTGAATCGTCTTTGAATCCTTTCAAGCCTGTCAGAGTGAAGTTTAACTGCAGGACTCCAAATAACATCTGCATACTCCAGGAGCGATCTAACGAGAGATGAATATAGGGATAGTAGGACGTAGGGATCCCTAAAATCCTTTCCGTTTCTTTTAATGAAACCGACTAATGAGTTGGCTTTAGGGACCAAATAGTCGAAATGACTATTAAAAGAAAATGAGGAGTCAAGTATTATACCTAAGTCTTTAATACAAGTGACTCGATTTATAAGCTCAGATTCAATACTGTAGGCAAACGACAAACTATATGCTTTTCTTGAGAAAGAAATTACATTGCACTTTTTAATATTAAGTTTTAGGCCATTTGAAAAACACCAATTAGACAGAGAATCAACGTCAGATTGAATCCGTTGACAATCTTCGAGACATGTTATTTTTAAGAACAGCTTTAGATCATCAGCATACAACAAACATTCGCAACGATTTATCACCGAAAGAATATCGTTGATAAAAATTATGAAAAGTAACGGACCCAGATGGCTACCTTGGAGAACACCTGATGTACACAGGATTGCCTTTGAGCATATGTTACCAACCTGAACCATTTGCATTCTCCCAGTTAAATAAGAAGATAGCCACCTAAGCAATTGGGAATGAAATCCAAATATCTCCAGCTTTTTCAAAAGAGTTCGGTGATTCACAGAATCAAAAGCTTTACTGAAGTCAGTGTATACTGCGTCAACCTGGTATTTATCCTCAATGGCATTAGTGACATATGATGCAAAGTAGGTCAGATTGGTAACAGTAGATCTGCCGGAGACGAAGCCATGCTGAGCCTCGAATAAAAATTCGCTCGTTAGAAAATCAAGTCTTTTTTTTGCCACGCTTTCGAAAAGCTTGGGTATAGCCGAAATTTTACATATTCCCCTATAGTTCTCTATATTGTTCCTTGGGCCTGATTTAAAATGGGGGTCAGGTATGAAAGTTTCCATTCATCAAGGAACTTGCCTTCTAGAAGGGACTGATTGAAAATTGTGAGCAAAGGAGTACAAATATCAACAAATTTTACGTTGACGATTTCGTCGCCAGTTTCAAAACCGAGGAAGAAGCCGTTCGAATTTGCACCGAAGTAGTCAAGATCAACGCGGAGGCAGGTTTTGAGCTACGAAACTTTGCCCCAAACTCAACTAGCCTGCAAGCAGCCATGAACAGAGATGCAGTAGGAGCAGCCAACACAGTGAGTATGGAACACCAAATCAACTCCGAAAAAGTGCTCGGAATGCATTGGAATACTGCAGCCGACGTTTTCGAATTCAAGACCAAATTTCATCGTATTCCTAAAGAAGTTCTGGAAGAAACACGTCCGCCAACCAAGCGAGAACTCTTAGGGATAGTCATGGCCATTTTTGACCCATATGGATTATTAGCCGATTTTCTATTGTTTTTGAAAGTTTTGGTCCGCGACACGTGGAAAGCTAACATTACGTGGAATGACCAACTCCCAGAAGATATGAACAAAAGATGGATCGCCTGGTGGAAGGAGTTTAAGAAGATCGAATGCTTTAAGATTCAGCGCTGCTATTCACAATATTCGTCAGATTAAGTTGAATTACATATATTTATGGATGCCAGCGAAGAAGCGTTTGCCGCTGCGGGTTATTTCCGTATCAAGCGGAACCATGAAGTCCAAGTTGTTTTCGTTTTTGGGAAAACGCGTGGAGCACCGCAGAAACTCATGTCCATTCCAAGGTTGGAGCTCCAGGCCGCCGTGTTGGGTACGCGACTCAGCAAAATCATTGTCCGTAATCACAACGTAAATATCTTTCGAACAATAATTTGGACTGACTCGAGAACATTGCTTTACTGGATCAACTCATCAGAAAGAAAATATAAAGCCTTCGTAGGCCATCGCATTGCTGAAATTCTAACGTCGACTGAAGCATCCCAATGGCATTGGACACCGACGGACAAAAATAGCGCCGACTTGGCGACCCGCGCAAAAGGGTCTCCAAAATTTAAAACTAACAGCATGTGGCTTACTGGTCCAGAGTTTCTGCTTCTGTCAGAGGAGTGTTGGCCTATCACAGATGTCGAGTCGCCGCCGAACCGTATAGAAGAAGAAGTTAAACCGTGTCTTTTGCTGCAGGCACCGTCAGATAACACAGTTATTGATTTTAATCGCTTTTCTTCTTATTCAAAACTAAAGAGAACGTTTGCTTGGGTACTACGTGCTATAAGAAAATTCCGATGTCAAAACACTACAATCCTAAAATTATCAAGAAGGGACCCACTGACCGTGTCTGAAATGAACAATGCCGAAAACTGGATAAGTCGAATAGTTCAGGAAGAACAGTACGCCGTTGAAATCGCCACACTAAAATCAGAAATACCTATTTCGAAAAAAGCGCAATTTACCCAGTGACGCCCTACTTGGACGAAAACGGCCTTTTGAGGATTCAAGGTCGTATCGACGAAGCCTACTGCCTTCCGTACGAAGCAAGACGTCCAATTTTATTGCCCCAAAAACACATAGTCTCGGAACTCATCATGCGCCATTACCATGAAAAGTTGCATCATCAGAATGTACCAATAGTCCTGAACGAAGTCCGCCAGAAGTTCTGGTTTCCACATGCCAGAGCCGTCGTTAAAGCCGTACAACAGAGTTGCCTGAAATGCAAAATAGAAAGAGCCAAGCCATCACCGCCACTTATGGGTCAGCTCCCTTCTGATCGTGTCACCCCGTACGTCCGTCCATTCACGTATACAGGGGTGGACCTGTTTGGACCCTTCAACGTCGCTATTGGCCGCCGCCGAGAAAAGAGGTGGGGTGTTATTTTCACCTGCTTGACAGTGAGAGCCTTCATAATTTGTCTTCGTAACTTCATAAACCGCCGAGGTACACCAGATGCGATAACGGCACCAATTTTATCGGTGCCCAAAGAGAGTTGAACGAGGAACACCGCCTTTTGGATGTTGATCGACTATACGAGGAAGCCGCAAAACACAACATAGAGTGGATTTTCAACTGCTCTGCGAATCCTAGCTCGGGAGGTTGCTGGGAACGTCTTATACGAACTATCAAACGCCTGCTGAAACAAACACTTCTCGAAGCAGCCCCGAGAGTAGAAACTCTAAGAAGTGTTTTAATCGAAGCTGAAAATATCATAAACTCCCGCCCACTCACGGACATTCCACTTACAATGCAAAACGACGAGCCACTGACGCCGAATCACTTCCTGATGGGATGCGTCAATTCTACCCAAACGCCGCATCCAGTTGATGAAAAGATTTGTCTCAGGAAGCAGTGGAGAATAGCACAAAATCTCAAAGATCGCCTGTGGAAAAGATGGACCACAGAGTATTTGCCACAACTTTTACAACGCTCGAAATGGTTCGACAGAGTTCGTCCACTACGAATCAACGATTTGGTTATCATCTGCGATTCCAATCTACCTCGCAGCCAATGGCAGAAAGGTCGTATCACACAAGTTTTCCCGGCCAAAGATGGGCAAATCCGATTTGCCGAAGTAAAAACAGCTTATGGATCTTTTCGCCGTCCAGCAACGAAACTAGGTGTCCTGACTGTTGATGATGAATCCCTGGGTGATTCACGGGGGGAGGAGTGTTAGGACACCCTGTAAAATATTTTTCGCCACTCAACTCAACTGTCAAAAGAAACACAAAACCAACTTCAGTCACAAAAGAAGAGCCATAGAGAACGCACATGAAATACAATTGCGAAACCACCCCAAGCTTAACTTTGCCATATTAAATTCATATTATAAATTCGTTTGTTCTTTGAATTCATTTAATTTATATGTTCGCCTAATTCATAATAAATTCATTTTACTTTAAGTGTTTTGAACTATTCATTTTTTGCCTTACAATCGTGCTGGACACGCTGGGGTCGCTGGGTAGGGTTTAAGGATTAAAATTAAAAATATATAACTCAATTGATTGATTTGAAGATCTGTGTCAGTATCTAATATGAAACTCATTATGTACATAGGAACTATATTATGTACATATATGTATGTACATATGAGTTTTAGGTTTAATGCCTCCGTTAAATATTAAAAGAAAAACTACTAATTTGAATTTCCAAATTAGTTGAGGTTTATTAATACACTGAATATAATTCTTAAATCTAATTTACATTGTCATACAATATACAATCATGCTAATATATAAATCATACTAAAGTGTGACGCTCTTACCTGTCAGTTTTACGATTACATAAACAAAAAAACGAATACACACAATGAAGTAAAACTTCGTATTCCAGTTCATTAACATCATGCGCCTATGATGATGATGATTTTTAAATTAATTTATTCGCAATATTATTTAAATTAATGCAACAATAAAAACTTTCTAACAAATGCCACTTTCTTGCAAACACAAATACTTACAATTCACACTTGTGGATTGTATATATGGGTAGATTGCAAACATTGAGGTGCGTTCACACTGTCTTTGATTCTTCGAACTATATGACAATGTATGTATTGTAAGTAACACTATATTTTTTAGACACGGGCGAAGCCGGGCGGGACAGCTAGTCTTAAATATGCAACGTTAGAACTTCGCCGGAAACATCGTGGGTGTCAGAGTCGGTGGCGTTATGTGATACGAATGCATCAGCATTCGATAGCATAACTCGCCCTTCCCTAAGGCAGCATACAGACGATCAACTTGGTTGTGAACCAAGTCAACATCAGTTCCTATACCTATCGAATGAAAGGGTTTGACAAGTAGAACACGACATTGCTTACTTATACATACACTACATACGACTACGGGAAAAACCAACTAACAAGTACGAAACAAGATAAAACGAAACAATGATTTTCAGAGTATAGCCGTGGTCGCATGCCGTTACAATAACGTATTTATATAACTACGCATTCATTGGACAAAGCGGCATGCGACCACAGCTGTACTCTGAAAATCATTGTTTCGTTTCATCTTGTTTCGTACTTTTAGTTGGTTTTTCCCGTAGTCGGGTTTTAGTTTTTTAAACATAATTTTTTATCTATAATTTGCATTGATAAAAAAATCCTTTATAGGCACGTTGCTTAATAGCACAACCCGCTTAAAATCACACAAAAATAATTCTAAAAAAAAACACTCCTCTGATTTTTGTCCGCTTATAGTAACATACCTTTATTTCACATCCTAAATGTATGGTAAAAGGTCGTATCTAGTTTTTGTTTAAAAACAACATAATCCTGCGAAAATTCCACCTTTTTCCCCATTTTTTCTGCCAAAAACAGAATACGTTTTTATTAGTGAAAAACGGAAACGTAATAACTTTTTATCTATGCAATCGATCGGTTTAATTTTTTTTTTTAACTATTGATATTAGATATTGCAAAAATAGATGATTGGGATGATAACACTAGGATTTGGATAGTGCATCGCTATTATGCTATAAAGTCTATGATTTTAGTCTAAAGAGAGAATAGGCGGACGTTTGTTGGCATTCTTCCGAGCAGATGACGGAAAAATTTAGGAACAGAAACATACCAATTTAGAATTTTTAAAAACTTCAATTGCATGGACTTGTTAAATGACTTGCATAACCTGGATTGAAACTACATATATGTTTTATTTGTCCTGTGTAAATGAGCAGGTTGCCTTTTTCAATAAAAAAAAATTAACCTGCTCTACGATAAGCACATTCAAATTGAAACCAAGACTAAAATAAACCATTCAATGACCTGGATAAGCAGCCACATTAAAAATATTGGCGTATCATCTTTGGAGACGATATAAGGTGGAAACTCTGCTACATGAAATGGACTTAGATTTTATTCTTTTGATAAGGAATATAACATATTTTTTTAAATATCTTTATTATTTTCTATTTTTACGTCTCGACGTTTGTTCTCTAAAATTTTCAATAAATTTTCTTCTTCGGATATCGCTTTCTTTTCTTTTTTTTTTTCTTTTCAAATTATCAGATTACAATTTTCTTTTAAAGTAACACACAAGTACATATATCGAAAATCAAGGAACAAATAGCACTTGCAATAAGAACCGCCAAGAGAAGCTTTTATGCCAACCGTCTATACCTTCCTTATTTCTTAAATAAAGTAGAGCCTGACCCATCTTTTTAACGAACACAACGTAAAAATTGTAGCAGATACTGGTGTTGAGGAAGCAATTCTATCGGTGAAATGAAGTCGGACTGTATGGGATTAGCCACAAATTTATAACGCTGCCCCTCCCTGTTGCCCTGCCGTTTATCACCTACATCTCTAACAGCGTTCTTACTACCTCCATTTTTCCTAATGAATGAAAGAAGCCAAAAATCGTTCCCGTTCCTAAAAAAGCAAATTGCAGCTCGTCTGAGTACAGGCCCATAGCGATCGTGCCCATTTTAGCTAAAGTTTTCGAAAAGGGAATCCTTCCACAGATACTAAGACATCTTTCAGTTGAATGCTTTCTACACGATAGTCAATAGGGCTTCCGATCTAGGCCCAGCTGTAAAACCATCTTGCTGTATGTCGTTGATGAGATTCGGAAAGGCCTGGATAAGCAGGAGTTGATCGTACTAACACTGCTTGAGTTTTCTAAAGCCCTTGACACAGTCAACCACTCCTTTCTTTGCAATAAGATATTCAAATTCTAACTTTCGCTCCACACAGTAAGGATAGTGCAATCCTACCTAGTCTCATATTTATAATATTTGTTTTTAACTCGTTTGTATTATTATTATTATTCCTCTCTTTAGTTTTATTTATTATTTATTTAAATTTCATCCGTATTAATTTTTTAAGTTCTACTTTTTTTGAATTTTTAATTTCTTGCAACCATAATAATTATATGCTTGTACTAGCTTATAAGATATTTTATCAATATGTTAGCATATGAATTACTCAATAAGTGCAAATAAAAAATACAAATACACTACTTAAAACTAATTAACCACTTTGGAGGCCCTTAATATGTCCAAAAGCTCTTTGGTGGCTAGTGACCCCCACAACTATAAAGAATTGCTTTAATAAAGCTGATTTTAATAAAACCAGTGTAATGTGTACTCGAAGGTGCACAAGTATGTATATTTTATTTATTCTATGTAGGTTCGGATATAGTCAAAACCCGCTTAAAGTCACATTATTCTATTGCATGCTTGAAGTGACATTATCCGGGTTCGACTGTATTGACTTCAGAATTCTTTAGAATCTTAATTGAAATAATATCGCTTCCTACTACTTCCTTTCTATCATACTAAAGGGTTTTTCAATAAGAGCGCTACAAAAGTTTTTTTAAATAAAACAAAAACGGTTTTGGATATCAAAGAAATTCTTTATTCCTGTGCAAGTACGTTCGATGCCATTATGTATGGAACTCTTTTGCATGGCCACCACGGGCACGCTTGCAGAAGTCCAGACGCTGAACCCAATTTTCGACGGTTTTCAAGCATAAATCGGCCGATACTGCTGCAATTTCACGTTCGATATTCGTACGAAGTTCATCAATCGTCGCTGGCTTGTTGGCATAGACCATAGACTTGACGTAGCCCCACAGGAAATAGTCCAACGGCGTCAAATCGCACGACCGAGGCGGCCAAGCGACTGGACCATTTCGTGAGATAACACGTTCTACAAACTTGGTTTCCAATAAATTGATTGTGACATTCGCTATGTGGCTTGTTGCGCCGTCCTGTTGGAACCACATGTCCTCCAAGTCCATATCATCCAATTGGGGCCAAAAATATTCGGTTATCATTGAACGGTAGCGATTCCCATTCACAGTAACGTGCCGGTCTTGATCATCACGGAAGAAGTACGGCCCAATGACGCCGCCGGCCCATAAACCACACCAAACCGTATTTTTTTCGGGATGCAATGATGACTCATGGAGTACGTGTGGGTTTGATTGCCTGACCAATACCGCATATTTTGTTTATTGACGAAGCCATTCAGCCAGAAATGAGCCTCATCGCTGAAGATGATTTTTCGATGAAAATCCGAATCATTTTCAAGTTGTTGCTCAGCCCAATTCACGAACATACGACGCTTCTGGTGGTCAAGCGGCTTCAGTTCTTGCGTCAATTTAATCTTGTAAGGATGTAGGCCAAGATCTTTTCGCAAAATTCGCCACAACGACGTCACAGAGATGCCCAACGCTTGAGAACGACGTGTGAGAGACACATTTGGGCTTTCTTCAACTGAAGCCTCAGCGGCAGCAATATTCTCGATACTACGGGCACTTCTTTGTCTCACTGGCACGGGAACATTTTGTACTGTGCCTGTTGATTCAAATTTTTCCACTAGACGCTTAATTGTTGATCTGCTAGGACGATTATGACGACCATAAATTGGACGTAGCGCTCTTAACGTTGAGGCTACTGACTCCGAATTTCGGTAGTAAATTTTAATAATTTCGACTCGTTGTTGGCTCGTATATCTTTCCATCATGAAATGGCAAACCTTACTGAAGAGAAATGTCAAAAGAGCGGCAAGAAATATGGCGTCGTTTGCTGTCCCTGTCGCTCTACATTTGTAGCGTCCCTGTTGAAAAACCCTGTACAATCAAACAACGGGACTGATTTAAAGCACGGGCAACGCCGGGCTTATTAGTATTAAACTAAATCAGATATTTTAAAAGTGGGGGGGTCCAGCCGAACCTGCCTCCTTCTGTCTACATAGATATTTCTGTGCTTCTGTACGTTTGGAAATGTGTGTGCTAATGCACGAAGTTTCTGTGTTCGTGCTTGTTTTGTCTGTGCCTAGCCCTAGGTTCATGTGGTGTGTACTGTGTATTTGTGTGTATGGTATATATGGCTGGGCTATGGCTATGGTGTGCGTTCTCTGTGTTGTAGTTACATTTCCTCTTTCCGTTTCATCAGCTGGTAGTTATTGTAGGCTCTTCGCGACTCGCTGCCCACCCCTGAGACAGGTAGAAGTTTACTTCTTCATGTTTTCTACTGGTCCACTACTCTACGTTGTGGATCAGCGTATATGTCCATCTTCCTTTCATTGTCCTGTCTTCTAGCTCGTTCTCGCTTATTGCCGCGGTCTTTTTTATTTGCAGTTCGATGGGCATTCGGCCGGAAATTATGCTAATCGCTTCCGCTGATACCGTTCTGAAAGCACAGCTTACTCCCAACGATGCAATCATATTCCTATGCACCGAGTTCATCCGTCTCATGTACGTCTTCTAATCCATCGCTGGTGCCCATATGGAGGACGTCTACATAAGGATCGACTTGCTCACCGTTGCCAGCAGGTTTCGGATTGGCTGCCTGGGTCCTCCAACGTTTGGTATTAGATTAGGTTAGGTTGGGTGGCTATCCTATGTAATCGGTAGGATTCACTTAGACCAAAGTAGGTTCATTGTGTTGCCACATGAGCCGATCCTTATCAAAACTCCTGGAACCAATTTGAGAGTTGGATGAATTTCCGTACTTTATTGATATCCGTTGAGGAAATATCTTTATGACCTTCAAAGAAGTATTCTCTCGGAATCTTTTTTCTTAAGGAGGAGAGAGTTGGGCAGCTGCATAGCAGGTGATAGGGGGATTCCTCATCATCTTCATCCATGCAGCTGTGGCAGAAGTCATTGGAGAGGATTCCTAGCCTGTTGGCATGTCTGCCTATTGCGCAATGACCTGTCAATACGCCCACTATAATGCCGATATGTGCTCCGCTAATTTTTAGCAGATTGCACGTTCTACGTTGGTTTAGCTGCGGCCAGGTCTGTCTAGCGCAGCTGCACGTGTCAAGATTACGCCATCTTTCATTTGCCTGTTGTAGGGCTTGTATGGAGATTTTCTGTTTTATTGTTTCTATTGGTACATGGGGTTCACGTTCCGTAATAAAACTTCCCAGTTTTGTACCTTTTCTGGCTAGCTCGTCTGCTTCATAGTTACCTGGTATATCGCTATGACCAGGAACCCAGCACACCGTGAGCAAGCATCTGCTCGATATCTCGTTAAGTGATGCGCGGCAGTGCCTAACCAATTTCGATCTTATAATTGGTGATTCGAGTGTTTTACAGCTGCTTGACTATCGGTGTAAATGAAAATATCACGATTGTACATCGATTTCATCGAAAGCCACCCAGCGGCTTCACGAATAGCCATCACCTCCGCTTGAAAGACACTACAGTGATCTGGAAGCCTCAAGGACAAGTTCAGGTTGAGCTGGCCCGAAAAGCCACCTGCTTCTATGCCATCACCTGTGTTGGACCCATCCGTGTAAATCTCCAATGCGGATTCGTCGTTTAGACAGATATTTCCTACCCATTCCTGTCGGCTGAGAATATTAGTCCTATATTTAATGTTGAAATCTGTAGTCCGTAATACCTGCATTTAAATTCTTCATTGATAGTATTCTGGCGTGCCCTAAGTTGGAAGTTTGGTATTAGTCTCGATATATATTTATATACGAAAATATAGGTCTGTTCCCGTACTGTCCAAAACAGACGAAAACTACGGAAAACTACACTCTCTTCTGTCAAAACTTATGAAAAATCTTCGAACGGGAACAGGATTTGACTGTTTTTGGCTGTTTTGGATAGGTACGGGAACAGACCTTATGTGAATGCAAAAGCAAAATGTTTTTATGTGGACACCACTTGTATTTTAATGAAAATATAGGTATGTACTATAAGACATCTGATAACTCGTGCAGAAGATTTTCACACGTCTTAAGAAATAAGGAGTATAATCGTAGCTGCTATGTACATATGTACTTGTTAAAATCAGCGGGTGAACTCTAAGAGTTTAATTAGTCACTCCACGTGTAAATGCCTATCGTTACAGCTCGAATTACCATACCAAGAAGAAAATAAAATAGCTGAACCCTCCTTGGGTACTCATTTATTTTTGTCGCTTAAGGGTGTCCTAAAAAAAGAAACAATGTCTCTAGGAAATTTTCATTTTCACTTGATGTGTATACAATTTACTTCTAACCATATAAAACTTAAATAAAGTAAAACAGTGCTCTTGCAGCCGAGTGAGTGACATGAGTGGCTGTAGCATCGTTTTCTAAAAGCGTACCCCCTGTTTATTCAAATAAGTTAAACCTATTTTCCCTTTTTACATTTGAAGGAGACACGTGGTATAAGTATAATCCAACCTCAAAGTGCCCAAAGGAATGTAAACAGTCTTATCGCGATTAATAAGGATTTTTTTTTTATGAATGTTATATACAAACTCCACATTTTAAGGGGCAATTTCTTATGTACGAGTATAATCGACCAACGGCAATTCGTTTCTAGAAGTCGTACAGAAATAAACAGACATAATTCATATAGATTAAGTCGTACGTTTGGAAAGACTTAATTTAACTTTTGGTTAGAATTTCATGCGTATCTAGCCAACAACTCTTTTTTTAGGGTTGGGTACGATTTAGCGATTTTAAAAATACCGATAGCCAAAAATCGATCAACAAAATACCGACAACAAAAATGTCGATTAACCCGTTTTATGCCATATGGTACCTAAGAAGAACACAAACGCTGAGTTCTCTCATAATGGCTGTGTACGTGTGCACAACCGGTATTCACTACGTAGTGAACATGACAAGAAAGAAAAGTACGCTACGATAGTATTCTGTTCTTCGTACGCAAACTCTATTTTTCGATTTTAGTGTTTGCGTATAGGAGCACAAACACTAACTAGCGTAAGGTACGGTACTTTTTAGTGTATTTTGCATTGTGTGCAGTGTGTATGCATTATGAAAGGATTTTTTTTTCCGCAATTTCGTGTTGCATCCCTTTGTAATTATCTAACACGAAATTGTAAAAAAATTCATTCATAATGCATACACACTTCCCACAATGCAAAGAACACTAAAAAGTACCATACGTTAGTGTTTGTGATCGCGTACGCAACCACTACAATTTAAAATAGAGTTTGCGTACGCAGAACAAATCACTATCGTAGGGCTCTTTTTTACTATGTGTTCTTCTTAGGTACGGTACGTTTAGTGTACGGTTTTTTTTCGAGCGACTGATTTCTCGATATAAAATTTATATCGAGAAATCAGTCGTTCGTATATGTTCGTTTGCAAGTCAGACTGAGAGGAAATACGAAATTAAGGGTCACAGTAAAATGGAATATAAAAAAATGTGTATATACCGAAGTCACAACATACTGGAGTACGGTTGACTCGCACGACCATGCAACTCAAAATTGTTTTTAATTGGATCGATGCAACAATCCTTTGAATTGCGCTTGCGAGTTGCGTGCGATATCTGTGTATCTATCTGTGGTTTTAACTCTCTCTCATACGGTAGTGAATTGTGTACCTACTACTGTACTACTATGTTAATAAATGAAACGAGAACGCAGCATATATTATTATTAGAGAACTTTATTTGACCTCACACTAAGACGGTTGAAATCCAAGAGAAAGTTATAGAGAAATAAAAAGGTTATGTTAGGCACAGGTAAAGATGAAATGTAATTTTGATGTGTCAAAGTGACAACGGCTGTCATTAGTAGTGCTGCCAGTGGACATCATCAATAGGACGTGTGGGTTGCCACTTATTCATATTGAACTTTAACACGCCCTCTCAAGTCTCACGTCACCAGCAAAATCCTCACGCGTTCTAAAACCCATGCCTCGCAAGCATCATCCATGTGATATCCTTGGTAGAGACTTCGTCAGCACATCAGCAATCATTTATTCAGTCGGCACATGCTCCAATAGAAACATCTTAGAAATAATCGACTCGCGGACAAAATGATTTATATCGATATGATTCGTAAGCGCATGGAAAACTGGATCATTCGCTAGACACTGAGCTCCTCGATTGTCGATAAAAATAGATATATCGGCCCACTCACATAGCTCGAGCTCACATAGTGTGCTACGCAAGTAAATAGCCTTCTTCGCCGCCTCCGCTAAACTAACATATTCTGCCTCTGTTGACGACAGTGCAACAGTCCGCTGCTTCTGCGATTTCCATGTTATAGCCGCGCCACCAAGCAAAAACACGTATCCTGTATAAGATCGACGATCAACAACACAGCCACCCAATCAGCATCTGTGTATCCAATAAGCGGCTCATCTGTTTTCGTATACTGCAATCGAATATCTGACTTTTCTTAGATAATGCTACCAATATATCATCGACATTGACAAGAACAAGCAACAAATTATCACCACAACTTTTGTGAAACAGACACGGCTCAATCTTTGTGGGCTTTAACCCCCAGTTTAAAAGCTTTTCACTGAGTTTAACATACCACTGAGGTCCAGATTGACGTAGTCCATAGAGAGCCTTCTGCAGCCTGCATGCATTACCACCATCGCGTATATTTTTCAGCATTTTTCCAGCCGGGGACCAAAATTCGAATTTTCCCCGTTTAGAAATTATCCTCTCAAGCATTTCATTCAACACCTCAGGAATTTTCATGAAAACTTCTTCATCCAACGTTCCGTTCAAATACGCCGTCACCACATCAAATTGTCACACCTCTAACTCGAACTGAACCGCAAGAGCCAGCAACAAACGAAAACGTTTCCAACCTCGACACCGGTGCAAAAGTGACGCCGAATTTCTGACTATATCCTTTTGGTACTAGCCGGGCTTTGCGTGTTTTTATTTTTCCATCAAAACTGTGCTTATTTGTAAGCACCCAGCGACATCCAACAATATTCGTACCAGAGTCCTTCTTAACAATTTGCCAGGTTTCGTTTTTAAGAAGACTCATCACCTCTGCCTCCATTGCGTCCTTCCACTCTTCACAAGCATCACTTATCACTGATTTCTGCCACACCAGCGAAGACTTCATTCTCAAGTTCAGAATCACATCCAACGACTGGGCATGGTGACTCATTATCTCTACATGGTGCTGTAGTAGATCGTGTAACGCGAAACAGCTTTCTGGGTCGCCATCTGCTTCCCGTACGTATCAACCTCGGCCTTCCAGGAGTTCGCCTGAGATCCTCTTCAGGTTTCCTCTTCATCGAACGCATTCTTGATAGATTTTCAGGAACAATATTATCCCATCACTCGACGAGGCGAAAACTTAGCTCGCTTTCCTCATCTTTTTATTATTATTTTATTTTATTATTCAATTCTTCAATTCAAAAATATAACAAGTACATTATTCATTAATACTTAATTTCAATAAACAGTACAAAAGCTTGATAGATTTCTCAGCTAATCACAAATAAATCAAAAGGTGACATAGTGAGAGAGATTTTAAGTGTTTTACATAAATAGTTGAAGAATATAATAGATACATTCTGTAGTTCAAAGAACTAGTATCGAATGAATCATAACAAGGAAATTTTAAAAATACATTTAATTTAAATAAAGGTGGAAGTGGTGTGATTGCAGTTATGAAAGAAACACTTTCCGTACAATTATCAAGTTTATAATTCAACGGTAACATAATCATACAAGAAAAAAAACTAAAGAATTAAGCTGACTAGGTTATTTATTAATTTTAGATCGAAGCTAAAAAGCCATTTTTTGACCTCCCGATGAGAAAAGAAATATTTCTATTACTTGTGCATCTTAATGAAGGCAGCAATATATTATATAATCTAGGTGCAACACAGGTATACAAGTTTAAGAAGTGCGTCGTATGATGCGGTGGAATAGTTGCAAGATTACGATCATTGATACGGAGTCCATATACAGTTGTATAACGATTGAGAGAGTATCCACTACTTAGAAAAAAAAACTTTAAGTACTTTGTAGAAGTAAAGATGCTTAAGGGGAAGTATCTTAGAGTTACAAAAGAGCAAGAAGCTATGTACCATACGTCTTTTTCTTCAAATAATTCTGAAAATATGTTTTTGGCCAACTATCAGAGGCTGTATTTTATTAGCGTGCGCACCGCCCCAGCAAACCAAACCATATTGTAACTTAGATTGAACTAAGCCGTAATAAAGTGTTTCCAATAGTTGCCGAGAACAAAGCAATCTTAAATGGTACATTATACAAGAGGCCTTTAATATGTATTTTCTAAGTAGATCCGTATGCGCACCCCAATTTAGTCCACTATCGATTTCTATACCCAAGTACTTATAGGCTTTGACTCTTTCAATGTTAAAGCATTTGGGTGAGCAGCTCACGTCGGGGTTATAAGTGCTAGAAGAACTAAGTAGACCACAAGTATATGGACATTAAAGCATGTGTTGACAATTAGTGGCATGGTAGGTAATATTTGGATATGGGACAATATTACTTGACAAATTAAAAAACATAATCTTAGTCTTGTCACTAATGACTAGTTTATGCATGCTAAACCAATGTCTAATTTGTTCTAAATCGTGCATAATATTTGCAATTAGATCTAAAGCAGAATTACTCGAAAATGAAATAGCAATGTCATCCGCGAACCCTGTCTGCATACCTTTCATATCTTGGCAAAAGATTAAGTTGATATAAATCAAGAAAAGTATGGGGCCAAGTACAAAACCTTGTGGTACAACAACCCGAATATCTAAACTTTGACTAAATTTACCTGCGATTTTAGCCACTTGCTTACGATTACTGAGATATGAAGAAAACCAGTCGAGCTTTTTCTAATTTCACCAATAAGAGATTATGGTCAACGGTATCGAACGCTTTCGTAATGTCAATAAAAAGCGCAGCAGTCCACTTTTTATTATTTAAGCTATCATAGTTATGGCTACAAAACTGTAATAGGGCATCCTCAGTGGATTTACCTCTTCTAAACCCAAATTGGTTATGACTAAAGAAAGAATTTCTAAGAAGGTGACAACTCTGGTTTTAATGCCTTTTTCAAAAATTTTAGAGAAAACTGGAAGAAGCGACATAGGCCTATAATTATTTAGGTTTCTGCTGTCTCCTTTCTTTAAAATAAGTACGACTTCGGCAACTTTTAAGGCATCAAGAAATATGCCGCAATAAATACTTTTATTGAAAATGTAAGCTAAAACATCAACAATATTAAAAGAAATTTGTTTAACAAATTTATTGGACCAGCTATTCCTCGTCGACGAGTTAGAATTATTCAGTGCCCTGATTGCCTTGATCAATTCAAATGAAGAGATAGGTTCGAAAAAGAAACTACAAGCTTGTCTCCTTTCCCTACTGAAACAGTCTTCCTTACAAAGATTAGAAGCAATGTTGAAACCAGCATCATAAAGAGTTTTAGAAGCTACATCAGTAAAGTACTCATTAAAAGCATCCGCCATGTCATCATAATTTCTGATATTACTATCCTTGTGAGTTACACACAAAGGTAGATTTAGAGATACTTTTCTGTTAAGAAGTTCATTTACAACCGCCCATTCTTTTTTAAGGTTTATTTTAGCAAGTTTTATTTTATTTTTATTTATTTTTATTTAGTTGGCGCTACAGCTCGAGGTGAACCTGGACCTGCTTGTCGCAACCATTTGTGTGTGCGTGTTATATTTTTGCACGAATGGAAGGGACCTACAGTTTTTTGCCGACTCCGAACGGCGAGTTGAGAAGCTCAATCGTGACAAATGATACTCTTTGATGCTTGTCAGACATTCGAAAGAGGTGGGCACCGTGAATAACTTTTAGGTGTTTGCGGCGGGATTCGAACCCAAGACCGCTGGCTCAGTAGTCCGACGCACTAACCACTTGCGCTACGGTGCCCACTTTAGCAAGTTGGCATTTGCTAATGTAGTAGTTTGGCTTAAGAGCCGGTATCTCACTAGCAACTTCTTTACAAATCTGAGTATAGAGAGCACGAAAGTGGACATTATTTGGATACTTTTTGCATTTAGTTCGTAGTTTGTTCTTGTTTTTAATTTTCGTAGCCACCGAATGAGACATCCATGGTTTTAGCGTCTTAACTTTACTACGTCTATTTGTTACAGAAAGACAAGACTCAACATGACCTTCTAGAATTTTCGAAAATATATCAAACGCATTGGATGGATCATTTTCTGCATATACGTTAGTCCAGCTTTCTTGAAATAAATAACCATTAACCCTAGGTTACTAACCTTTTTTTTTTTTTTTTTTTTAAGCGTTTATTTATTTTATTTAAACAATATTACATTTTTTTTAGTCTAAATAAACTTAAAAACTATATATATATATTTTTTTTTTTTATTAAAGTTAATGGCCTTAGTGGCACTCAATACTTATATTATTTTTTTTGTGTATGATAATGTTTTTTATAATTTATTATATGTATGTTATGTGTTTTTTTTTTTTAAATATTAATTTTTTATTTGATTTAAGGAAAATTTGTGTAAAACCTTTCAATGTATTATTTATATTTTTTTTATAAAATTTATAACTAAGAACTTAAATCTAACTAATACTAAATAAAACTAATTAAAACTAACTTACATCTAAAAGTCTAAGGACCAGGCCCTACCATGCGATCCCTATTCTGTCGCTAAAACGTTAATTTAACGCATAATCGACAGATCAGAAATCACATGGTAGGGCCTGGTTTGGCCTTATTATATGCTAGCCTAAGCCCAATCAAGCCACCAGTATTTCTCCCGATTGAGTCTATCATAATTATTTTTATCTTTTTCAGGTATGCTTACGCAGTATCTTAAGATAGCATTGCCATCCCCCAAGCTTGTAGGTACATACTTAATTCTTTTATCAGTTGCTCGTCTGGCAACATGGTATATTATCGGTACGTTCGTTAAGTCTGATAGATAGCCATGAGCATCCAGAAACAAGAATGCTTCAGGTGGTATGTATCCACTAGATAGAACAAGCCCGAAATGAGTTCGTTTTCCATAACATTCGCCGACCGGGCAAAATGATTCCTCACAAGGCCCAGAATCACATTGTCAATTCTGGACACACCGGAAGCATCCAATAGCTTTTTGTTTGAAACGTAATGCCGAAAGTCGGAATGTTCGCTCCTGTACATCTGCATGCAAGCTCTCAGGCATTTTCTTTCAAAGATTCTTATTTTTTCCATGTACGAAGGATTAATGTTCCACCATACTGGGCTCGCGTAAGTCAGAATTGGACGAACAAATGCTTGGTAGCAAATGATCTTCACATCGGATCTCAGATAGTTGGAGTAGAAAAGCTTCTTGAGAGACATAAATGCCGCCCTAGCCTTTTGCAACTGTATATTTATGTGTTCATTATAGTACAAAAATTTGTCCAAATGAACCCCTAAATATTTCACAACAGTCTTTGACTCGATCTGAAGACCATTTGAACTCATTATTTTGAGGTTTCTCCAATTATGTCTCAAATCTGAATTTCCGCGTCTTATTGGGGTGCGGAACAGTATGGTTTCACATTTTGAAAAATTTATATTAAGTTTCCATTCAGTACAAAACCTATGGAAACCGTTGAATTTGCCTTGAAGCCTTGTTTGAATTTCATCAATTCTCGACCCGCTTGCATACAGTATAACGTCGTCAGCAAATGCTATAGAATCATCCAGTTCCCTGAGTACATCGGAAATATAAATATTAAATAGCTGCGGTGCAGTTACTGTGCCCTGCAGAAGACCATTTTTGACATCAAAAACTCTAGTCGTTGTGTATTTTCTATCTGTTACAACAATTTTTTTTATCATATATCATTGTCATGACCATCTTTATAAGATGTGGAGGGAATTCATATCGTATAAGTTTATATATTATCCCGTCGATCCAAACCGTGTCGAAGGCTTTTTCGATATCCACTAGGCAGGCAGCTGTACTTCTCTTAGCGTTTAAATTCCAATTGATATCTGAAACCAATTTTGTAACAGCATGCACTGCCGAGTGGTTTCTTTTGAACCCAAACTGGTTCCGCGGTATGATCTTCTTTCTATCGCATTCGTATAAAATTGACTTACTAACAACTACTTCGAAGATCTTCCCGATATTAGGCAGAAGACTAATGGGCCTATAGCTTGAAGGATCAGAAGGATCTTTCTGTTTTTTGATTATTGGATAAACCTTCGATATTTTCCAGTAACTCGGGAAGTAGTAGTTGTTTAAGAGATTATTGAAAATAATACAGTACGACCGTATGATATCAATCGGGATATGCTTAAGAATGATGTTAGGAATATTATCTAAACCGCTTGACTGCTTATTGTTGAGTTTTCTAAATATGTATGTTAGTTCGTCTAAAGTTGTGAAATAATTGTTAGTCTGTTCCGCTGTTAGCTCATCGGCTTTTAATCTCTCATCAAATCTTAAGAGAGTTGGCACTTCGTTATTGCGAAATGTCAACAATCCATTACGTACTTCATCAGTTCTGCAGCTAGAGAAATCCCTAGCATGAATCGCCTCAAAATGGGAGCCTATAAGATTAAGTTTATCCATTCCACTATCTATCACAAACTGGTTATCGTGGATGGGGCAGTCTTGGATATTAATCCCAGCATGTGACAGAAGCGTCTGAGAAGACAGTGGCAATCTCAGTTTCGGAATAGTGAGAACGTCACGTGGTTTAAACATTTGGTTTATTTTCGGGAACATATTTTTCGAGTCTTGTTTTACAATACTTTCAGCTCTTCGTTTCCAGTAATCATTAGCACTATTCCGAAACTGCTGAGTTATCAGAGTCTTCACATTCCTCAGGAGGGATTTCAATCGTCGAAGCTCCAAATTGTGCGATACGTCTTGAAACTGGCGATGTATTCTATTTATTTGAGTGATTAAAAAGCTCTTGTGTGTTTGTAGTGTTTTTATGTCACGGTTTAAATAACATTCTATGCTGTTTTGTGATTTAATTTTCGGAACTGCCGACTCTATAGCCTGTAAAACCACCGTATTCAAGTTCCCGATATAAGAATCGCACTCCTCGTTAGATAAATTCCTATTGCTAGGAATACTAGAAGAGGTAGTGCAATTCCTATATTTTCTTGTGGCGCAATGTTGGAAACGGCACCAATCGGTCTGCCTAAAATTCAATTTAGGAACCTCGTGCCACGTTGCGAAGCTAAACTCAGAGTCGTCAGCAAATTTCATTCTTATTTCTATAGCATAATGATTGCTATCATACGGTAGTAATGGAATTTTGTTACTGTGGATCGTTTCTATTTGCAATCGAGCGTCCGCGATGCAAAGATCAAGATATGAATTTCCGGACGGAAAACTTGGTGTAACCGGGCTATATAATTTCATTTTATACTCGACCTGGTTGTCTACAATAAAGCGATGAAGGAATCTGCCTCTTCCGTTCGCCACCGTGTCCAACCAGGCCGGATTTTTCGCATTAAAATCCCCGGCTAAGATGAAATAGTTATTTAAACTATCTAATCTTAGTTTTTCGAACAATTTTTCGATTTCGCAGTTAAATTGACTACCGGATGTTGGCGGAGCGTACGCCGATAAAAGATACAGACAACCATTATCCCTTAGAGGCAGAGAGATAATGGTTGTTTCAAGGCAACCAAAGTTTCGAATATCACTTTTGTCGATGATAGAGTAGCGAAGGGGCTTACGAACGAGTATCGCCGTACCACCACCTTGAACTGAATTTCGTCGGTCTGTCCGTATGAAATTGTAATTTTGAAAATGTAAGTAATGTCTATCGTTAAGTTTAGTTTCGCTTAGAAAAAGCACGTCTGGTTTATGATCCTCTGCAAAACGCAATAAATCACCGCGCCTTTTGATGGAAATTATAGAATTGACATTAAGGGCAGCTATTTTGAGAGATGCACAAGTGAACCCAGCCATTTCAAGGCATAAGATGGTTCAGAAGGGCATTAACCTTCACCGATAAATCTGCTACAGTTTTAGCAAGATGGTTTACTTGCATTTGCAACTTATCGTTTGCTGTGCTGCTAGTTGTAGCTCCGGATCCAGTACTGGGCCCAATTTTATTGGTCCCAGTACTAGTGCCATCGCGACCACCCAGCACGTTTGCGAAGGATATACCTTCCCGAACATAGTTTTCTACGTTGTTGACTTTATGGGAAGTACTCAGTTGCACACCCCTTTTTCGCATCTTAAGTCGCTCTGTCATTACCCTATATTTTTCGCATCCTTTCCATGAAGCGGGGTGACCACTTTTTTGGCAAAGGACACAAAACAACTCCTCTTTTTTTGCTTCCTTTTGCACCTGACATCTACCAGGCTCATGCGTATCTAAGCACTTGACGCACCTATATGCCATGCTACAATTCGAAGCAGCATGTCCAAACCGTTGACATCGGCGGCATTGAAAAACATCGGTTCTACGTAATTTTTCAAAGTGAATTACGTGACTAAATATGTACTTTATAGCACGGAGATTTTCGGCCTTACTATCCGGCGATAACTGTACCGTTATAATAGGCAGGGTTCTTTTTTGACTTATCGAATGCGCCGTTGCATACCTGATTGCTTTTTCAAATTTAATATCTTCTAAGTCCAAGTTTTTTAGTTCTTGAAGAACTTCTTATGGGCTGAAACTTGCACTTAGACCTTTTAATAAAAAGGACTGTAGCTTGTCTTCTTTATGAGTATAAGTAAAATATTCGGAATTTGTTTCCTTTAATAGTTCTCTGACTTTGCTACAGTCATTTTTATTATTAATTTTTAATGATAAATTATTCTTGCTTATTTGTTTTAAACTAAAGTTATTGCTACCTATATTATCTTTTAATATCTTACTTATATTCTTGCTATCCTCATTGAAAATTTTGATTGGTGGTGGTGATTTATTTTTTTGCATTATGGTTGTTGCTTCTAATTTGTCCTTTTTTGTTGTATCGTTTTTGTTGTTTTTATTTAGGTTTGATATTGGTGTAGTTTTTATTTTTTTCTTTTCTTCGTTAATTTTTTTAAGCTGAGCAACCAAAGCACTGGTTGATGTCGATGGTGCTATTTGCTCTGTATCGTTTGTTTGCATGTCCATCGGGTGTGTGTCTATTGTTTGCAGTATTCCGAATGCGTTGTTGTTGTGGTTTCTACTGTTTTCACTATCATTCTGTTCGTTTGTTATTTTTTTTCGTTTTAGTTCTGGTGATTTTTTATTATTTTCGGTATTGTCTGGCCCTGCTAGTAATTTTTGTTTCAGATCCGCTATTTCCTTTTTGCATTGATCTATAACTAGTAGGGCCTGCACATACATATCTCTAGTGACCAGAACTTCCTCCTCCCCATCTCCCCCGGGAGCCATGGTTTGGGTCACTGCACTTTTCACTTATTTGCACTTATTATATATTTTGTTTGTTTTTTTTTTTGTTTATTATTATTATTTTTATTATTTATTAATCACTTTTTGTTTTAAATTCAATACTTTTTTTCCGTTTTTTGTTTTTTTGTTTTTGGTTTTTTTTTTTTTTTTTTTAGATCGTACGTCTATTCCAGTGAATACTCAATCGAAAACTTAGGTTACTAACCTTCGTTGAATCGACTACGCTTGTTCCAATTTCTCTTGTTTTCTTTCCGCCCAGTACTCTAATCTCGCCCATTTCCCGTATATGCTTGCTTAGTGTTGATCTCTCAAAGTTGACACATTCATTGCGAGTATTTACACCGCCGCCGTTATAAAGATATAACCACTTTCCGTCGTCGAATCGACGAAGGTTAGTAATAGTGTAACATTTTGAAAACTGGAGATAGTCAGTTTTTCGTTGGTTTTCATATAAACTGCGAAGATTTTACTGAATTTCTTTTACAAATTAACGATTCGGAAAGAGTTTTAGAATGCCGGAATGAAATATTGTCCATATATTTCCGGGACCTTCACGCTCTTGCCAAAAGTTAATATATCCTTTGACATGTTAAGATCTCTTTATTACAAATTACACCATCGCTCAAGTCCTAAACGAAACTAATACAGTTATACAAACTCAATTCGGACGGTATACCAGAATGTGGTTCACGCAGTCACCTGCAGAAAAGCTGAAATTAAAGCAACACTAAAAGACAATCATTTAACATGCCAAGCAGTTATATCACAATTGTTAAAAAATACGCTGCAAGCTTAGAATGTATGTATATCCGCAACAAACCCGCTAAATATGACATTAAGCTTGTAATGATTTATGTGACAGTGTTACAAAATATATGATCGATTTGGGTTCCGGATCAAATTCGATGGCTTACCATTACGAGAACTCTATGTGAGAAAGCGAACCAAATCTATTATCAAAATATGGATAAAACTTGAACATTACCACCGACAACGGGTTAACCTCAGTGCCGCTAGCAAGCGCATTACAAAAAGAGCCATAAAAATTAACATTAACACCTGAACCTCAAAATTTCTGAACATTAATTTATTTTGAGGTGCCCATTGAATTTCTCAAAAAAGTCTGAAATATACCCGATTTTATTTTTGTTTTTTTATATTTTTCATAACGGTAAATAAATAAGTTCTTTTAACACTAAAAAAATACTTGTACCTATGTATCTCTAAATAATTTAAAAAGAAATAAAAAGTAATATTCCGTCGTCTAATCGACGAAGGTTAGTAATAAAGTACTATGAAATAAGATTAGTAATCTAGGGTTAAGAGATATGAAATTTATAGATTTAATTTTCACAACAGTCAAAACATTTTCTGTTTGTTCATGCGAATCGCACAAGAAAAATAAGCCAGTCATTCAACGGTCATAAATCTTCCAGTCAGAGACAGAACTAATCAGAGAAAGTTTTGAGTTATGAGTAAGTCTACCGAAAATATGATCAAGGCAGTGTCTGTCTTGTAGGTTCAGTGAAACAAGCTTCCAGCCCATTGGCCGACATCACGGAAAGGTAGTTGGACACCACAGAAGATTCACTTAAGATATCTAGGTTAATATCGCCTAGAATAAAAAAATTCTTTGCTCTCTCACAACTCAGAAGAAACTCCAATTCCTCGACAAATATCGTCTTAAAAACACATAAATATAAATTTCTGTGAGTTGATAAGGCATGTAACTTTAATCATATCTGCAGTTTGCATAATACAGCTGCAGAAGTCATAGCTTAATCTGTCACTCACAAATACAGCTACTCCACCAGATGCATACGTATCATTACATTTAACACAAAAATTATACCCAGGTATACTATAGAGATCTGTTTCGTGATCAAAAATCCATATTTCAGTTAGGAATATCAAATCTGGCTTATTTGCAAACGACTCCAAATCGGCTAGAAGGACATCGAAATTCTTTCGCATGCTTCGAATATTTTGTTGTATGATGGAGAATTGTTTCTTTAGAATTTAGATTAACCGAATACTTTTAAATATCTCTCTATCAAATTTACAAAAAGGAGTAACATTTTCAGAATTGTTTTGCTGATCTAAAATGACATTAACATGAAGAATGGACATAAGATAAGGATAGACAGGAGATTATGATAAATTCTCTAAATCTTGAAACGAACTGATTCTAATGGTTTTATCACCTTCTTTTATTTTCATTAGAATTACTCCTTTGTTCATCCAAAAAAAAGAAAATTGCTTCTCTATTTTAACTTGTTTAGCCCTATTGCATACTGCTCTATTAAAATTGGTTAGGCTTTCACAAATAAAAATTGGCTTATTCACAACTTGATCACCAAAACGACCAGTTGATAATTTTGTTTTCTTTTTTTTTGTTTATAACACTTTGTTTCAAGTCCAAAGATTTAAATTTTATACGCAACACATTAAAAGATTTGGCAGATGTAGATGCTTTGTTAGGCAGTGGTTTGCTTATGATGGTCTTGACGTAACAAGACTTGATGTCATCTGAATTAATCGGTTCACCTATGCCTTCTGACACGAGTTTGACAGCTGAGTCCAGAGCATTCTTGCTGTCCACATTGGGAACGCCAATAACGTCAACACACTTTAGCAATGTTTTTTGCTGAACGAAATTTAGAGTGTTTTGTAGATTGTTTACCTTTGTTGACCATAAATTGTTTTTTTCTTTCAGCTGGTTAAATTGTGACACTGCATTTGTGACTACTAGCTTCAGCGCGGTAATTTCTCTGTAGAGTACATCAAGTGTGATAGCAGCTGATATGTTGATATTTGTGTCAGCAGATTGGGGCGATGAGCAGCAGGAGGGGGGGTAGAAGCACTTCACTATCAGATTGTGCCGTGCCCGTGACGTAACCAGTGGCAGTGACATCCACTTGTTTCTCTTTGTGGAGAGCGAGTGGTGGTGAGCGCAGCGAATTGCGTCTATTTTGATTACAGGCAACACAACGACAGGGAATGTTATTTTTTTTCATGTACATATGCACAATCACTAGGTTGCAATTTAATACAATGTAAGTGGTAGTGAACTTTGCACCCAGTACACTGAATTTTTGCGCCAATTCTGTCAACTTTCAGACCACATATGCAAGGCAAAATTAATGAAAAAAAAAGAAAATCAATAAATCACCGAGCAAAACAATTAATTATTTAAAGCAAGTGTATGGCAATTTAAAGCTCTTTCAATGTTTTGTTGTAAACTATACTTTTTTGAAATGTATAAAAAAGGAAAATGTTCGGAAGAGGTTTCAAATGCGTACACACCACATAAACCGTACACTTTTAGGATCTTTGTCCAAAACAAGCACTTTGGAACCAAATACTTTAAGATAATTCACATTTAATTGCTTTCCAATCCACTTTTCATACGGAATCTTACCCTTTAAACTGCTCGTAGGGCACCGATTGCGTATTTGACAAGCAGTAGCAATAGCTTCAGACCAGAACGATGCACTTAATCCAGACTGTAGCAAAAAACATCTAGCCATGTCCAAGAGAGTTCGGTTCATCCGGTCGGCTACTCCGTTTTATTGTGGAGTGCGAGGAATCGTCAGCCTCCTCTCTATTCCTTGATCAGCCAAATATTTGTCGAAATCTGAATTCCAATATCCACGTCCCTTATCCGACTGCAAACATTTTATTTTCATTCCAGTCTGCCTCTCTACAAGATTCTGATAGAGTTTGAACGCATCGAATGAACTGTCATCGATAAAGGTGACAAAATACTTCGCACGTCCTGAAGATTCCACTCTAAATGGAACAAGGCACTCGATATTTAGAGAAATGTAAAGCAGTCATCTTCCCTTGCAAACCTCGCAACGCAATAATTGATCTGCATCTTTTACGTCAACCGCGGATAAAACACCGATTTGAACCAGCTTTAGCAAATCTTTGCTGTGTAAATGACCCAATCTTTCATGCTACTTCAACAGTTCGGAGCACTCACATCGGACAACCGCCTCTGCACAATCAGTTTTTTCACGAACATAGTAGAGATCCCCTTTGCGATCAGCGACTACATTTCCACACATTTCCGCTTATATCACGTATGTAAGCATCATCGTCACTTCATGACCCTTATTAGTGATTTTTGCAACCGAGATTAAGTTGGTTCGTAAGTCAGGTACATACAATGTTTAATTTTTAATTTAGTTTAATTTCGTCTTCGGTGACCTGGTAATCGCCTTGAAAAGACCTTCATCGCCACATAAGTGTGCTGTGCAACCACTGTCGAGAATCCACGCCCTATTTGTCAAACGCTTTTTTGAACAGTATGCGTTATTTGCATCTACGGTAACCAAGTTCGAAAAAGCATAATACGACTCGTCGACACTGTTTGCTGAGTGTCTCGGGTTTCTTCTGACATCATCAGACTTTCTTGTCGGGCATACATTTGCCTTATGGCCCAAAATGCCACACTTAAAGCACTTGATTTCTCCGATTCTTGTTGCAACTTTTGTCTTGTCTCGCCTGCTCCCAGCAGCCATGGCTATAACAGCACTTCCAGTCGCTTGCTGTCGCGCTTCACTTTCTTCAATAATTTTTATTTTGAGCACCTCGGCAGTTGGTAACTCATCTCGCTACTCAATCGCACATCGAAAGTTTTCGAACGAAGAAGGAAGACTATACAGCAACATAATAGCGAGCAAATCTCCATTTATTTGCACTTTCATGCTTTCAAGCTCATCCACAGCATCGAAGAACTTCGCCATGTGATCTTTAACATCACCGCCATCGTCTAAATTTTGGAGCATGAGTTGTTTCAGCAATGTCGGCTTCCTTGCCGGTCCTTTCAAAGCATAAATCGGCTCCAGCTTAAGCCATACTTCACGTGATGTATCACATCCACGAATCTGTTTCAATTCAGATGGATGAATTGACAAAACCAAAACCATGCAGCTTTCAAAGAATCGTCCGATGCAGGCAGTACACATAACCCATTTACGTAGTCCCACAGATAATTTTTGGTGAGAAGCGCCTAAACTTGCATACTCCATTGTACCGTAGTTCTCTTTGGACAGCAACTCCATGCGCGAAGAACTTGAGGAACTGAAAGCCATCTCAAATCAATTCTTATGTTTGCCAAAAAGTTTCCGCTCACAATTAACCATACAATTAATTTATTTTTTTTTTTATTTTATTAAACTTTTTTTCATGTAAATCACTTAAAGCTAAGATCGAATGTATTACATATTTCTGAGTTCATATATAAAAAAGAAACTGAATTAAAAAGAGCTTTAAATGACAATGAAACAGTTAGGAAAATTCAATTGTCAAATGACAAGAGGCGAATGTACCATTAGTTACTGAACAAACAAATATAGATTTAAATATTGATGGGGGTCAATATGATTACATAAAGAGATAATAAAAAAAGAAAACAATTCAAAAAACTTTAAGTTGTTACAATATTAAGTGCTAAGTATGCATTGTATAATGATTGTATATGTAATGTAATAAAATCTTAAAAAGGTAAACTGAAAATCAGTACATCAAACCACAACATTTAATAATGAATCTATTTCATCATGAATGAAAGAAAAAAGTAATAATTTTAAGTCTTTCAAGAAAAGTGATTTACTTCTCTCACATCTCAGACTAACAGGTAAACTATTAAATAAACGAGGCGCAGTGACTTTATAGAACAGTGAAAAGTGGGATTTATTTATGTTGGGTACATTTACTAAATACTGGTCATTTACACGTAAATTATGCGAACCATACAATCTCAAGGCAGAGTACCCGGATTTTTCAAAAAATATTTTTAAAACTTTATTAAAGTATAGATGCTTAAGGGGGAGAATCTCGAGGTTTCTGAATAACTCAAAGCTCTGAGTTCTGCGGTTAACTTTACACAAAATACGAATTGCATGCTTTTGCTTAATAAGCAAAGGTGTAATTTTATTAGAGTGAGTACCACCCCAACATGTCAACCCATATTGCAGCTTAGATTTAAATAAACCATTATAAACTAATTTTAAAATATTCTGACTACAGTAAAGGCTGAGGTGATAAGACTGTCTCAAAATATTATTAAAGTAATTTGTCAGACTTAGAGTGTGGTCTTTCAAGCTTAACCTTTTGTCCAATATTATTCCTAAATACTTAAAACTGTCAACACGTTCGATATTAAAGCAATCCATGGAGCATTGTGTGCTTGAATCAAAAGTGGTTTTGCAAAACTGACGTGTACAAACATTCAAATTATATTTAGGACAACTGGGTGAATGATAACTCAATACCATATCTTCACAGATAGAACCCTTGATGTTGAATAACATAAATTTTGTTTTATCACTTATAATTAGTTTATGTGTAAAAAACCATTTGCGCAGAATGTCAAGATCATTATTGACTGCAATAAACAAATTAAAATAGTTTTTTTCAGAGTAGGATAAGGCAGTGTCATCAGCAAATGCTGTTATTTTCCCCTTAAAACATTGAAAGAAAAGTGAATTTACAAAAATTAAAAACAAGATCGGGCCCAAAACGGAACCTTGAGGAACACCTATACTATACTATATCTATACCTTTTTCCGAACTTAAGTTATCCTGAACTTTAACTTTTTGTTTCCGGTCACTTAGATAAGACGTAAACCAATCATGAACAAACCCCCGAAAACCTACCCTATAAAGTTTATGAAGCAGCAAGTCGTGGTCCACCATGCCGAAAGCCTTAGTGATGTCAATAAACAGAGAGGCAGCAATCTCGGATTCATTTAAGCTATTATAAAGCTCACCACAGAGTTTCAAGACAGCTTCTTCTGTCGATTTACCTTTTCTGAAACCGAATTGGGAATCGCTAAAGAAATTACTTTTGTCCAAAAAGGCTAGCATTCTTGATTTCATACCTTTTTCAAAAATTTTAGAAAAGACAGGTAAAAGTAAAATTGGACGGTAATTGTTGAGACTCGTAGTTTCGCCTTTTTTGTGTAGCGGAATAACAATTGCTATCTTAAGGGCACATGGAAAAACTCCTGTGCTGTGATCAGTTAACTTAAGATCGTGAACCTCAGATTTGAAAGTAACATTATTGTTCCTATGCAATCTTATATATATGTGATCCAAACAAGAAGGTCCTCTGGTAGGTTTGATCACCAAAGAGGTAAATCCAAAGGATGAAAAGACGGTTAGGAAGTTATCAACGGCAGGGGAATTAGACAAAAGATCAATGTTAAAATCACCTAAAAGAATTTGATTTTTGCAACTTTGAGATTCTAAAAACCCAGTAAATTCCACTACAAAAGCATCAATAGTATATAAATGCAATCTATACACTCCAACAATACTATAATGAATGCCTGATAATTCAAAATTTACGGAGGGGATAGAAAATAATATATGCGTTGTGGGTTCTGGGCCCATAACCTGTTAATAAATGAAACGAGAACGCAGTATATATTATTATTAGAGAACTTTATTTGACCTCACTCTAAGACGGTTGAAATCCAAGGGAAAGTTATAGAGAAAGAAAAACGTTATGTATTATGTTAGGCACATGTAATGATGAAATGTAATTTTGATGTGTCAAAGTGACAACGGCTGTCATTAGTAGTGCTGCCAGTGGACATCATCAATAGGACGTGTGGGTTGCCACTTATGCATATTGAACTTTAACATACTACAACTACAAAGGATACGTTCCCAAAGAATTCGTGTAAAAAAAAACCGGGTTTGTATGAACATACTTCTTATCTGGTGACGGTGAGCCGTAGATGTAGTGAACTACTGAGCCGTCACCGTCATCTGTATTGTGTTTGTGTTTTACAACTCACTAGTTCAGATACAGATTTGGACTGTGGGGAACTTCCATTTGTGCAAAAATATAACACGCACACATATAGTAAATGGTTGCGAGGAGTAGGCCCTGGTTCACTCCGAACTGTAGCGCCACCTAAGAGAAAGACCAGACCAACAAGTCTAGCGTGTACTTCAATTAAATAAGAAAATAGTTATAGTTTTATTAAATCACACTGGATTTATTGATTGCCTAACATATTCGGCAAATTAATTTTCTTTTCACTAAATAGCATTTCAATTGAAATGGTTTTCTAATCTTAGGTTTACATACTCGTATCCTCGTATGGCATATGTATGTATATAGTATATGCATCCATACAACATGTAAAGAAATGAGTGTGTACATACAGATGTACGAAATATATGAACAATCTGGAATAAAATTTAAATGGGGGCACCAGCATTTTCATTAATAAATTCTCAATATTCATTATTTTTTATCGATATTTAATAGGTAGCTAGGCGTAGATCTGTATACTCGCAGAGTTATGACTACCCTTATTTAATTTTGTATACAGTGTCAGAGTTAGGCAAATTTAATTGAACGCTAGAGGGAAAGAGTTGTACACATGCAATAAACGTAAAAGGGTAGCATTTTTCTATTGTATTTATATAATTGTTCAATAAACGGGCTAAAGGTTAATTCTGGAGAACTGGTAAATTTACTCTTTTTGTTGCCCGACATTTTTTTTTTTTTGCTTAGGTCTGTGCTATTAATCAATCATAAATGATCAATGAACACGACCATTAGAAAAAAAGAATTTGTTGTTAACTGTGGACTTTACCCGCAATTTGCTATGAATCAATCATAAACTCAGAAAAATATAGTGCGTGTAGAAGTTACAAAGTGCCATTACAGTGAAACTTACATAGATATATATTAAATATTTAGATATCCTGAAATTTGTTATGCAATTCTTTTTAATACATTGAATAGTTCGAGAGTCGGATGAAGCAAAGATTTCTGCTAGCTGCTTCTGTTTTTCTTCAACCGAGTCAGTATTTTTCCTTTGGCGAGAAATTGGACATCCCTACAGTTCTCGCACTCCTCTTATAATTTGTTAAATAGTGCCAACTTTACTGGCAGTGTTATCACTTTGCCACAATTATGGTAGATCTATGGATGACGTGATAGTTTTTTTCAATACGGACACACGAACACGTGATATACATATAACTGTCTGTGAAAAGAATGGCTACCGAAGATCAACTCCTGCAATTTTCAGTGCTTGGCCCTGAGACTTATTTATAGTCATTGTAAAACAATCAATCATAGTTACAAATAATTTGGGGAATAGGCTATGTAAAATTGTGCAGTCGGTATAAAAGAAGATACATATGTCGCTGCAGGAAATTTTAAAGTTTCTACTGGTGGCTCTCACCAGAATAAAATAATATCAGTTCTTTCTTGTAAAGAGTTGATTTTATTTCTGGAAAAATGAATACAATGTTTTTTGTTATAATTAAAATATAATACAAAAATCTTACTTTGGTATGAGCAACAGAAAGCTCTATATTTAAAAACCTGCAGCAACGCACGCCTTCCGGCTACCAGCATGTAAAATTAAAAGACCTCGAGCACGTCCGCCAAATTCGTGCACTCAACAAAATTGTCCACCGAAAGGGACAACGTACATAATGTAACCTCAGCGATTAGAATGATTGAAGCGTAAAGAAGACGAATATTGTCCGTTGTTTGTGCAACGTGCTCTGAAAAGAGCAGATGTGTTTTTGGCCAGTCCTGTGGACTTAAGCGCAAAAAGGAAAATGCTACTTCTTGTTTGCTGAATAACGTTGCCGTGAAATAACGCCGACCGCCATAAGGCCGAATTTAAAAATTCGGCTTTATTTCGCTTTCATAATGGGAAATAAAGCTGAGTTTTGAAATTCGGCCTTACTTCACTTTTAAAGACGAAATAAAGCCGAGTCGGCCTTATTACGCTTTAATAATTTAATAATGATTTGTTTTTTTTAATTGAAATTATAAACTCTTTTGATCAACGAACTAAAAAAATTCCCTAATTTCACCAACTTCCTACTTAGTCGACTATTATAGCCCTCTATAGCGCCTGTTGTTCTCGTGGGACACCTGAACACAATACAGCTGAAGGAGAATTCGCGCGAATTTCAAACTATTATTTTCTCAAATTCTAAATGGAACGGCCGAAAAATAATACTTTCAAATTCACTGTAGATAACACTTTTTTATATGAATCATTGTATGTATGCAATAATATATAATTTTAATTTCTTACACTTCCCATCTACTACTTTCTGTAGTATGTCAGAAAATCCTTAAATGTACTCCCCATTTAAAAGTTCAAATGCAGGGTGCATGTCATTTGGTTTTAAAAGTGGATAAACTAAAAACTTGCGGGTAAGACGTTTTGCTTCCTTTTTGTTAATTATAGGAGTAATGAATCCTGGTAGCTTGGATGATTTTCTTCTTACTTCCTTTCTTAAAACTCTCGCAAATTTTATATAAAAAAAAACCGAATCACCCAAGTTTGCCATTACCTAATCGACGCGACGTTTGTCACTCAAAGTTCACGAACAATGAACAAAAACTGATTACGGTAAATGCTACTTCTCTTGCATTCTCTGAAATTTGGTTTTATTTCGCAAACAATGTTCGCCTTTATTTCGCATTAGTAATTAACATTTAACGCAACTACAGTTGACTCTCACTAAGTCGAATTTTCACGGCATACCAAGATTTGTTCGAGTTAGAGAGAGTTTCGGAAAAATTCGAGTAAGAGAGAGAAACATTTATTTTTGTTTTAAAACGTTTGTTTAATGAAAAAAGGTTAATGTATACTGACAAAAAAGTTAACAAAAAAAAAAATAGCTCATGTAACTTACAATTTTTTAATTGATCTAGCTACAAACATGATCATAAAGACTGCATCAGCTCTGTTGAACTGCCCAGAATCAACTTATTTTGAATCTTACTAAAACAAGTTCTTTTTATATAAATACGCAGATAGAGCCATTAAAAAACCTGTTTTCAATGAAACCAAGAACACAAAGAAAAGGATAACAATGTTCTTTTGTTTTTGCGTTGCATCTTTAATAGGAAGAAACACGACGAGCTGACGATTATGGCGCGATGCTATACATATTTATGGTAGTGAAGTCTGTAGGTACTTGATGGTTAGTAGTTATGTATATACTCAAATACGAACTCGAAAATTCGACTTAAGGGGTGAAAAAAGATCCCAATAATCGAGAGAATTGATTCGAGTTAGAGAGAGTTTCGACAAGAATGAGTTCAACTTAGAGAATGGTTTTTGCATAGAAAATTGAAGGCAATGATAAAATATGGCGAAAACATTCCAGTTAGAGAGAGTTCGACTTAGGGAAGTCCACTGTATATCTAACGCGACCATTTGATGCAACCTTCCGAAGCGATGTAAGAAGTTTCACTTCAAAAATTATTAGGGGACCGGGAGATACACTGCGCACTTCAACATATGTAGTAAGTATTGTAATAGTGTAAAAGTGTATTTTTTACACCAAAGAGTGAACGCACTTTTTCGTATTTGTAGCAAACCTGAGGCTTATTGTAAAATGTAAAAATAATTTGGGAATATATTTAAATGCACGCAAAAAAATAACGATAAAAGCTAAATAAAGCAAGTACATATGTACATATTGTATGTACATATTTTTTTATTTATTTATTTATTTCGTCAATCAAGTTTCATACAACTTTTAAGAGACTACAGAATAAAAAAAGAAAAAAAAGAAAACAATAACAATCATAACAATTCCATAATAATATTCTTAAGAGCTAATCTATTAATATTAAAATCTATAGCATAATCGAATTGGTTATAGGTAATACAAGCAGATGTAATTGGATTATTTCTTGCATAATTTGTAAAATGGTAAGGAACATGTAAGAAATCAAACTCTCTTGGTCGTAAGCTACAAGATGGTGCATACATTTTAAACATTGAAAGTAACAGCGGACAATTTATTTGACAATTTAAGACATCAAAGGCAAAAAGTATCAAATATAATTTTCTTCTTGAGACCAACGGTTTCAATCCAATTAATCTACATCTGATCTCATACGTAGGAACATTTGAATTTCTAAAAATCTTTCGCAAAGCAAACTTCGTAAATCTTTTCTGAACTCTTTCAGTTCGATAAATACTAGTTTGATGATAGGGATTCCAAATAACGCAGCAATATTCAAGAATAGGCCGAACAAGCGATAAATATAAAGTTTTTAAAGTGTACGGATCTTCAAACACCTTAGAATTTCAAATCACAAATCCTAACATTGAGTTTGCCCGGGAAACCACATGGTCAATTTGTAAAGAGAAATTCATTTGACAGTCAAAAATAACTCCAAGATCCCTTTGGCTAGTTAACCTTTGCAAGACATGATTTTAAATTTTGTATTGGAAGCAAATGGGACTGAAAATCTTTGAGAAGGTTACCACACTACATTTACCAGCATTAAAATGTTCTTACCAATCAACTATAGAGTTCAGATCGGTTTGAACTTTAGTTGCCTCTGATAAAGAACTTATTGAACTGAAAATCTTGAGATCATCAGCATACAGAAGACACTTCGCAAAGGACACCTGAGACGGTAAGTCGTTTATAAAAAGAAGAAAGAGGAGCGGTCCAAGGTGACTGCCTTGGGGTACACCCGAAAAATTTATAATTTCCTCAGAAAAAAAATTTCCAATTTTGACAAACTGTTTGCGTCCAAGTAGATAACTTTTTAGCCAATCAAGAATCTTAGAATGAAATGCAAGCAGCTCAAGCTTTTTTATAAGGATATTATGCTGTACACGATCGAAGGCCTTTGAAAAATCGGTATAAATAGTATCGACTTGCGAGCGATTTTCTAAATTATTAAGACAGTAATTACTAAAAATGGATAGATTAGTAGTGGTAGATCTACCACTTACAAACCCATGTTGGTACTCTGAAATATGATTTTGTACAATATTGTAGAGTTCCTTTTTAACGATTGCTTAGCTGGAGCTTAGCTATAGGTCTGTAGTTATCTACAGGACCTTTAGAACCAGATTTGTGCAAAGGAGGTATATACGAATGCTTCCAACAGTCTAAAAATTTGCCTTGTCGTAAAGACATATTAAAGATGAATCAAAGAGGATTCGCTAAACTCATCATACAGGATTTAAGAAGCAACGGTGGAATATTATCGGGAGCAATGGAAATATTATTATCTAGAGATGATAACATAGCCATTACTTCACCCTCATATAATTGAAGGCTACCGACATCCGTTATGGAGTTTTCGCCAAAGCAGTTTTCACAATCAATCCTCAGATCAATAAAATTTGATTGAAAAAAAGATGCGAAACTGTTACATATTTGGTTTAAATCATTTGTAGAAACTCCATTGTAGGTCATGTTAGATGGAATCCCAAGCGATCTACGTTTTTATTAAACTAATCCTTAGTTATTTTTATGTTTCCTTCCGTGCATAGCTATTCTTTCTTCTTTTTCCATCTGTAACTGTTTCAATTCAAATTGTTTTTTCAGTTCTTGCTCGTACCGTAATTTTTCTACTTCAAATTTATTTGAAAAATATCACATTCCTTCTCCATATTTTTCATTTTCCAAATTAATTTTTTTTCTTCTAATTCGATACCGAAACAGAGTCCCATGTATAGCTTCAATATTGGTTTCTTCCAAAAGTTTTTTTTTGGATGGAATCTGCTGTAGGCTTCTTCTATAAGTAAAGAATTAAATGTGTTAACGTAAAAAATCTAAGATATGAAATAAAAACATCTTTACCCCGAAATATCGCAGCACTTGAATGTGATCTTAGAAAAGAGAAATTTCTTTGTCATCCCATTTTGTATTGGGTTTTTCCATTCGGTACCTTTTATTTTTTACTAGCTGATGTACCCGCTTCGCTGCGCATACAAAAATATTCTCTTAGTGTGTAGATATGTGTATTTGTAACAAATTGTCTACTTGAAGGAGACTTCCAGCTAAATGCTACACTTATCCTTGCGGCTTAATGGTTGGCATCACAATTTGCTTAGCACCAAATGACTGAATGAATTGCTTGGATAAAGGATTTTCCATAGACTATTAAAGAAAAAAGTGACGGAGGTGGGTTAGCAATTTCTTCCAATCTAACTTTTCCGCTTTCTTAAATAAACTTTTCCGCTTTCTTAAATATAACAGCACGTTCTTACCAACAAAACGTCAAAACATAATACATACATACACATCTGTATCTGTTCCAAGCCCTGCGTCTACTTATCATAAAACAAATTGCAACCAAATTTATCCAGCTATTAGATTAGAGTTGATCGAACAATAACAATACATAATACGTTAGCACGAAGCAATTCCATTCCCAATCACTTATACTACACGCATGTTTCGCATACACGCATACCCGCTGCCGCTGGTCCATTGACGGTGGCAATGGTCTTCACTGATCGTTGTCGCACATATCAAATTTTTGTTGTGAAATAATCTTAACAAATATGTAAATTTTATTTTAATACGTTATTTAAGAACTAAGATAGAGCGAGATAAATGCCCAAAAGTAAAATATAAACTTTTCTTTTTCTCATTTAGAAGTTTTTTATTGAAATATATTAATTTTTTTTTTGATCCATTTTATAGATATAATCCAACCAGAATCGTTTGCAAAAAACCGCATTCAAATACGTTTAGTAGTTTTTTAGTTTTTGCGGCACATAAATACATACATACTTGTTTTTAGACTTCATTTTATAAAAGTAGTGATGTAAATTTCTTAGACCATATTTCTTGATTTGAAGAAATTCGCTAAATTACGAGAACCAAAGATATTTGACAAGCTGTCAGAAATATACACTTAAAGTTACATTTTTAAACTGTAAGTAACAATTGGGTTAGAGTATATTGCTTTAGTGTGAAAGTGTAACAAAATGCCAGCTAGTGTATTTTATTGTCGTAACTATTATACGAAAATGTTACACTTTAACACTTTTGCACTTGTGCAAGACCAGATACACCGAAGCGTGTATCGCTATTGTAAAATGAAGAGTGGTCGATGCTCAAAGACTAATATTATTTTCATGATTGCTCCAGAATTGTATTGTATTTTATTTCGTTTGTAAAAATTTATAATACGTTATCGCACAATTTACAGATATATACAGAGATTTAATATTAACATAATAATATTTTTCTTCTGAACCCTTCGGGTAGGGGTTAGAATATACCCGAGGTAGGCATGCCTGTCGTAAGAGGCGACTAAAATCCAATCTCCGTATACCGAGTATATAGTGTATACAAAAATGCAATGGACAAAACAAAAAGATTAATTACCCCAGGTGGCAGTCCAGCTTTACTGGAAAATCCACCCTCTTCGGAGGTCGGCTCTACGGATTCTGGGGAGAGCCATTTATTGCAATTCAATGACCCTTTCACAAGAAGTGCAAGGGTATCTCGATCTCCTCCATCAAGATCGAATGACTCCGGGAAAAAAAGTCCGCCGGGAGTTCCGCAGCGCGAAAATCAGGACTTAGCGAAATATAAAAGCTTTGAGGAAGAAAATAAAGTACTCCGAATAAAGCTTAACGAAATGGATCTACTCTATCAAGATCTTAAGAAAGAGATAGATCTATTAAAAGAAGAGAATAAGGTTCTAAAGAACACACACTCGCAGAAAGAGCGCGAATGTGCTCCAGCACTATTAGATAGTCGGGAGTACCACACCGATGAAGAAGAGCTAGCACGCGAAACGAATCGGGTCCCTAAGAAAAGGCCTACTAAAAAACGGAGAGCCGGTTCTTCGCCCGAAGTCGTGCCCTTAAACGAAGAAAAGCGTAAAGAACTGCAAGAAAATCAATGTAAAACGCAATTTCGTTTACCGCCACCAATAAACATCGTCGGGATAACGGAATATAATAAGTTGCATAGCCTCCTTAAAGGAACGATAACATCGAAATTTAAGGTCACATCTTTGAGGAATAATGCGTGGAAGATTAACGTCGATGACCATGACGACTATCGCGCACTGTCCCAGAAACTTAATATCGATAAGATTCAGTGGTATACTTTCGAAATCAAGTCAGAAAGGCCACATCGTGTTATAGCAAGGGGACTTCACCCCTCGTGCACAAAAGAAGAGATTATGAGCGACCTTCAAGACAAGGGCTTTAAAATTCTTGATGCCGTTAATATCATCAAGAAGGAGAAGCAACAATCCGAAATAGATAAGGACATCTTGGTAAGGCGTGGACTTCCGCTTTTTATGCTAACATTCGATAAAGCTGATAGTATCGACGATATTTATCGAATTAAAACCATATTGAATATCGTGGTCAAAATCGAGCCCATGCGTAGAAATTTAAAAATAATTCCGCAGTGCAAACGTTGCCAAGGATTCAATCATACGCAAACGTATTGCAAAAAAGAACCACAGTGTGTGAAATGCGCCGGAAATCACCTCTCCCAAGACTGTCGAGTAAACAAGCAAGCCTCTGCAATCTGTGCTAATTGTAAGGGAAAGCACCCGGCAAATTATAGAGGCTGTGAAGTAGCCAAGGAGTTGCAAAAACGAAGAGATACACTCCATAAGCCTCAAAATAAAATAATAAAACCGCTAACTAAGGCAAATGGTAAGATCGGTCAGGAGAACGTAAATAAACAAAAACCACCGGGTACAGAGCGGAAGAAGGCGGTGATAGCAGAAAAGCCCTCGACTTCTGGTCTTAAAATAAATGGTAATGAAAAGCCATTAGAAAAGACATCGGGTAATAGCCCTCGGACAGCAGGAGTGCAGACCTACGCCCAGGCTGCAGCATCCGAAAAATCAAAAAACCTCGAAATCCCGACGGACCCTGCTTCTCAAGTTTTCTCAATTATTCTCGCAAAACTTGAAGAGCAAAGCAAAATAAATAAAATTATTCTCGATAGGTTGGTTAAGCTCGAGAGTTATTCACGGAAAACGCGTACTTCACCTAGAATATGAATGAAAAAAGAATTTTAAAAATATGTACTTGGAATGCAAACGGACTTTTGCAAAAACTTGACGAATTGGAAATATTCATGCGAGAAAAAGATATTGACATTTGCTTGATTTCTGAAACTCACGTGAAAAAGGAATCGCATTTAAAAATAAAAGGCTATACTGATTACCACGCTTGTCACCCTTCGGGCAAAGCGAGAGGCGGATCTTCCTTGTTTATTAAAGACTGCATTGAACAATGCGAAGACCTAAAGATAGAGCTTGAAACTCTGCAACTGTGCACAATTCGAGTTAAAAATAGTCAGCGTACTATTAAAATCTCATCTATCTACTGTCCACCGCGTTCCGGGCTTGAAAAAAGTGATTTTACTAACTTATTTAAATCACTGAAACCTAATTTCATTATTGGCGGCGATTGTAACGCGAAACATACGTTCTGGGGCTCTAGATACATCTCGCAAAAAGGTAGAATGCTCTATGGGGCAGGTATGGAGTACAGTTGTGATTTCCATTCGACGGGCAAACCGACTTACTGGCCAGCTGATACTTTGAAAATACCTGACCTGATCGATTTCTTCGTGGTGAAAGGAATATCTAACAACCACATAAAAGTTGAAGAAAGCTTTGATCTGTCGTCTGATCATTCCCCAGTTATTTTGACATTGAGCGAAAAACTATTATTTAACCGAGAGCCAGCGAAATTAACCGGCAGAACAACTAACTGGGAAGGCTTTAGGAACGAAATCGAAGTAAATGTTGAACTGAGCGTACCGCTTACGACACCCTATGAACTTGAGGTTGAAGTCGATCGCTTCGTTGAGATAGTACAGCTCGCCTCTTGGAATAATACGCCCAATCCAAGAAAAACGCCGGACAAATACGGTCTACGATATCCTTCTGAAATAAAAGAATTAATCAGGGAAAAAAGAAAAGCGCGTAAAAGATGGCAACAGAGTCGTGCTCCACAGCATAAAGCATATCTGAATCGTCTCTGCAATTTGTTGAAGAATAGCATTAAGGATTTTAAAAATCGTGCGATAGGCTCTTACCTTGAGAGTTTAACAGCGAAAAAAGATTCCAATTATTCCCTTTGGAAAGCCGTAAAAGGCACCAAAAGGCCCAAAATCCCTGCGCCGCCACTTAAAATAAATCAAAATGAATGGGCAAGGGAAGATAAAGAAAAAGCGGATATTTTTGCCGGCCATTTGGAAGAAACCTTTAAACCGAACGTTGGTCAAGTGGTTCATGACAACATCAACATCACAAGGATGGTAGTTCCACCATCTGACGATTTAACGCGCAGATCTGCGACGCTTAGAGAACTCGAACGTGAGATCGCGAAACTAAAACCTAAGAAAGCTCCTGGTTATGATTTGATCACCGGAGAAATTCTCAAAGCCTTACCTAGAAAAGCATTAATTAAGCTTCTCCATATTATAAATGCTGCACTCAGATTAAAACACGTGCCGAGCCAATGGAAAGTTGCGGAAGTCATAATGGTTTTAAAACCAGGAAAACCGTCATATGAAGTAAAATCATACAGACCAATATCGCTTCTTCCCGTCATATCCAAAATTTTCGAGAGGATATTGCTAAGGCGTCTCCAACCGGTTATAGAAGAAAATAATCTAATACCTGACCACCAGTTTGGGTTCAGAAGTAAGCATTCGACGATTGACCAGGTGCATAGAATTACTAACGTAATCGAAAAAGCACTAGAAGAAAAAAAGATATGCTCAACCGTATTTCTTGACGTCTCGCAAGCCTTTGATAAGGTGTGGCATGATGGCTTGAAATGCAAACTACGACAAGTACTTCCCGCAAACCTATACGAGATTTTGAATTCATATCTCGGGAATAGACTCTTCCGTGTTAGAAATGGAAACGAATACTCAGAGCTCAAAGAAATTTCGGCCGGCGTACCGCAAGGAAGCGTTCTGGGGCCGCTTCTCTATCTGTTATATACTCGTGATATACCGAAAGAAGATGGCACTATCCTTGCTACGTTTGCCGACGACACCGCTATCCTAGCGGTAGGTAAAACAATCGAGGAAACGACTGCCAAACTGCAAAACGCATTGAATAAAGTAAATGAATGGACGAGGGACTGGCGGATCGCCCTTAACGGAACTAAATCTGTTCACGTGAATTTCACTTATAGAAAAATTAATGACTTGTCAATTTTTATAAATTTGGCCCGAATTCCCATTGCAAATGAAGCCAAATACCTGGGAATGACACTTGACGCAAAGCTGAAGTGGAATTCGCACGTGAAAATGAAACGTAAAGAATTAGAAATCAAATATAGAGAAATGTACTGGTTAATCGGGAAACATTCCCACCTCAGTACCGAGAACAAACTGCTTTTATACAAGCAAGTGCTAAAGCCGGTGTGGACCTACGGTATACAACTTTGGGGTTGTACCAAGAAAACAAATGCCAATATTTTACAGACCTTTCAAAATAAAGTGCTAAGAGAAATTGTCCAAGCACCGTGGTATGCTAGAAACGACGATATCCACAGGGATCTCGGAATTCCGACAATCGAAGCTGAAACTAGAAGCTTCGCGCGAAAACATAGAAACCGACTAATCGGACATGTTAATAATACAGTCCTACTTATTTTGGATGAGAGCAATTTATTGCGCCGACTACAAAGAACAAAACCTTTCGACTTGGCGAGATAAGGATTAACCGCGTCTAAATTGCGGAACATGCAGGATCTTTCATTGGAAAGTAACCTGCCAAACGTTTATATTTCGTGATAGAAAAATTGCTTGATAAGTAGTATAACTTAGTTGCAGTATCTAACAAATTTATATCGAAGGGTGGTGTTTTTGGTCAGTAAGAATCTGACACTACTATGAGCACGCGCTTGCTATTCTCATAGTGTATATGGAAGATTTTCACCTACCCTCGGAAAAAAAAAAAAAAAAAAAAAAAAAAAAAAAATAGAAAAGATGTTAAATGTAGTTTTTGAGGAAAAAAAAAAAAGAAAAAACCTCAATTTAAGTGTGGTACGCGTACCAATATATAAATATGTATTTATAAATAAATGATAAATAAAAAAATAAATAAATAGATTTATAAGTGAATAAATAGATATATTAATAAATAAATAAATAAATAAATTAATTAATAAATAAATAAATAAATAAATAACTTAACAAATAAATAAATAAATATATTACTAAATAAATAAATAAATAATAAATTGGAACAAATATTAAATGACTAGATTTCAAAATTAAAATTTAACAGAAGTATATAATAAATAAATTAACATAAATTAAGTAAATTAAAAAACAAAAAAATAAAATAAATAAATAAATATAAATTAAGTTAATATGTACATATGTATACAAATAGATAAACATAAAGATAATAAATTAACAAAGAAAAATAAATAAACAAATATGAAATAAATTAATAAACATAATCATAATAATAATAAATAATACATAGAATAAATAAATTAAGATAATACATTGTACATATAAATGGTTTGACAGTGCATAAGTATGGTACATCATGTCATATTGTGTTCTAGAACATTTAGTTGATTTATGAGTGTATTGTCGGACAATTCACACCTAGTCATGAATGTACTATTGAGTTTTCTTTTTCTATCGGAGATCAAATCAACACCTGGGGCCTGTAACAGAACGCGACAAGTCGACAAGTCTAAATTCACTTGTCGAAATATGCTTGTCCGACAAGTACCAATTTATTCTGTAACAGAACTCAAACCGCTGCACTTGTCAAAAGAATTAATTTCCCTTGACTTGTCGGCATTCGGCGACAAGTGTTTAGCAAGTGCAAATGTAGAAAATTACGGCGGACAAAAAAAATGCTATTTTAACTTAAATAAGAGAGGAGAATAAAATGCTTTTTGGTGCTTTTAGTGATGTGGTAACGAAAGAAAAAAAAGTGAAAAATGGAAGGAAATAAACAGCCTGGCAAAAAGCCTAAATGTTGTTCCACAAAATAAAAATTGGACGTATATAAGGGACGTATTTTGGCAAAATGTGAAGAAACGCGCAATTGTAAGTATATACTTGTTATTAGAATGGGCCTATATAGGTTTATAGGTTTTTCTTTTGCTATTTGTGTAAATAAAATGAATAAAAAAAACGTTTTGTAATTAATTTTCAATTGAAATATGATCCGTACATATAAGCTCTTAGAACTAATCGTTATATTTAAAAAAAAACTCCCATTCTATAAGGTGAACGTTCTATGTTTTAATTATTTCACGTTACCGCGAGTTAACTCTGCCTTTTCAAAGATATTATACATAAAAAGTGCACTTGTCAGCTTTTGACAATATTCCAATCGCCTGTCCTAATTGAACCACATTTCTACAAGTGTTTCTTGACACTTGTCGTGTTCTGTTACAGAAACAGGGAAATTATATAAATTCCCACTTGTCATCTTTCTTCGCGACAATTGTCGAAGAGCTCACGGACTTGTCGTTTTGTGTTACACAATTTTTTACAAGTTGTCGAAATTCACTTGTCCTACAAGTACTTGTCGCGTTCTGTTACAGGCCCCTGCTCTCATATGATGCTAAGCAATCAGTTTTTTTTATTGATCAATTTTGTTCGTTATATGAAATATGCGTACGTATTCGATTTCATACTGTTTAATTAACACAGGCATCTCGTTAAAGAATAATTTAGTACTGGTTTAGTTTGGTTTAAGTCGATTCATTTAAAAAAAACATAATTTATTAATTTATTAGTGCTGAAGATAATATCCAATGCATCTTCAGCACTAATAAATTAATAAATTATGTTTTTTTAAATGAATCTACATTTTGGTCGAATACATACATGTATATGTAATATACAGTACATACATTCTTGATTGTTGCTCGAAGGTTACATATTTATACATATTTAGAGGGGGGTAGGGGATTAGATTACTGTCAATTAAATTAACTTTTGTAAAATCATCAATCGTTACTTAGTCCAGCTTCTCGAATCGTATCGTTCAAAAAATGTACTCATAGATATGGGAAAATGTATTATGTATGTGTACTCATCTTTTCGTTCGGGTACTGTTTCACCAAAATTCGTAGTCTGTCAAATTACGAAGAGTGTGGTAAAATTCTTTGAATGGTAGGTAAAATTACGAAAAAGTAAGCGAACGTGTTGAACACGAATAATAGTAATTGGTGTGATTAGGGCAAGGTAACAAATGGCTTTCATCCGGAAGTCAAGCTGACTGCTGTGAAACAATATTCCTGTCCGAGCATAGACCACCAACTACATCCATGCTTGTCGAAATACAGATACTGGACGCGACGGATACCACACGTTTTTAATTTTTTTCTGGTATCCCTACACCCAAAAAATCAGTTGGAGACATGTTGAAAACCGCTGTTTATTGTATTGTCTATTGCATTAATGTCATAATCGACCCGATAACCAACGCTGCATGGTTTTTTTTATCATTTTTGTCTGACAAAAATCGCTTTTACTATAACTTCTGTTGATTGATCGTGAAAAAGTTATTTGACATAATTTTTAGAAAATTGGTTAAAGATAAAAATTTTGAAAAAAAAAATAAAAATGAAAAAATACAAAATCGTTCTTGTGGCTATAACAGTTCAAAAGTTATATCATTTAAAGTGGTTGTACCTCCAAATCGAAGGTGCCCCACTTTGAGCGGCTATAACTTGGAGGGGGGTGAAAATAGACCCCCCCTGTCGTACGATTTTTTGTACACAACTATTTTTGTTATATCTATGCTCCGAAATAAAACGAAATATACTCCAAGTAAAATTTTAAAATTATTTTTATATTACATATGTATTTATACATGTTTTATTTAAAAAAAAATCAAATGCACTTATTTCGAAAAACGTGTCCCATCAATTAGTATATTAACCCTAGGATGGATGACTGATCCGAAGGCGCTAAACTAAGTGATTGGGCCTCGCGAGGCCCAGTGTAAATATATGGAAAAGGGGGGTATGTTACTATTGCGCGAATGGCCAAGCCAGGTGTGCAAATGACCTGGGGGAGTATTATATGGCTTAAAATATTTTGCATGAGTATATGTGGGTGCATATATAGATGATGGTGTACGCAGGCGTGAGTAGATAGGTATGTGAGAATGAAGAATAAGCAACGAAAATTGAATATAAATAGAATCTGAAAATAATCAAAACACGTACATTAATATTTCGAAACCGTTAAATTAGTATTTGACATAATATACACTATGTTAGTCACTCTTGACATGTTGCGATTTGCTCTAATCTGCCGTGCTTACTTAGTTGGCGCTAAAGCTCGAGGTGAATCTGGGCCTGTTTCTCGCAACCATTTGTGTGTGGGTGTTATATTTTTGCACGAATGGAAGGGACCTACAGTTGTTTGCCGACTCCAAACGGCGAGTTGAGAAGCTCATTGGCCAATTATACTCTTTGATGCTTGTCAGACATTCGAAAGAGGCGGCACTGTGAAAAAACTCTTTAGGTGTTAGACCCGGGCTGGGATTGAACCCGGGCAGCATAAGATAGTAGTCTAATGCACTAACCACTACCACCACGGTGCGCACATCTGCCGTGCTGAAGACACAAATATCTTTTACATTTAGCACATTTGTGGAAAGGTTTGCGCCGCGTTTTTTTGCAGTCGACGCAGTCTCTGCGTTCTTTACCCACAGCATCTTTGGCTGTGGTTGAAGATGTTTGCAAAGATGAAGCCGTCTTGGTCTTCGACGAACGCATCTTCCTCTTCATCTTCGTTTATTGCCAATATTTCCGCCAACCTTTCCCTGTAGCTTGCTTAATTTTCTGCAGACAATGCATTGAACCAAGGACGCCGATTCACCATGCGGTTTATCTCGAAAGTCTCTCCATCCTTCTTTCTCGACATTTTACTAGAAAATAAACTACTTCGTTAAAGATTGCAGCAGGAAACAGTAAAAAAATTTACCAAAAGTCGTGAAATATTTTCGTGAAGAAATCTTTATGCAATTCGACTCAGAATAGTTAAGGCGAGGAAGTCATGGAATCTTACGTCGAAATTTCAAATAGTTTTCTTTTTATCCATAAATAAAGTCAAAATGGGCCTCAAAAGGCCCAGCCATCCATCCTAGGGTTAAGGTGAATAGGTAGACTATGCTTAACTTAACGATGATGTTCAGAGTAGGGGAGACTGGGTCACATTTGAACACGTTTTCCTTTGAAGGTTCCTTAACATCAATATATTTGAAATACAGTGAAATTCCTCTTAACGGACACCCCTCTTAAGTGGACAATCCCCATAAGTGGACAAGATTTACTCTAATGGTTGCCTGGCATGATTTCGTATAAGATTTTTTCTTCTTAAGTGGACGATTGTATTAAGTGGACATGGACAGTATTTTCACTATATTTGAGTAAAAACATTCCCTTAAATGGACAATATGTGTCATTCGTATGAAAATGAGATTTTTTTTTACGAATCGACGCCTTTTCCCTTCTGGCGAAAGATCGTTGTATACATACATAAGCATTTGTTTGGCAGCAGGACAAGCGCGTGCATGTGTGAACGGGGGTGTACACACAAATCCCAGCGGGAAATTTGGGAAGCGCTCCTCCGAGAAGGTATTTGGAAGCAATGATTTTTTAGGAAAACATTCTATGCGATGTATAAGTGATGCATTGAGAAGAAATCACTGAGATGTGCTTCCGAAAAAATCTTTTTAAAAGTGTGGATTGCTTCCCTCTGCGAACCTACTAATGTAAAAAGGATAAGGAAGAGGATACGGAGAGTCATGCCTTCTAACCTTCCAAGGAATCGCTTCAGCATGCATGATTATATGCTTCCATTTCCCGCTGGGATTGTACAGGAAAATTTCGCATTTTCGCATTCGGTTAAAAAGTTATGAATGTGTAAGTTAAAAGACTTTGTGTTTGATTATTATCGGCATCTAGAACGTTTTGTTCGTATAGCATTAACTTGTAGGAGTAGATCTCCATAATGTAAAAGAGAATCAATAGGAAGTTTTTGTTTGTTAGCAGAAGGCGGACAGTATTCTGCGTTAGCCGATCCGGAGTGCGCTCCATAGAAACAAAATTGGGTGTTGGTTGGAAAATCGTGTGGCCATATAGAAAAACAAAAAACCGTTACTTGTTGAATGGAGTACTACTGTCACGAATAAGCTACAAAAACGGATGTTTCATAGCAGCTATGTAAAGAAGGTCAATACATGGACACTTGAATGGTTTGCCAAAACTCGCGGAAAGCGCATCCCAATTTCTTGACCATTCATTCGAGAGAAAGCTAATTGCGATGGAGATTTATTTCAAAAATGTAAAGGCATCATCCATTTTTATTTTTACCCGACTATGGCAAAATTAAGGGTTCTGATTTTCACAGGCTGGGTTCGTCCAGCCTAAGCTGTGGAACTGCTTTCAACAAATGAAGTGTCGTTGGATTCGTCTTGTAACATCGCAATACATATCTTATGGACGCATTAAGATGACGGAAAAGGCTTGGCGATTAAAATACGAGACACTATGACGTCATTCTAAATTCAATATGGCGGACGCACAAAGATGGCAGATTCTCGTTATCTTTACTTCGATTTCTTAGTATCGGTATCAAATGAAAGTGTTTGACAAGTAAATAGAACATAAAATTTTTTACGTATATACTTACACTCTAAATATTTTCTAAAACTAAAAAAGTAAAAAAGTTAAAAAAAACTAAAGCCCGACAGTGGGTAAACTAACTAAAAAGTACGAAACAAGATGAAACCAAACGATGATGTTAAGAGTAGGTATAGCCGTAGTCGCATGCCACATTGCCCTATATATGCGTACATATAAAAACGTTATTATAACGATGTAGTCAAGTTTAAATTTGTTTAACTTAATTTATATAGGACTGCTGACGCCGTATATTTATTTTTATTTAACTTCATTTTGTACTATTTTTCCTCTAAAGCGGACACTCTCTTATGTGGACAAAAAACTCCGGTCCCGTGGCTGTCCACTTAAGAGAGATTTCACTGTATTGATCTTTAAATTATTCACACTTTGAAAAGTGAAATTACCCTTCAATTTAAACCAACATTTATGTAAATTCAATAAAGGCTTATAATTTATTTAATTCTTTTTAAAAAGATAAGTCCTAATGTTCAAATGTGCCCCAAGCGGGGGCAGCTTTGAACTGTAGCTATTTTAATGGTTTATGACAGTAAATTAGTGGCTGCGCGCTTGTTTTTAAATATATCAAATATTTGTTTTTGAATTAAAACCATTTTAAATAAACATTTTTTGTTTTTATAAAAAAAATCAAACTTAACTTAATCTTGAAGTTCCTGGAGTGTTGAGTTACCTCTAGAATGACGCTATTAATGTAATTTGCTTTAAGATTGGTAGTTGTTGTTTTGTAGTTGTTAAACATTATTGTACCATCAGAAATGAATTCAACAAAAAGGGGATCAATTTTTAAATGAGAAGTGCCCCGTCCATTTTGTTAAAACCTGCCCCAACAAGCGTAGTGATACAAAATTCAGCATAATGAATTATGTATAAAATATTAAGTAAAAATGTTTACCACCCTTACAAAAAAAAATTTATAAAACGACATGCATAAATTCTGCACTCCCGGCTACTGGTAGACGACGACTGAGGAAACCCCCGAAAAGTGTTGACGACTAAAGATGAGGATATGGAAATTTTGGTTAACGCTTTAAAATATTTATTAATTGAGTTGTAATTTGCGATGTTCAAAGGTGCCCCAGTCTCCCCTATATGCGTACTTATGGTATGTATCTACATGTACATATATAAATATGTTATTCACCCCTATCATTAAGTCCGCCGGGGGGGATGATGCACGAAAACTCGAAAATCGGCCTAAACCAAACGGGACAGAATGCAATGCAATGCAATGCAAAAGGGACAGAATTCCAATTTTCTCTGGTGTTGTCACAAATCGGGAACGATAAGTGTGTATAAATGTTCAAGTCTGCACTCGACGCGTATCGTCAAAAGTCGACAATGTTATGAAAAGGGAATCAAGTTGTATAACTCCGCTTTTCAAGATCAGCCCCAAAAGTAGTCTGAAGATGGAGGATCTAGAATAGGTGGCAGAAGTTCAAAAGAATGGTATTGGCACAGAGTTGACCTGGTCACTGTCAAAAACTTTGAACGCTGAGAGTGCAGAAACAAATGATGAAGTAACTTCAGGCATACGTAGAATTCACAGATCTTTACACAAAACATGCGACCAAAACAAGGAAATTTGAATGGAAATAAATTTAAATACTAAAAACGTTGAATGAAACAAGACATTGGAATGCAGAATATTGCAAGGCAAAAACTTAAAAAAGCCTTAAGGTGCCTGTCCATTTGAGAGTACTTTCGGTAGTAAACTCTCGAGAGTTACTCTCGGGTGGCTGTCCACTTGAGAGTAATATTTTCACGATTTTAATGTCGCGATTTCTCTGACAGAATTCTGAGAGTTAATTTCCTGAGAGTACTCTCATAACCGTGTCCACTTGATATATTTCTTCTGCTAGTCATCAATTGAAAGTAGTGAAAGTAACATGTATTCTTACAAGCGGAAGGTTGCAACTGCTTTAATTATTGGATCTGTTCTTAAAAAAGAAAAAAAAAACTAAAAAAAAAAATGTTGGGTTAAGCCATGGGTCGTCGTCGCCAATTAGGTGCGGGGTCTACTCTCACAAGAGAGCTTCAAATTGAAGATGCTCAACAGTTTAGAGATTTTTGCCGTTTGACAAGTATCGAAATAGAATATGTAATACAATCCATTGGACCCACTATTTTCAAAAAGGATACTAAATTAAGGAAAGCAATACCAGTACGTGAGCGTGTATTGGTAACACCTAGATTTCTGGCATCTGGTAAGTCAGTTCATATGTTAATATGTTTAGCATATGCGGAGGTAAACTAAAAGCTCAGTTTTAATTTTATAATCTGTTCAGGTGATTCATATAGCACCTTCAGTACCTATTTCGTATTCTGGTATGTACAATAGGAAGAATTGTGAGAGAAGTCATTGCAGCGATTTTCAACTGCTTAAAAGACAAATATTTGAAGGTAAAAACAAAAAAAAATACTTTATTCATAGCATAAATGAAAATTTACATAATTCATAATTCAAAAAATATAAATTGGTGAATTTTTAAATGTTTTCAAACTCAATGTCTCTGATACGAGTATAATCTCTTGCAGTTTGAAAAATAATTGATAGTCCTTCTGATAAGTTTATACCTATTCGCAGAGTTAAATTGATCGCCAGAAATTGATGATATAGAACAATTATTTTTTTGAGATGAATTACGACTAAATGATTGTGAAAGTGAGTCATCTTCATCAGCTATATGTACTATAGCAGCGGTTCCCAAACTTTTTTGGTCGCGGAGCACTTTTCAGTAGAGAAATTGCTCGCGGAGCACTTCGTTTCCCGTTTGCCATTTTTCGACGCTATTACATGTTGGGTATGTAGGTAGGTGTGGCGGTTCTGTTGAGAACCCAAGTACCACTAGGTGGTGCCTACCACAAAACTCAAATAACCTGAATATTTGCGGTTGGTAATGAGGATATTTTAATAATATTTAAAAAAAAAAATAGTTAAAGGGCAAGAACTATTTTTAATTTTTTTTTTAAATTTTATTAAATTGGTAATAAGTAACTTTAACGGAGAAAACAATAACATGTTAACTCAAAAAATAAGCAATCCATAAATATATAATATGACGTTTAGTTAAATATGTCATAGGACCGAACGCTTTATTCTAGGTTCCTGTTTGCTGGTATATCTGGTTGAATTTGGGTCAACTACAACATAATATCTAGCTCTGCATCGAGGCGGGATCTAACATATATTTTGTTTTAGTGCCAACGTAGACAGTTAATCCTGATTCACATGGCGCCGCCCACCTGGGAGGGTTATAAGTTTAAAAACTGAGTGTGAATTTATAAGTCATGCAGGTGGGTCAAAAGTTCATAAAATGTTGGGTCATAATTCCACAATCTGAGAAGTTAAGTGGGCTATAAGTCATATAAGTCCACAATTATTCTTATGACTTACATATATCGTCCTTTAGGTGGCGCTAAAGCTCGGGGTGAAAATGGGCCTGCTTGTTACAACCATTCGTGTGTGCATGTGATATTTTTGCATGAATGGAAAACCACTGAAATTTGACTAATTTTAATAATTGTGTACTTATGCACAATTGGTTTGTGAACCTAGAACCCACCAAGGTGGGTCAAAAGTCCACTGTGGACTTTTGGCCTGTGGACTTATGACCCTGCGCCGATTCACACATGTAAGTTGTTGCAAGTGGCAGAATAATTATTTTCGCTTCATTCGACAAAATTTTGAATTCGTGCCTCAACATACACCAGAATTCTGATAAGTACTACCTCACTAATTTGAATACTCGGTAATTCGAATGCTCCACTAATTCAAACGCCTTTTGTTTTACACTAGGTACCTACTCTGTAACTCGATTTTTTTCTGTCGTTTTTTTTTGATGAATGCTTTTACAGTTACAGAGTTAAAAGTATTTTCCAAGAAATATTAGGGAAAAATATTTTTACGATAGCATTTATTTATCTCGCTACATGAAAAATCTTATTTTATGTTTATTACTTATGACCAGGGCTCGAATAATTATGGATCAAAAATCGTAAAAATATGGATGAAAATATGGAGTAAAAAATTAAAATGAAAGCCAATTCTTAAGTGTGCAACGTGTTTAAATATTTTAATTACAAAGCGGTTTTACGCTTTCTTTTAAGGATCCACACTTTAGCTAGCGATCCGTATTATTTCTGTATTACTAAGCAGCAACCAGATTGTTTGTTTTCACGGCGATATATCCGAAAAGTGAGAGTAATATGTATACAAGATACAAAAACTAATTAAAAAACACTGACTAAAAGCCTCATACATCAACCAACTAGGAGTGCGCTAACTGGAAGAGGTTGTTGGTTGAGGCCTTGGTCCACCCCGGACTGTAGCGCCACCTAAGTAAGAAAGTAAGGAAGTAAAGGCATTTCACATAATCTACACACCACACTGCGATTCGTTTTAACGTGAATTCCGACTGAACAAATACTGTATCGGTTGCAATTGTCAACAGTAGAACCATAATGTAGAACTGGTAGAACTCTATTTCTTTCATAGCAACTGCAAAACAACACAACGACTCGATTCTTTTCGACTTTCGACTGATTGCCCACAAGTATTGCCTTTTCAAAAATTCGAAGTCTACTATTTGTTTCTGTATTGATTATTTGTTAAATAAGCATTTCGAATTCTATTGCTATGAACAAAATTAACAAAGTGCTATTAAGTTTCAGAAGCGCGAAACTAGTCTGATGATGTTTTGATATTTTTTTTTAACTTTCCGCGGAGCACTTGGATGTTCTTGGCGGAGCACACTTTGGGAAACTCGGTACTATAGCCTTGCGAAACTCACTTTTGAGCTTTCCTTTATTAAAGTCAAACCGTAAGCTACGTAATTCTTGAGCAACATATTCTCCAAAAATGTCATATTTATCCGGTTCTTTTTTTAAAATTTTCAAGGCCGCTTTGAGAGAATCCTCATCATCAAACTCAGGTTTCCTTTTCTTTGGCTTTCCTTTCGGCTCACTATTTTTTATGACTTCCACGGTTTGCAATGACTCAGGTACATTCTCAGTTGTAGAAGGCCCATCAAGTTTTTCTTGATAATCATTTTCCTTAGACTGAGAAAAGAAAATCCATGTTAAAAAAATCTATGTTTTACTACCTACATATATACCTACATATATATACATAGTTTTATTATTGATTCAATTCATAAATATTTTTTTAAGTTTCCACAAAATAAGAGAGAATAGTTGGACATTGCGGAAGAATAAGAAAGCCGTTGGAATATTCCTCATAGCATTGGAAGTTTGGACGGAAAAAACATAGTAATGCAAGCTCCAGATAATAGTGGAAGCCAATATTATAATTATAAAGGATCCCATAGCATCGTTTTAATGGCAGTTGTTGATGCCAACTACAAGTTTATTTGTATCGATGTTGGATGTAATGGACGCATCTCTGATGGAGGTGTATTTTTCAATACTTCTTTGCACGACGGATTAACAGAAAACACTATTATTCTGCCTGTTCAAAAACCACTTCCTGGTAGAAATAAGCCAGTCCCATACTGTTTTGTCGCTGATGATGCTTTTGCAATAACTAACTTTATATTAAAGCCATATCCGTTTCGCAATCAACCAGCGCCAAACCGTATTTTCAACTACCGGTTGAGTAGAGCACGAAGAATAGTTGAAAACGCCTTTGGAATCATTGCCAATCGTTTAAGAATGCTCAGGAAACCAATGAATCTTAGTCCCGAACGACCAAAATATGTGGTTATGGCTATCTGTACCCTTCACAATTTCTTGCTATCGAAAAATGAACCTTACTGCTTAAACATGGGAATGCTTGATTCCGAACATACAGAAACTCACGATTTATTGAACGGGAGCTAGCGATTAGAGAACAATTTGGCAAATTAATTTTTTGATGTTGAAAATGGAACAAGGCCCAACTATAATGTTTCTCAAAAGGATGTTAGGGAGGAGTTCAAAAATTACTTTATGACTCCAGAAGGTGAAGTTCCGTGGCAGTACAGACACATCACATTAAATAATTAAGAAATAAAGTACTTACCAGATTTGACTTAGTTGGAGAAGCCGTTAGAAAAGGAATTAAAAACTGTAGAGCCCGAAAATAGGGCCACTTACTGCTGTATACTTCATCAGTTCCGGCTCCACTTTACCTTTTTTTATTTTTTTTTAATTCTTGAGACATCTGTAAATATATTTCACTATTATTAATAAAATATTTAATATCATTAATACAATTTTTTATCTTACTTGGTTTCTCAAATTATGGAGCTTTCTTTTTATTTCTTCTTCAGAGCACGAGAACTGTTCCGCAAATTCCGTTATTATTAAATTTTTTTTGTTTCTGTCGCGAAAAGATTTGTCAGTGGTTTTCCACAAAGATTCAATAGACTCATATTTCTCTATGAGTTGATCTATTTCCTCCGATGACCACTGTTTTACCATGTTGACTCTCGACAGCTACTCGCAGAATACGAACTGTGTTGGGCTTCTGTGAGCTAGTCTCCGATAGTAATTAAAACATGTGTCCACTTGCGAGTGACTCTCAAGAAGTTCGAGTGTCGAGAGTAAAAAGTCAACTCTCCGCAAGCGACTCTCAAGACTGTGTCCAATTGCTAGTTTGCTCTCGAGAGTGGCGTGAGAGCTACTCGCAGTAGTTTTACTCTCAAGTGGACAGGCACCTTTAGATTTTTGGTTTTACACCAAAATCGCATTTTCAAGTGTCAAATCAGAAAACAGCTGATTTCGAAAACAAAAAAAGGGATGTAGATAAAGATAAATCCGGCGGATTCAATGATCAAGACGATAGGTGAATGTGAACCGAATGAGTGAAGGGAATCTTAGATCAGTCGGATTTAATGATAGTGATAATGTGACCATGGCTTCACTCTGAATATTATCGTTTCGTTTCGTCTTGTTTCGTACCTTTTAGTAACCCTTGGTCGGGTTTTAGTTATTTTACCTTAATTTTTTGCTTTAACTCGTTGAGTCTATAGTATGATGTTTTTCCCCATTTTTCTTCTATGGTTATTACGGACGGTCATTAAATTTTAAAAAAAATGTTATATCTTCGTATTCTTCTTTATTAATTCTAAGATTTGGTAAAGAAGCTTCTTGTTGTTCACCCAATGGAATTTTAAAGTTTGCGGTATGTTTAGTTCTTCCTCTATTAAAATTGTGATATGCATTATACAGTGGCGTGCACGTAATTAGAAACGCTTAAGGTGATCGAATTGGTTTCTTCATAGCTCATGTGTTTTCACCCTTATGATATCTTAATTTTAAATTTGCTTGTATATAATAAATAAACTTTGTGAGAAGAGCTTGCAATTGACATAAAATTCCGTTATTTTTTTATTTGTAGCCTAAAATAAAGCAGAGGTCTCCTCATAAAATGAAAACTTCATAATGCTATCTTTGTATCATTTTTGATACACATAACATTTCATATGAACAGCTTGCGATACTGTTATATTTACTCATAACGTTGAGAGTCATTCAAATGAGTTAGTGTTTCTTCTATATTCGTTATAATTTTGTACATTTTTTCTGGTATTTTTGCACAATTTTTTTTTGAAAAAATGTCATCGCGTTCAAGATTTTTGACCGACGAAGAGATTGGATTAGCCATAGACGATAATGATGAAGATGTGTCAGGAGATGAAACCGATTATGTGCAATCAACAAAGATTCATCCAAGTAAATACAAAAACTTATTCGATTCGCTGATGTCCTGGCTCGACGTGCGCAACAAAATGATGATAAACAGTCACCGATTCGAAATCTCTGCGGAGAATTGTCTGAAATTCTTCCCAAGTATTACAACTATCAGTGTGTAACGGGGCTCTTCACCGGTGATTGCCGACCATGCGATAGCACCTAACGCTATCGACAAAAGTTTGCTCCACCAAATACTATTGCTCTCGTGTCGTCTAATACCCTCGTTGTTTGAAGTTTGAAAGTCAATAAAAATATCTGTTTTGTTCAAAATGCCATTTGTGCTCTCATTTCAGATTTGTTTTCTCATTTTGGTTCCTTTTTTGGCTTTCTCTATTTGATTCTCTCTCAGTGTGCCAGTTGTTTGACTGCTTATTGCGACAAAATAATGAAAACATTCATAGAATATCAATATTCCAAGACGATAGCTAAATAGCTATCGTAGTCGTAGATTCACTATCGACGAGAAGGTAGTTTTTGAGAGATTTTCTTGTTACGTGACGTAAACACTTAGTCAATCACAACCAGTCAATACCATTGGGGCGAGAGAGCGCTCAAACATGTTACATTTAGAAAATACAACCGTATTTGGAAAGGAGATAGCAGGAATTTTGGAAAAAAATCAAGGAGAACGTATTGTACTTCATTTGGTTGATGGACTGTATGGCCATAAAATAACGATTGACAATTTTTTTTCATCGCACAATTTGGCTCAAAAGCCTTTCGAAAAAAATTTAACAATGGTTGCAACTATGCATCGAAACAAAAGAAGTATTCCACCGAGTCATTTGATCTGTAAGAATGTACCGTGGTATAATATCCATTTTTGCGTTTACTGAAGATACATGTCTTGTCTCGTATATGAGCCATAAAAAAAATGCACGGTTGCCATGAACATGATTCACAATGAACCCAATGTTGCTGACTGTCCGAAAAAATTACCAGAAATAATATCGTATTATAAGGTTTGTTCGTTGTCGCCAGCCCTAGGGTGCACTGACTAGTGTCAATTATTTTCGTGGTTGTCGAAAAACCCAGTGGAACCCCCATTTCATCGAACGCAAATACCTTGCTCTGACAACTGGCATTCTTTGAAAATTTAACAGAAATCAAATTTGGTTAATTTTCGTATAGTTTTGCATTTTTTAAGTTCGTTGTTTTATTAAGAAACTTTTCTGAACACAAAAAACAAGCACAACGAGCAGAACCAACGCAATTAAAAATAACCAAATGACAAACAAATCAGCTGATTTAATGTTTCGACAGCCCTTTTTTCTTGCACTGACGAAATACTCGGGGTAAATCCAGTGAAGAACCGGTGTCGAAAACGAACGCAGGGCAGCATATTCAGTGCGTTTTCAGTGTAGCACTGGCGAGTGGCGGACATAAAACGCATCAGTGCATTTTCAGTGCACCCTAGTGCGTCCTAGGGCTGACATCAAACAAACCTATAATGTGACAAAGGGTGGCAATGACACTGTTGACGGGATGCTAAGCTTTTCCGATAAATATGTGCGTATGTATGTACATATATACACACATATACTATGTACGCATGCATGTGTGTATATCAATTTCGACGTAAATAATTTTTCAGTGCATTTCTCATAGGATACTATTCTGAATTTTTGTTAAAGCTCGATCTACGGTTAATACACAAATTCGCAATTTATTGTAAATTTAACTGCCACATGTTGTTAAAACAGCGCACGTTGTTTTTGGATGTAGGTACTCAATGTATATTCGAATTGTTTTCATCTCGGAAATGCATAGATCATCGCACTAAGATATTCAATTCTATCGAAAATGATACTTAAGACCACAATGTTAAAATCTGATCCGTACACAACCAAATCCTCTGCGTTGCGTATGTAAGGCAACGTGAAACAGTATCGGAGACTTCGCCGCACTCTATGGTAAACCATTCTGAATTTTTGTTAAAGCTCGATCTACGGTTAATACACAAATTCGCAATTTATTGTAAATTTAACTGCCACATGTTGTTAAAACAGCGCACGTTGTTTTTGGATGTAGGTACTCAATGTATATTCGAATTGTTTTCATCTCGGAAATGCATAGATCATCGCACTAAGATATTCAATTCTATCGAAAATGATACTTAAGACCACAATGTTAAAATCTGATCCGTACACAACCAAATCCTCTGCGTTGCGTATGTAAGGCAACGTGAAACAGTATCGGAGACTTCGCCGCACTCTATGGTAAACCATTTTTAATGTCACAGATTTTATTCGTAGTTGATTAACTTCTTTCCATTTAACATATCGTAAATCATATACACCCCTATTATTACAGGCATAACCTCTGCCACTCAAACATCAGGCGTGACTATTAAAAGACATATACTTACCTACATAATGTATGTATTTATAATACAAATTAAACTTCGAAGTGAGTGCCATATAACAGAAGTAAATTTTGTGAGAGCTATTTTGAGACGAAGCAGCTTCTTGGATACGACTTTCAATTTTCTATAATTAGGTTTGGTAAAAAAAACAACTTCATTTATAGTGGCATAAACTCTTCGGATTAGTTTGGTGATATATTACTTCAGCGTGCATCATTTTTTTTGCCAGTATGGATCCCATCCTATTACGCCTGCTAATAAATAATTCACAGAAGAAGCTGTTTTTCCTCTTTAAATCCGACCGCAAAAACTCCTACACTACATAAGCACACTACACATCATACCTACTACCAAATATGAAGTCATCAAATATTTCTGGTTTACTTGTTTCCTATTCGGGTGATAAGCCTCTTAAAAATATATCTTCTGTTAAGATAAAATAAGAAAAACTCCAAACAAATCATTCGAATACCATATTCTGTAACTGACTTTCATTCCATTAGGCGGTCAGTAGTCTAGAAAATTGGGACAAGCAACATCATAGCATGGGTGGTCGGTGGGGCAACTGAAAAAGGCAAAGGGTCATCTAGTTGTATACTTGTATGTTTGTATGTATGAATGAACTTATACTTATGTACATATATACATACTTATTTCATAAAATTATGTCAGGTTTGATGATAATGTTAATTTGTTAAACTGGTTCAATGTGCTTACGGATTTTTATTTATTTGAAGAAGTTCATTTAGTAGTATAAACAAATATATAGATATGTACGAGTAGCTTTACTAAAAGTACTTCCGTGTTTTGAAGAAGAGTTGAACCCAAAGCGAATACATCTACATGCATACATTACAGGTTATCTAAGGTTAAGAGGTCAGTCCGGCGGTAATTGAAGCTTTAGTTCAGGGCAAGAAAAAATATGAATGAGTGAAGGGTTTCTAAATTAAACCTAAATTATGTTTGAAGTTTTGAGTGCTATTTATTATTATATTATAGTTATTTAACTTCTTGTAAAGTAACTGGTTTATTTTCATTGTTAAAAACAAATATATTATTAGTAATTTCTTTTGATAAGGTATTCCTTCTTCCAAAATGTTGAGGCTTCTCACCTTAGGTATATAATTCTTATTTTTGAATAATTACAGAATTGCAGCGGATCCTTTTTCGATAAAATTCCATATAATGTTTGGTTAATACAAGCAACAACTACAAGCAGAGTTTAACCAGTGAAAATTCTGCACTAATTAGTTATGGAGTTAGTGGTTACACTATAATACAACACTGACCCAAGAATTCAATACACAAATAATAAACCAAAAGTATATACAGTAGGAAATCGATTCTTGCAACTAATTAAAACCGACCCTGTTGCATTCATTGGATTAGTTGCTTCTACTGAATATCTTATTTAGATAAAAATATTTGGGTCATTTAATATAAGAAACATACAAAACTTAAAAGCTTTTATTGTTGCAAGAATCGAACACAACATTTCGTGAACATTGCAATTATAAGATAGCTAATGAGAACTTTTTGGCCGTTGCACTTACTGAGTAAGTAGTTGCAACTATAGGGGGTTGCATGAATCGATTTCCTACTGTGTATTATTAGTATTTACATATGTACAATATATTAGAGGGACTACGTTAGGCAAATAATTTTTTTGTTAATTCTTCCCCCGTATAAGGTAAATTCTAATGAAGACAGTAAGTAAGATACATACATACATCAATCGACCCGTATTGATACATACAAATTATATCATTATTGACTCGTCCTTGAGAAAAGCGTTGCATCTGCAAGAGTTTTATCCGATTCAAAGGGAGGTAAAACGGATCTTCCATAGGGAAGTCTTTTTTAGACCAAGAGTCCACACAACTTCAACCAAATTGAGAAACCAGTTTGACGGTTGATGTCTGGTACGAGTAAAATCAAATGTGGTTTGATTTTTCAGGTGTTGAACACTTCATTTAATTTTATGCAGCCACAAAAAAGTTATGTCTCTTTAAGCTCAAAATTATGAAAATTTCTTGTCCCAAATTTTTACTTAAAATGCATTTTTCTAAAAACGTTTACTTAATGTAAAACCTTTTTTTTTATAAAATTTGTATCTTTGAACAATTCTCTTAAAATTATAATAGATACATAACTTTTTCATGTACGATTAACAATAGTTGTAATAAAACCCTTTTTTTGTCGGACAAAAATGATTAAAAACCATGCAATTGCGTGCACATTGTGGCCCCTACAAGTCCTAGACGAATGAACATCCCTCTCGTCATTATTCATTTTGGAACTGGTTAAACAGAGCTTTACTCACACCTGGACCAGGTGAGCACCTCCTCCAGGCCAATTTCATTGAGAAATCGCAGCAGGAGACTAGGTGCAATGAGTGGCAGATTCTCTGCTGTAAGGTGGTGTTTACTCAAGCACTTGAGCTTTTTCTGGGTTAATACCCTACATTCCGCCAGTATATGTTCTCATTGCAGAATCTGACCCTCAAGTTTACAATACCCAGAAAGAAACGCAGATAGTATGCGGGGCTTGTTTTTGTCCAGGCTAATGCAAGCCTCAGGTTGTAATTACCCAGCAGTTTCTTCGCCTGTCTTTTGTCCAGGACTTGGTCCTGTTTGTCTTCTCCAGTGATCGGAGTTCTAATTTTATGGTGTGCTCCCCTATGCCATAGGACCCACGAAGGGTGTCGCAGCCCCTTTTCTGGCGAGTATGTACGCCTATTCGTTACCTTATATCCCCAAGTATCCTCGTACCCAGTAGATGGTGACATTGATTCCTTCGCCTAGTCTATTAAATTTATCTAGGCATTCCCAGACAATTTTAGATTTGATAAAATGAGCTACGATCGCCTTTACGCGGCTTGGCTGTCTGACATTATTGCTATGTCGCGTCCGTTGTAGTGTTTTTCAAGATTTAGTTGGGCAATTGCGCAGATTTCGGCTTGTAAGATGCTTGTTTAGTTGCCCATAGGTTCGAATAGCTTTGTGATGGGCCCAAGGACTCCTGCACCCGTTTCTTCCTCAGTTATTGAACCATCAGTGTACCATTTAATGGTATAAGGTATTAAATGTGTTCAGACAGCTGCGGCTTGCGTGCGGTAATGCACGAGGCGTTCACCTCACTTCAAATATGGAAATCGAAAAAGCAATATGTGTGCGGCAGCTCTTAAAAAAGAAAGGAAAAGACAGTATTGGGTAGATCCAAAGTGATCGATTGTCACATGGGCTATTTGTTACATTACTAGTATATCCCAAATTAAGAGAATTTAAAGCCAAATTCTTTGATTTATTTGAGAATGTCGATATCTTCCATGTGTGCAAATTTAGATTTGAACAAAATCCATCATATACGTACATATATGGTATAGCTAAAATTCTGCTGTTCCTTCCATTCGTATAAAAACATTTGTAATGTATGTATGTATGATTGCCAGTCACCAATCCCGGGATTTTCGGGATGGAAAGCTGATTTTATTTGATTTATTTTTCTTTATTTTTATTTTTATTTTTCTGCCTCAGATAAAATAAATAATTCAGAGACTTACTGCTACTAACCAACACCAAAACATTTCTAAAAGTGATAGATTAAGAAGAAGAAAACAGTGTGAATCTATTGAAACCACCCATCAGTGCTGCCGAAAGTACTGCAATAGCAGTATTATACTGCTATTTTATCATCCCGTACTCCGTACTGCCGAAAAGTAAATTATACTGCTTAAAGTTCAAAATTAAACTTACAATGCGAACTCAAATAATAATAAATGGTAAATGCTCAATATGCAAATATTGTGTCTGCCTTATCGTTTAAGTTCAAACATATTTGGGAACGAACCGGCACCCGCAGATTCCAGCTGTTATTCGATTTTTGGGTCGGGTTTCCATTATTATTATTCCATTCCATATTCCATTAAGGTACCTACATTTTTATTTTTTTCTGGTCTAAATAACATAAAAATTATATTTTTTGTGAGGATGTAAACTTTTTTTTTTCAATTCTTACTTTAAAATAGCAAAAAATTATCATTTTATGAGAAAATTGCATGAAATACGGTGATTATGAAAAACACCTCTAAGTATACAAGAAGTTGGAAGTGGACAGTATAATATGTGAGGGAGGGAAGCATGCTGCATGCTGTTTAATAAACAGTTGGGTAGGTGACGAACTATTGACAGATGCTCGACTCACAATCGTGAAGGAGTACCTTGGCCCTGCGGAGCTGTTTTCTCAACAGGGCCGAATTACCGCACTCGTTATCAAAATGTGACGATTTGGCATTACCACTCACGTTATCGAGTATCACTTTTTACTTGAAAACAGTTTGCTGCCTAGTGCCAACTAAAACAATTAGCTATGTGAATATTTTTGAATTAAATTTTGTTGCTTTTTTGGAATCAGTTATATGTTGTTGTTTAGTTAGGTCATATCTCCAGATAAAAAATACACTGCAAACAAATATTCTTGCTGAATGTATGACCAAACATCCAAAAAAACATAGTTTCACCTAGCTCCTTGAATATCAGTAAAATAATACCGGAAAAGCGTCAATTTATTTGAATGCTTCTAGTACAATATTATTTTTATTTTATAAATATCGAGTTCCGTCATCCCAATGAGGTTACTTGATCGCTCGGTAGTCCTACTCACTCACTCGTTATCGAGTATGTTAATTCGGCCTCTGGTTTAATAAACAGCTGGGTGGGTGACGGATTAAAGACAAATCTATGGACTGGTGCTCGATTCACAATCTTGAAGGAGTACCAGGTCCATAAAATTGCTTATATTTCTGTAGTGAAAATTAAAAACTTACAAAAAATAGAAAATAAGTTTCCTCGCAAAATTTCGTATGCAGAATATCCTAAAATAAATAAATAAAAAAATATCATAAAAATAATTTACCGCAATGTTCATGTGGAAACCTCAACCAAAAATTGTATAATTATTTTATTTATAAAAATATTTTATTACATGTAGTTGTATGTACTTAAAATTAAAATAAAACAATCGCTCTCACAGAGTACTGCGTGATACTGCCCAAAACGGTCGAATTATACTGCCGAGCAAAATATTGAAACGGCAGCCCTGCCACCCATCCTACTTACACTAAAGCAGCAACTACAAGCAGAAATTAAAAAAAAATGTAAAACCATTTTACCAGAAGCACAAACAGAATTGGATTTAACAGCGTGCCTAAGAAAAGAGTTGAATCTCTTTGGAAATGGAGATACCCGAGGACATCATCTGGATTTAGTTCACAAGTATTTACTGTCCATTCCACCAACGAGTGTAGAAGCAGAGCGGGCGTTTTTAGCGGCCAGTTATATTGGCAACAAATTTAGAAGCCGGCTTGGGAATGATACTTATTTCCCAGCGGTTTTATTTCCAAAGGTCGGATGCAGACCAAGAGCAAGAATAAATACGCCCTTACATTTTTTCACTATTCTTTTTTTAATTTGGAATTATTTTTTTGATTTTGTAACCCCCTTGAATTGAGGTATTTTTTATTTATTTCTTAATCAAAAACCATATTTTTATTTAGTGGAAATATTTGTTTGTTTCTAAGCAATTAAGTTTCTATTAATTTAAATAAATTTCTTAAATTTTGTTCCTTTTGATTCATATTAATAGTAAAAAAATGCAAAGCATAATAGTTACGCTGGTTTTTATTCAAAAAGCTAAGGCACTTATAATTAATTTCTACAATTTGTAAGCAATTATCGGAAGTTGATTTTTTTTTTTTTTTTGTTAAAAACATGACATCAATTTTTTGGCCCGTGTATCGATTTTTGGTTTGATTTCTTTTATTTTTTTTTTACAAAAAATAATTATTCTGTCCAAAACCGGTATACCCCGGGATCCCGGGATTAATTTTTTCAAATCCCGGGATTGAAAATTAGCCTCGGAATTGAAATAACTACTCAGAACGCTCAATGTGTCTCAAACTCTCGGTTGAAGAGCGGAAGAACATAAATACATAGCTTATTCCAAGATAACCAATTTAAGGTATTGCACTTAAACAAAGTGTTTTTTATTTCTACTATATTTGTTTAGTTATTAAATATTAGGGTCTCCTAGAATACCTAAAATACATATGTACATTAGCATTCGTAAAAGATTATAATGCGTTAACTACAATAATTTTATTATAGCTTGCAAACTTCTTTTCGAAAAAAACATAAACAAACAAATGAAATGTGACTCACATTTATACTACACATAAAAAACAAATCTAAAATAATAAAGCAGGTGTGAGCATTCCATTTTTCACGAAATAACTTGACTTATATAAGAACCATTCACGAATATGTATGTACATATATAGTAGATACCATACAGACATACTCGTACATTCCAACATATAACAAAATGTCACATCCCTCTTGATTTGCTTTGTTTGTTGTTTTATCAAAGACTTTTCTCTGTGACAACAGATTTTCACAAAAGAAAAGGAAAAAACAAATAGAAGACAACGTTATCGTCTCCTGCTGGAAAAGAAAAATAACATTGTTTATCATCAATATGAAAAATTTTGTTTATGTACTCAGTGGGGAGAAAACAAATTGACAAAAATGCTTTCCGAAGATGCCATTAATTTCCACCTTCTTGTATTAGAAGAAAAGCGGCAAAAATATTACTTTTGCCACAAACTTTGGAAACAAAAAAATGGGTTTGTTTACTTTCATTTTCCACGCTATCGAAGCGTTTCGGAAGTGCTGGCTTTGGTCCTTATTTAACCAATATGAGAGGACGTTGCCTTTTTTGGCTCGTTTAATGGGTTCCGTACATTTGCCACTTTGTTTCTTCGTGCATTAACCACCTTCTTTCATACTCGCTTGTTTGGATAGTAAGAAGCTTTTCAAGAAAATTTTACAAAAAAATAATTAAAAGTTTTCTTTTGGTTTTTAGTTTTTGTCTGCTCAGTTCAGCGTCGAGATTGATAAGCGAAAGTTCACTCTAAAGTTTAACTTTTGATATTTTAAAGAGAAACTTTCGACTGCTCTTGGACAAAGTTCTTATACGAGTAATAATACATAGTAAGAAATAAAAAAAACTTCGCAACTGATGTAGTTCTGCATGTGTATATTCTAAGGTTACTTCATGAAGTCTGTTCTTTTTTTAAATATGGTTTTTGAACAATGTACAATGTACATATGTACATTTGTACTGTACATATGATGTACAGTACATACATGTATCTTGTCACATTAAAGAAATGGAAACACTGCGTTTGTGGAAAGGGACTCGACCACTTCGCAGTAGCCATCTGACTTGAGTGACTTGTTGGCCCAACTGCAATTCAGAATATACGGTAAGAAGATAACTACCAGCGACATTTAAATATTGACAGTTCTTCTAATAAGCAATAGAATTATAATAAAAAAAATTGTTATGTGCATACATACGAGTAGATACATAGGAGATAGAATATTCGCATTTCATGCAACAATCATTAACTTTCGGTCAATTTTACGGTCCAAAAGTTTTCCTTTCAATATTACCAGTTCGAATTCTCTTAAGCATCATTTATCAAAATCTCATTCATGTCAATGAAGTTCTTGGAAATACTTAATTAAAAACACTTTTACCTCCACCTACCAAACCATGCCGATGGTGACTGGTAGATTTAGGCTTCAAAACATAGTAGGTAGTTAATTAAACAAACACCTGTTGTGCTGAGTCATAGTCACTTTTCTTAGCGGTTGAATGAATTAAGATACATTTTAGAAGGAGAACACATGCATATCTTTCGACTTGAAATACCAGGCGAGGCTAAACTAGTAGGATTTGCAGACGACATCGCAATAGTTGTAACTGCAAAACTGCCAGAAGAAGTTGTTCAAATTAGCAATGAAACCATTTCAATTGTCCAACGATGACAAGCATCAGTTGAACTCATGCTAGCTGAACATAACACAGAGGCGGTACTTATAACCAGCAGGAAGCAACGAGAAACCATCACGCTCACATTAGGGGAGCATGAGATAGTACAAAAGAAGAATTATAGCAGTAAACCGACTATGTGTACTAAGAGAGAGTAGTGCTTTCCACACAACCTCGGACTACGCAGCCTGCGTCATCGCAGGAATGTTATCCATCGATATACTAGCGGAAGAACTGCAGAAAAAGTTCCTAGAGTAAGATGCATAAGATTGATAGAGTGCCAGCAACGTTGGAGCCTCTCTTCCAAGGGCCGTTGAACTTACCGCCTTATCCCAAGTATAGAGACTTGAATAAGCCGCAGACATGGTGAATTAAACTTCTGCCTAACGCAATTGCTTACGGGGCATGGTTATTTCCAGTCATATCTTTACAAATACAAGAACGATGAGTCCCCCTCGAAGACATGGAGCATGTATTCTTCCACTGCCCACGATTCCAGCTACAAAGGGATGCACTACAGATTAACTGGAAGAAACACCAACTCCGGAGAATCTGGTACATATAACATGGTAGAATCGGGAAACAGATGGAACGCACTGAGTTTTTATGCCAAAGATGTATACCAAGAGTTGTACATGCCATTCAAGTATGCGCCAACGTCATCTCAGAATCGGGAATTAAAGGAGTACTCCACTTGAGCACTAGGCTCAAACGTACTTGACTCCAGGATCCTCACTCAAGCAATAACACCCACCACATAACAGTGGGGGATATAAATACGCATAACACATTATGGGGATCAAATACAACTAATCGCTCTGGATCTAGGTTTGAAAACTTTATCAACGACCGTAATCTAGTCATCCTCAATGATGGGTCAACTAATTTTCTTAGCTCTTAAAATACCTGTAAAAGCCTCCAATAGACTTGTTAACTATTATTTTAAATTAAACAACTCTTTCTTCAAAACGTTATTGTAGTTAAACACTTTTTTTTGCCTGGTGTATATCAGTCGAGTGCCAGTTATTTATTCAATTTTCAATTCAATTTATTCGATATAAAAAGGTATGTACATTAAGACAAGTCTTTTATAGTACTTAGCGTTAATTAACTTAGAATATAGATTCATATTATGTATAATTAGATATGATATGACTTATAACTAATTTAGTAATTAAGATACCAGAAGAGCAAAAAAAAAATATGAATTTTAGAAAAAAAAAAAAAAAAAAGAGAGAAGATCTTAATAAGAAATAAGAAATATGCTTAAATATAGAAAAAGAGTAAGGCTAGGTGCACACATGCGATTGCAGTCGCACGACTATTCAGTCGCAAAAAATAGAACACATAGCTTTCAATGTAAGTGCGCGCACATGATTCTACAAGCTTCAATTTGCACTCTGATAGCCATACGTCTGGTACAAGATTGAGGTCAAATATCTTGTTCGAAATTGGTATTTGAGACTTTGCAAGATTTAGCAGCAGTCCATTCATCATTGACCAAGAATAGATTTGAGACAAATCTTCATTCAGATTGGTGACGAGTTCAACAGTACTACTCATGGGCTTGGCCAAGTGGAGTTGTACGTCATCAGCATCAGAAGGCAAATTATTCATAAATATGCAAAACAATATAGGTCCTAGGATAGATCCTTGCGGAACACCTTGAGTGTTCTCAGAGAACTTTTCACTAGTAACCACCCTTTGTGACTTATCAGAGAGGAAACTTCGTAGAAGTTTAACGGCTGTTTCGCTGAAGCCAAAAAGATGCTTCAGTTTCCAACGTCTAATGTCTTCTAAGATATTGACCATGGCCGTAGAACAGCTGTGTTAAGCTCTAATGCAGAGGATACAATAACCGATTAAGTAACAGATGAGTTTGAATCTGTGCAGCAATGAGGCACGGAAGAATACTGATGGGTCTGTAGTCACTAACAGAGTTAGCATTGGTTTTTTTTGCAACTGGTATAACTTTAGCAATCTTCCAGGCCTGAGGAAAAATTGAGGTAGTGATGCAGTGATTTACAATATGAGTAAGATGACTTATTATATGGGGAAGTATTAGCTTAATGAAGCGAATTGGAAAGCCATCCTCACCACTCGCATTTGACCGAATGGTAGAAATACAATTTATTATCTCACTCTCCGTTACCGCCTGAAAGCTAGCCATTCTGAGACACGGGGAAACTGCACTTACATTAAAATTAAAGCTGTTCGTCTCAGTACAACTACCCAGAAGGTAACTATTGAGCTCGTCAGGATCAAGATCACACACAGAACTATTTTTTTGCAAGATACTCCAATCTGGCGCAAATTATTCCAAAGTATTTTGGATGGCAGCGACGTATCCAATTTAGAAGCGTAGAAGTTTTTTTTTAGCAGTACGAATGGCGTTAGTTGCATTGTTACGTGCCACTTTATAGGTGCACGTGCACCAGTTGGCAGACGAAGGTTTATGCTTCTACTTGCTATACAGTCTATTACGATATTTAATGAAATCAACGACTTCTGACGTGAACCATGGACAGTTTTTGTTGCGAATGCTTACAGTCTTAGTGGGAACGCATTGGTTGTGCAAATGAGTGACAAGTAGTTGAAAATAGTTCAATTTTTTCTTGAGATCTGCACTAAGTTTGCAACAATCCCATGGGGCTGAAGACACAGCAACTAGGAGGGCATCAATGTTAATCGAGCTATAGTCTCTGAAAGTAAAAGACATAGGAACAACAAAATGAGCAAAGTTAATATCGTACGTACAAAAAAGCAGATCATGATCAGAGATGATATCCAAAGAGATAATTGATCGAAGAGCACAACAGAGGAAGAGTCGGATACAATTATCAGATCCAGGAGGCTAGGAGTGCAGTTGTTCGAAAAACGTGTTGGATTGGAATTCATTATTTGTAGTCCTTAAGAAGAAGTCGAATCTTTAAGTTGGAAAGCACGCGGATCACTTCTAAGCAGATCAGCATTAAAATCTCAACATATAATCACATGTTCATAAACGGCAGAAAACTCGGAAAGAGCAGAGAAAAAGGGTTCAGGGGAGTAGCTTCTATTAGGGTTATAGGCGTAAGACACTATGCTTTTGGTACTACCATCGTGGATTTTAGCAATTATGTACTCAATGCCGGAGTCAACCGATTTATTAACCACTTTGCATTTAAGAGTAGATTTGCAGTACATTGCTACTCCTCCTCCCACCGTATCAGTTACTCTATTATTTCTATATAAGTTATAGTTAGGAATACTGAACATACTATCAGCACTATCAGGCTTAAGCCAGGTTTCAGTTACACAAATTAAATCAACACATGAATCAGCAAACAAATGCGTTATTTGTAATCAAGTTTATATGGTTTTAAGCTACGTGCATTAAGGTGGCAGACCTTAAATCCCTCTCGGCATTTAGACAGAACATTAAACATTATTTGGGTGGTGTTCTCGTTCATACCACTATTGTTGTTATTTATTCCAGAAATGCTTTCCATTAACAAAGAAAACAATACAACCGCAAAAAATTGAATGCAATCCAAATACAGAACACAAAATTTGTTGCAACATTACGAGAAGAAGATAAATAAAGAGATAGAGAGACTTATAGAAAAATAAATAAAATAAGAGTATTATATAACTAAAATAAATAGAGAAAAAAAATTGAATAAAAATTAAAAATACGTATATCAAAAAGTAAATAAACAAATCAAGCAGTTACGATTCGATGTTTTCGATGTCTTCATACATGGGTACCGGGCAGGGTTACCTTTGGGACCCTTTGGGGGTCAAATTGGACCTTTTTTTTAAAAAAAGGTACCCTTTTCGGACCCTTTCTGTAAATTGAGAAACAATTCAACCGAAATTCCTTCATTTCTTTTAGTAGACAAAGTCACCGACAGCAATCCCAATCACACTTTTGCATTAACCGGATTTCTATCTATATATTTTTTTGCCCACGCCAAAATGTAAATTTTCCTTGTAAACAGACACATTCAAATAATTGGTGCGTTTCGTTTGTCATAGGCCCTGGCTACACGGTCAATGGCATACTAGGTATTGAAAATTTCACCGTGGCTACACACAAAATGTATTGAGGGAAACACTTTGAAAACAACACACAACCTCCGTGCTCCGTCCTGCACAGAGAATTATTTTTTTGAATATTCCGTGATGTGAACCCTCCGACGGTCGGAAAAAAATGAAAAAATGTATTAGAAATGAAACGCTTTGACACAAGAACATGCATCTTCCACCGAAAATGATTATCAAATCGGATTTTCGGTGTGCTTTTGGTGAAATCAACCCTTCTCGTTTCAACTCACATAAAATATACCTGTCTCACTGAAAAGAATCGGTATGGAATTGATCGTGTAGCCAGGCACAAAAAAATAATTCTCTGTGCAGGACGAAGCACGGAGATTGTGTGTTCTGTTTCCAAAGTGATTCCCTCAACACATTTTGTGTGTAGCCACGGTGAAATTTTCAATACCTAGTATGCCATTGACCGTGTAGCCAGGGCCTTATCAAATCGGATTTTCGGTGTGCTTTTGGTGAAATCAACCCTTCTCGTTTTAGCTCACATAAAATCTGAAAATCTGAAAAGAATCGGTATTGAATTGACCGTGTAGCCAGGGCCATACTTCATCGCATTTAAATTTCTCGTATCCTTATATAGTGCGTATGCGTAGTCACTTTGTGTGTTCTTCTTTGTTTTGTTATCGTGCGCAACTGGATTACAAGTACAACTAATAATCACAACTTTTTGTCCAAATACTTTTCTTGTTCCTTTTGTTTATGTTACTTTATTTTTAAGTGAGTTGGTTTTTTTAAATGAACTGATTTTTTTTGTTTTGCTTACGAGTTTTTATGCATAAGCTTTATATACACATTTTTAAGCAACTGGACAAAAATGCAAAAAAAAAATTAATAAAATAATACTTATCCTACCCGCCTTATTATTAAATTTTATATGGGACCCCTTTTTTTCGCCAGGGACCCCTTTTTGGACCCTTTCCGGAAATTTTCAGAGGTAACCCTTGTACCGGAGCATACAGCGAGCAAGTCATCAGAGCTTTCAATAAGACAGCTTTTCTCAGTTGCAGACTTTTTGATGTACACAAATCCAAATTTCGTGTAGACAGAAGACAGCTGTTTTTCCCGCTTAAGACTTATGGCGTTTTGCAAAAGAAGTCTAGTCTCCTTAGTTAGACTTTCATTCAAATAACAGCTGTGATCCATTTCAATGCCAAAATCACGGAGGCTTAGCTCTCTGTTGTTGAGCATGCGATAAATCGCTGCAGAACTAAGGACGTTGTTTCTCTCTTGGATATTAGGCGCGTTTTTTTTCAAACCTATTGTAGATTTCGAAAAAGCTTTCCATACAAAAATAAGACCGGATAATTATCCAGGCTAAGGTTTTGTTGTATTTAACATTGAAAACATGTTGCGGAAACATGTTTAGCCTATATAGGTTTGAAAAGAAACACTCATATTATTGAATTTTAGAATGATGGATAACGGCTTTTTTACGCTGTTATTGTTGTTGCCGTGTCGACGTTTTGTGCGAAAAATGTTATTCAAGAGAGGCGGCTTGCAGTCGATCGTGTGACATAGGCGATTAAATAAATGCTTCAAATTCTCATCAGGTTGTTCAGATATTCCAAAGAGTACAGCGTCTCCGGCGATTTAATTTCTCTCCAAAGTATTGACTAAGAGCGACTATCTCTGCATTATTTTCAAGCGAAGCTGCGTTGATACTTGGCTGTTTTGTTAAGGGAGCAGTCGGCTGAGTGGGCGTAGAGAGTAAACCTTTTAATTGAGCAGCTTTGGAACGAGTACTTGGAATTGTTGTGCATGGACTTGGAACTGACATTGTGGGTGTATTTATGTGATTATGGTGGTAAGACAACGGCGAGGTAAATGGCAAAAATGATTTTTGTCGACAAAAAATTAGACAATTATTAACGTCGTAGATAATTTTCGGGTATATTCGTCTCCACCCTTCTTATCAAGAAGGCGCAGGGACATAAATCCTCTATGGACTTATGTCCCACCTAAGTGGGACATGTGCCAGTGAGACAAAGAAGTGCCCGTAGTATCGAGAATATTGCTGCCGCTGAGGCTTCAGTTGAAGAAAGCCCAAATGTGTCTCTCACCCGTCGTTCTCAAGCGTTGGACATCTCTGTGACGTCGTTGTGGCGAATTTTGCGAAAAGATCTTGGCCTACATCCTTACAAGATTAAATTGACGCAAGAACTGAAGCCGCTTGTCCACCAGAAGCGTCGTATGTTCGTGAATTGGGCTGAGCAACAACTTGAAAATGATTCGGATTTTCATCGAAAAATCATCTTCAGCGATGAGGCTCATTTCTGGCTGAATGGCTTCGTCAATAAACAAAATATGCGGTATTGGCCAGGCAGCAATCCACACGTACTCCATGAGTCATCATTGCATCCCGAAAAAATTACGGTTTGGTGTGGTTTATGGGCCGGCGGCGTCATTGGGCTGTACTTCTTCCGTGATGATCAAGACAGGCACGTTACTGTGAATGGGAATCGCTACCGTTCAATGATAACCGAATATTTTTGGCCCCAATCGGATGATATGGACTTGGAGGACATGTGGTTCCAACAGGACGGCGCCACAAGCCACACAGCGAATGTCACATTCAATTTATTGGAAACCAAGGTTGCAGAACGTGTTATCTCACGAAATGGTCCAGTCGCTTGGCCGCCTCGGTCGTGCGATTTGACGCCGTTAGACTATTTCCTGTGGGGCTATGTCAAGTCTATGGTCTATGCCAACAAGCCAGCGACGATTGATGAACTTCGTACGAATATCGAACGTGAAATTGCAGCAGTATCGGCCGATTTATGCTTGAAAACCGTCGAAAATTGGGCTCAGCGTCTGGACTTCTGTAAGCGTGCCCGTGGTGGCCATGCAAAAGAAGTCGAGTTCCATACATAATGGCATCGAACGTACTTTCACAGGAATAAAGAATTTCATTGATATCCAAAACCGTTTTTGTTTTATTTAAAAAAAACTTTTGTAGCGCTCTTATTGAAAAACCCTTTATTTTTCAGAAATTATTGTTTTTTAGATTATATTCTATCCACCCTGTATAGTTGTTTCACAACGTTTTTGAGTAATATGTTGTCCATGTATGTGGACCGCCGTAATGCATAAGTGTGCCAAATTTCAAGTTTCTAGGAAGAACGGTTCTTGATGTTTTTATCGTGACAGACATTTTTGAGTTAGAGCGAACTTATAATGGTTCCGTATTACCATATGGGTACGGAACCCTAAAAATAACAACATTGAGTCCTTTTATAACCAAATCATAAATCGGTTGTGTCTTTTAAATTCATATGTACAGTAAAACTTGTGAATAGTGGAATCTGCGAATAAAAGAATCTTGCGAAACCTGGATAGTGGACATTTTTGAATGCCAATTTTGATTTTCTTCATACAAACTCACTCTTATATAGTGGAAACCTGCGAAATCTGAATTCTGGATAAATCGTTCTATTCTTGCTGCCATCCGATCATATATTGGATCTGACCAATCCAACTGGGACAAACACCTGACCTCAATCGTAAGCGCGCTGCGATCAACCGTTCACTCTGCAACAGGCACTTCGCCACACGAAGCTTTATTCGGGCAGTGTAAAATAGAACATGGTTCGGATTATAACTTAATGAAAAAGCTTAATGGTTTAAACAATTCCGAATTTGATATCATACCGAAATCGGTAAAAATGAACATGATCCATGCCAATATCAAAGAATCGTTAGCACAGGCACATAAGACTTACGAAAGAACTTACAATCTCAAAAGCAAACAGTTCAAGTACGCTGTTGGACAGAATGTTTTAAAACGAAACTTTGCTCTCAGCGATGCTTCGAAACAGAGAAGTGCAAAGTTGTGTCCGAAATTTATCCCAGCTAAGGTAAAGAATATCGCAGGTAATAACCTTTATGAACTTGAAGATATGAAAGGCAATTCCTTAGGAACTATACATGCAAAAGATATTCGCAGGTAGTGAAGTGTGAAACGAGGAAAATACATACATCATACTAATATACATATAAAACTCAACTCTTACCTGTCAATCTTACGATTCGATAAATGCAAAAACTAATGCATACAATAAAGTAAAACTTCGTGTTCCAGTTCATTAATATCCTGTGCCTATTATAGGCCGATTTTTAAATTAATTTATTCGCAATATTATTTAAATTAATGCAAAAAATAAAAACACTGTAACAAATGCCACTTTCTTGCGAAATGTCACTTAATCAAACTACATATACATACTTACAATCCACACTTGTGGATTGCAAACCTTGGGATGCGTTCGCACTGTCTTTGATTCTTCGAACATAATGACAATGTATGTATCTTAAGGAACACTATATTTTTTAGACACGAGCGAAGCCGGGCGGTACAGCTAGTAATTAATATGTGTCATATGGTATGACCCAATTTCTTAAGTTTCTTCAAGGATTTTTTGAGGAGAAATAACGGAGAATATTCTTTGAATATCCAATAAATTCGAAAATTGTATGAATGTCTCTTCCTTTTGTCAGAAATGCATCTTCCTTTTTCCACGATTATATGTATGTACCTAAGAAGTTTCACTTCAGTCGCGCGTACTTCTACACGTACCATTTTTTTTTTTTAAGAGAATGAAGTTTTAAGCCAAATATAAGCCATTTCTCTGTGGCTCGGAGCATTGAGCCAAAGCAGAGATACCTGAGCCGAATTACCCAATTGAGTACAACGCTGGCTTACAAGCTTGTCCGCTAGCGATTTAATCTATCTTCTTCTATGTATAAAAATGGTGTAACAAAATGTATAGTAATTCATCAATTGAGAACGGCTGGGCCGGTTTTCCTCAAATTTTTTTTTCAGTTGTTCGTAATTGCCAGGAGAAGGAATTTTGAGAAAACCCTCCAGAAAAGTCGGAAAATTGGAAAAACGAAATGTATGGAATTTTGTGTGCAATTATTCCGGTATGGCTATTCGAATAGAAAAATATAAAATTCTTAATGGAAAACTCGGAAAATCCCGGAAAAACGCGAACAATTTGAATTTTTTTTTCTACGAAATTTTGCATTTTATCGCATGATTTGATGTAAAGGTGGAACATTCGTTGTGAAGCTTGAAAAATTTCGGATAATTGTGAAATTCATTCTGAGAAAAGACGTTTGCGTGAATTTTGGGTGGAGAAGTTAACGAGATAAATAATAGATGGCGCTGTGCTGTGATCAATGCATCAACCCGAAAAAATGGCGTTATACTTTGATTTAGGCTGTGCGCGATTTGACAGGTATTCTTTTTGCCATTTGTCATTTTCTATTGAGCAAATGTGCTATTTTTATTGCTGCAATTGATTCGAGTTTTGCGTATCATTACACTGATTCCGCATCACATCCGCAAACGGTACAAGCTTTACGATAAATTGAAATTCAACGCGATATTTATCAATTCGATAATTTTTTCAGAAAATAAGTTTGCGTGTAAATAGTGAGGTTATTCAATTCGGTTGCGGGAACTCATTGCGAAACATTCATTCCATAAGTGTTTTTTTTTTAATTTCTTTTGAATAGGATTAGTCAAAAATGACTTTGTTGTTTTTTAGGGAGAGTTATTTGTTTGACTAATGCCTCTTATTAGACGATCAAACCTTGGACGACGTACACGAGACGATTTGGTGGGGCTATGATATTACTCTTCGGAGATTTTCCTCAAACGCTTCTCGTCCCGAAATCCACTGCTGTCGATGAACTTAATGCATGCCTGAAATTGTCGTTTTTGTGTCAAGAAGTTGAAATTTACCACGAACATGAAGTCGCATTGCAGAACAACTCATCGGCTGCTGAATTCTCGAGACAACTGCTGGCGCTTGGCAATGGCCAAATTCCTGTTGATGTTGTGACTGGATTCATATCGTTCCCGGGAAATTTTTGCGGGTTCACATTGCCGAAAGAGGAACTCATAACCAAAGTGTTTTCCGGCATTGCACAAAATTATAAAAATCTCGATTTGATTAGTGAACGGGCAGATAGACTGACAGACAGATAGACAGACAGGTAGATAGATAGACAGATAGACAGATAGATAGACAGACAGATAGATATTCAGACAGACATACAGACAGACAGATAGACAGACAGATAGATAGATAGACAGACAAACAGAAAGACGGACAGATAGACAGACAGTTAAATAGATAGACAGTTAGACATATAGATAGATAGACAGACATACAGATAGACAGACATGTAGATAGATATACAGATAGACAGACAGATAGATAGACAGACAGACAGACAGATAGACAGGCAGACAGACATACAGACAGACGGACAGACAGATAGACAGACAGACAGATAAGTAGACAAGCAGGCAGACAGACATACAGACAGACATTTCATTTTGATTTTTGTACATTTATGAAATTAATTCATTTTGAGTACTTATTTTACCTTAGTAAAAAACTGAATTTAATTCAGCTTATAAGTTGACACAATATTTATTCATTTTGAGGCGGTACGAAGTTGGCCGGGTCAGCTAGTTATATATAAATTTCCACTGTAAACAGGCACATTAAAATAGTTATTGTGTTTCGTTTGTCATGTAGAGCGCAGTCATTTTGAGTCTAAACTGAAGCACAAATAAAAAAAAAGGTGTGAGTATCAGCACCAGGTACAGCTACTCCTGAAATTTGATGTGTTTTTTTTTTTTTTTTTTAGTAAGAAAGGTGGAAAGCATCAAAAGCCTGTGTGTGGGACTTTAATCCACTAAAACCACCTCCTGCCTCTGTTCCCTGGTCCCCACGGTACCACTGTAAGTATTTCGTCATGGGGGGACTTCGGCCGTAGCTTTTCCTCATCTTCACATGTCTTTGTCAATGTGTCTGAAACTGTCCTGAAGGGTATTGTTCGTTTATGTACGTATGGGTCTAGTCCAGTTGAACGGCATTTCCACGCTGTAGCCGCAGTTAATTTGTTACACGTTTGCGTCCCTCTGTGAGCGCATGTATATTCGTATGTCCACCTGTCTGTGCCTTTGCGTAGGTGCATTTTGGTACACAGCAGCGTTACCGCTCGTTTCCACTCTGTGGCTTCTTGCATTTTCTTCAGATTCTCTTCTTTCTCGCTCTAGTCTCCTCAACTCCTGGCATACATCTTTGGCATAGAAACTCACTGCGTTCCATCTGTCTTCCGATTCTAGCATGTGATGTACTAGATTCTCCGGAGTTAGTGTTTCTCCCAGTGCTGTTTGAAGTGCATCCCTTTGCAGCTGGAATCGTGGGCAGTGGAACAATACATGCTCTACGTCTTCGGGGGTACCACTGCATGATGGGCAAGTGGGAGAGTCATCGTTCTTGTATTTGTGAAGATATGACCGGAAACAACCATGTCCCGTGAGCAGTTGCGTTAGGAAGAAGTTAACTTCACAATGTCTGCAGTTTATCCAAGTCTCTATGCTCGGGATAAGGCGGTAAGTCCAACGGCCCTTGGAAGAAAGGCTCCAGCATTGCTGGCACTCTATCAATCCTGTGCTTCTTTCTCTGGTGTCCGCTTCGCTGTAAGTCAGCCGCCGCTCCTTTTTCTGCAGTTCTTCCGCCAGTATATCGATTGGTAGCATTCCTGCGATGACGCAGGCTGCGTGGTCCGAGATGGTGCGGAAAGCAGTACTAACTCTTAGTGCACATAGTCGATTTACTGCTATGATTCTTCTTTTGTATGAAGTCACTTTCATAGCTTCGGCCCAAATTGGTGATCCATAAAGTTCTGAGGATGTGACTACTCTAGCTGAGAGAAGTCTACGGCTGTATCTTGGCCCTCCTTGGAAGGGTCGTTTACCGCAAATCCATATTGCGGCTTTGCCTGTCGTTTCCGCTATCCATACAGTGTTATCATATTGCCGGTACGGTTCGCTTAAGATTGCGATATCAATATCTAGTTCACGAACTGTTTGTGTTAAAAGGGCTTGGGACAGCTGGCAAGCTCTGGCTATATGCCCGAATTCCATACATTTGTAGCATTTAGTTGGGATTAGCTTCTCGCGTATTCGGGACCACATAACCCATCCTATGCGCACTTTGCCTGCTTCAATGAGCTGCTTGGCTGCTTCTGCTGGTAAGCTCACGGTTGCCGTCTGAGTACCACTGTAGGCTTTCCGAAGTGACTTAATTGTCACTGCTTTTATGGCACTGGTGTTTGCCGAGATCTCTGCTAAGGCGTTTATCACGTCTTCCTTCGTGGTGACCTCATCAAAATCTTTCACCTCAATCAGTGTCTCATGTGTTAGCGTCTTCACTTCCGCTTGTTCCACTGGGATACATTTAATTTGTTTCTCGAATTTAGTGGCCTGCGAGTTGGTAGATCTTTTCAGTTCAATGAGTAGATCGCCTTTCGCCGTATGCAGCATATCTGCATATGTCATATCGCCCTTTGTTCTTAGAACCAGTGCGTCGGGGCGGGTTGGTTTTCTCCGATATTTTGCCCGTGGTCTTTGTTTGATCCAGTCAGGTTCAGTTTTGTTGTCTTCCGCCAGCGACTGGGTTGGTATTTCCTTAATCTTCTGTGGTTTATCTTTCGTCGCACCTTTTTCCATCGACACCTTTTTCTTTTTCGATGGTGGGAGCTGTTTAGCCAACAGATTCAAACGCGATGCACTCTTTGGTGTTGTATCTGTTTTCCTTTTTGGTGTGTCGCATATTTCCGCCTGATGGTTTACGGGGCGTTTTGCTGTCAGTGTATTGGTCAGGCAAAGTACTCGGTTTTCTAACCACTCCGCTGTTTGCGTCATCTTTGTTGCGGTTATGGGGGCACGGCCACTTTCATCTCGTGTAGGTCTTACATATCCTGCGTCAACTATCTTGTTATAGGCTGAGTGAACTAAACTTGTTAGTCTCCTGATCTCATGATGAACATTGTTTTTGCCCTTGTAGAAGTTCATCAGGTCCTCAATTCCTTGGCCGAGGATGTTCATGGCATCACTTTCAGCCTTTTCTTCGTTGGGGTCTGCTGTTTTTCTTCCTTTCCCGCTGGGTGTTCATTCCCTCACTTCTGGATTTTGGTCGGCTATCTCAGGAGACTTTGAGCTTGACGACTCCTCTACTAAGAGCACTTTTGGTGGTGATCGCACTAAAACTGAACTCCCCTGGAACGGATTATTCGGAGTTTATAAGTCACACTGCGCTCCTTTGTCTGATGTATTTTTTTTGTTTTGCTTGCTTTGGTTGTTTATTTGATGTGTAAAGAAAACATATAGGTACAGAGAACGTTGACGTTGCTATTGCTATGCTATTGCTATAACTCTGTGTGAAGGATAAATGAACAAAGAGAATCATATACAGAGAACGCACTAATTAATAAATTATTAATTATGCGTGACGGCAAGAAACTCGTGAGGCTCATATCGAGAGCTAAGAAGTTTACGCATCAAAAATACTAATCATACCACCGTCTAATTCTGTAATTTTATATTAGACCCCTTTTATTTAAGGTAAGGTATTAAGGTTAATGTAAGAGGTAACTCTGGTTCACCCTAGCCATACCAAATACGTACACATGTGAACATTGCAAAAGAACAGAGCAGACGGAGAGAAAAAAGAAGGTCTATACATACATACATATGTATGTATAACTGTTTTCTGTACACTGGTCGCATAAAAAAGAGAACGTAGGCATAGGTAAACAATTTTTTTCGTAATAACTTTACTCATACATATGTACTTCTTAAAATTGTTTTTACTGATGAACAAAGTTCAGCTTTCAGTGATAGAATCATTGAAATCCGTGCAGAAATAAACTCTCAGGAGGAATCACAAGCTCATGTGCTAGCGATTTAATTATAAAGATGCAATCAAAGATTTTTATATGTACTAGAATTAGTTTCTAATATCCGTGTTTTTCTTATACATATGAGTTATATTTCAGACATAACTTTATGGAGATGTGCTTGGCGCTTAGAATATATGTCTTTCAAGCGTGTTTTTCTTATATAAGGTTTTCTTCATCTACTGTACATATTATCAAGTTATTAGGTCTGTTTGGTAACGGTAATTTCCGGTAAAATTATGTAAAATTACCAAAAATCGGGATAAGAGAGAGCCAAATGAGTGTGTCAAAAAATTTAATGAGAGTGTCAAACAATTCCATCTCTTGTGAAACCGTGCTACACCTTTTTCAATGAGTGAGCGAGAGGCATCTGTCAAACAGCTATCTGATAATTTGTGAAATGTCAATCACCATTTGTTAACGAAATATAAGAAAATTAAGCTACGAGTACACGACATGCAAAAACCACATTTAAATGTAAGTGTGACGTAGTTTTGACGTCAGAGTCAGTGATAAATCCTACATGTCGTGTACTCACTATATTTGTGACTGTCACATGCGTCCACATTTGAATGTGAGTATTCAGGTGAACAAATTCTCACATGAGAAAATGTGAAATTCCATGTGTCGTGTACTCGCTATAATTGGCCACATGTACGAATTTGGACTGAGACGACATTTAAATGTGAGTGCCATAGGCATGTGATGACACGAAATCGTGCCATGACATTTTTTCTCGAATGCCGCATTTTTCTTTGACGTTAAAATCTAATTTTTTAAATTTTGCGATGAGTTTTTGTTTTGCAGTTTTTATTTTCTATGCTTAGTTTATTCTTCTATATGAATCTCACAGGCTATGTTTATGTGTCCTATTATGGTTTAATGTTAGCGTCGGTTTTGAAATAGTGCAGTTCTCTGATGCATGAGAGATGTTAAGAGCTACATTAAAGGTGGTACAAATTGGAGGGCTATTTTTACTTCGCAGGTGTTGGTGGGTAGCTGCGGTATGACCAAGTCTTAAGCAAACGTTTCAACAATTAGAGTGTCGTTAGATTCTTCTTGACCCGGAGGCTATATAAAGTCATTAATATCCCAAATGGTGCACCGTAATAATAACGTACGTATTTATATTTGTATATGTTACCGGACAAATCCGATTTCAGGCCAAACTAGGCCAAACTAGTTTATCCTAGACCAAACTTGTTTATCCTAAGCGTGTTAGGCCAAGCTAGTTTTGAATTCTGATTCAAGTAATCTATTGGGTAAAATTTAAAGGCAATCAATTATATGAGCAATATTTATTCAAATAAATCCTACCTAATTATAAAAAAAAGTACCTATTGAGGGGAATTTCGATTTTTTTTTTTTTCAATAAAGGTGAGCTAGTGTAATGAACTTACTGCAGCTATCAGTTCATTTATTGCTTCGCATATCAACAACTCGCATTTTGTTTCTTCACAGTTTTTATTTGGCAAACTTTCATTTAGGTTTGCAATTATTTCGCCATAAAATATTCTGCATTCACTACTTCGCTTATTTTATATAGTGAATGCAGAATATTCTATGACGAAATAGTTACAAACAAGTAAACTGATAGCTGCCATAAATTCATTGTACATACTAGTTCTCCTTTATTGAAAAAAATCGAAAATTTCCCTCAATAATATTTTTTATAATTAAGTAGACTTTATTTGAATAAATATTGCTCATCTTATTGATTTGCCTTTTAATTTTATCCAATAGATTACTCGAATATTAATTGAAAACTAGTTTGGCCAAACTAGTTTTGCCTGAAATCGGGTTTGGTCGGTAACATATATAAATGCGACCAAGACTATACTCTGAACATCATCGTTTCATTTCATCTTGTTTCGTACTGTCCTTGTTTCTAATAAACCATGATGCACAGTTTTATTATTATTATCCAGGCGGTCCGCATTACCCGACTGGTCCATATTGCCCGTACTTACTCTATATGAGATTGACCGATATGAGGTCATTTCTGATAGGGGCTTACCTTGTTTAGGTATAACAATTACTTCTGCTATCTTTCAGTAATGTGACATATTTTAATCTTAAACAGGAATTAATTATACATATATTAGTGAATGGCAATTCTTGCATAATTTGTGCAGTTATATGACCATAGCCTGGTGATTTCCTATTAGATAGTTTGTGTACGCAGGCAATGATCTTTCTAGTAAAGTAAAGCTTGCATAACATTATCGTCTAACTTGTCAGGAGGTTCCAGGTTTGCGTTAGCCACTACAGGTGGAAGAAGTTTGAAAACATTAGTCAGGTGTTCTGCAAAGAGTCGAACATTTCCTTTTGGGTCTCCAAACCATTTCCCATCAGATGTATTACTTTTTTTAAAAAAAAAACACAAAAAATTCGAAAAAATGAATGAAATATTTATTTGAATCGATAGCTTGAACCTTGCAATTTAATGTTTAAAGATAATTTCATGCAAATGTTGACCGCGGCTGCGTCTCAGGTAGCCCATCCGCTGAGTCCAATTTTGGCATACTCTTTCACACATATCGGCCGGTATCTCACGAATGAATGCATGGATGTTGGCTTCCAGTGCGTCAATCGAAGCGGGCTTGTCCCTATAGACATTAGCCTTGACATACCCCCACAAAAAATAATCTAATGGTGTCAAATCGCACGATCTAGGCGGCCAATTGACCGGCCCGAAACGTGAAATTAACTGTTCACCAAACTCGCCTCGCAATTGCGCCATTGTTTCGCGTGCTGTGTGGCATGTGGCACCGTCTTGTTGAAACCACATATCATGCAAGTCAAGAACTTCCATTTCGGGCAAAAAAAAGTTTGTTATCATCGCTCGGTAGCGCCGAATCGACATTTCGCGGTCTTCTGTCACACTAGCTGATACGGCCGCAATATTTTCTTCACTACGCACAGTACGTAAACGTGTTGGTGGTTTAATGTCCAACAAAGTAAATTTGGTACGAAATTTGGTCACAATCTTCCGAATAGACTGCTCAGAAGGTCGAGAATGCCGATCATAAAATGGAAGCAGCGCGCGATGAACATTTCGAACCGAGCACGAATTTTGATAGTAAAATTCAATAATTTGCAAGCGTTGTTCATTTGTAAGACGATCCATGGTTAAATTGCAAACCAAACTGAAGCTGTTTGACAGTGACACAAGGTACTAAACACACGTCAGCTGTCAAAACCAGTATTTCCAAAACCAAACCAGCTAAAAAATCACCCTTTAATATTAGTGCTTTATAATAATTTCTGCTGGATATTTTACAGAGGCTTGCCTCTTCTGTCGATACGTCGCGTCACGTTGGTGTACCAGTACCTTATATTTTCGGCTGCCTTTTGTATGTCGGCTATGAATTGTTCCACCTCAATGTCAATATGTAAATGCGAATTAAAATGTTTTTTTGCATACACATGCAAAAATGTGAAGTCTACATCCCATGTACTCGCTATAATAAAATGCGTATGAAAATACTCACTGCATGCACATGAAAAAATGTGATGACGTGTACTCGCTTTATTTTTGCGAGCTACATTAAATGCCGAAAAATTTAATAAACGAAATTCAAAATACTTCACATGACTTTTGGGACAGAATCAACATGAAAACATGTGAAGTTGACATGCCGTGTACTCACTTTATTTTTGCTTCGTCACATGTACTACATATACAATAAATGCGAGCATTGATTCATAATTTTTTCTGACGTCACGCATACATTTAAATGTGGTTTTTGCATGTCGTGTACTCGTAGCTTTAGTTTTTCGTGAAAAAATTGAATAGCTAAAAAAAGCATTTGCCTCGAAAAGCCACTTAAAAATCATATTTTTAAAATGTAGAGTTGAGAAGAATTTTAATACCAATGGAACAATGTACATATGTACCTACTAACTATTTTTTTTTTTATCATTTTATGCACACACTTCGCTACGGCATCAGTTGAAAGTTATCGATCGTAAGCTTGCATTGTGAATCTGTTGATTTGTGTGAAAATCGCACTGCTAAATAATTAAGTTTTTATTATTTTTTTTATATTATGTACAAAGTTTTTTTATTATTGACTAATGATCTGCAGGCGTGTGCTTTATTATACTATCTTAATGTTTATTGGAGCTTTAATTCAATAGATTTTGTATTTATTTTCGGTTTATGCAAATTGGCATTGTATTGTACATTTTAACTACAAATGACAGTTATGCGAATATAATGTTATGAATTAGTATGAAGAAAATGATTTTGATGCTAAACTGGATCACCTTCAGAGCTATTTGCTCAATAAAGCGTCCTGCACGGAGGAAAAATTTAAAGAGTTTAAGCTTAAAATTGGATTATACCTTAAATTGTCTAACATACCATATATGCTTAAAATGCCTTAAAAGTTGTTTTAGGCAAGTATCACTTCATTAGGACAAACAAATATTTTTGAGCGGTTTTTCGAGGCAAAAATACCCCATATGTGATTTGTCGTCATTCAGAATACATTTTTCAAACGGGTTTTCACACGTAAGTATGTATGTACTCGTATAAATGCGCCACGCATTTAATTTTTATCACATGTCAATCACAACTTAGATGCCTGTCAATGATTTTCATGGTTTACGTTCCCTTCAGAAACCATTGGAGTGGATTAACCCACCGAAAACCATATACGAAAACTGGAAAATGCCCGCAATATCTACCTAAAATTCATTGACATTGGCATTCTGACACTCTTCAGCCACCCCTTACAATATCAAAAGTGCACTTTTAATATACGATGTATAGTCAAATGCTTGTCAAAACGTCAACTTCTATATTATTTGATTATTTTATTATGGTAAGGGAAGTGACTGCTGAGAGATGGCGTCTCGCAGGAGAAACTGAACTGTCCAATTAATAGAGTGGTGTGCCATCCCATCTGAGTATAACCATGTGTGTAGGATTGTCAGATTGCAAAATTTTTTTTTTTTGGTGTATGAAACCGCATTGTTAAAGCCCGTATGACACTACATTTTTTTCAACTTTTTAATGCACTTTTTAAGTTCGTAAATGTCAGCCGCGCGTAAAAGAGACAGAAATATTTTTGCACGAAAAAGGCCAATAGAACTTGTGCAAAAAAATACACTCCTCGAAAAAAAAAGAAGACCAAATTAAATTGTGTGATTGTTTTTTTTTAAATAATGAGAGGGCAACTAATTGTACATATAATATTATATATGTAACCAGTTATTGTGTCAAAGAACTTAAAAAAACTTGATTTAAAAGTTGTTTAAAAAAATATAGTAAAAAACAACTTTAAATCGAACGAAGTAATGATAAAATCCAATAGCATAATACATACAATAAAAATATATAAAAAAAAACAAAATCGATAACTTTGGTAGTATTAATAGCTCGTAGATGATTACTTGTTTATAATAGTTTACTGCAAATGCATTGGCATTGAATTTATAAGGTTTTGGATCTCATTTTGATAATTTTTTTCCCTTAAATCTGGATTGCTTCTTTCAGTTGACGAGCGCTCTCGAACTTTCGACCATTTTGGAAAACCCGCTGTGATAATATACCAATGTTATAAATAAAAAAAATATTATGTTTCATTTACCACATGCCTGCTAACAGAAAATCTACGAACCATTAAAATTATTTTATTTAAAGTGCAAAAAACCACGTGAGTCCATCAATATTTTGCAGTGATGCTTTTTCTTTCCATTTAACGGAAACAGTAAATAAAATAAACAAATAAACAAATACCATTACATAGTACCAATAAGACCAAGTGATGGAATACAATTTACCACGATTACTTATCTTTACATTAAAACGCATTACCAACACAAGCGTTTTGGTCCTTTTTTCGTTTTGCGGAGTGTAAGCAAAATAACAATCTGTCAAAAAAAAGGGAAAACGTCAAAAAACAAGCTGCCAGCGGCTGGAAAAAGTGAATTGAAATGTATTTTTTTTTTTGACAGTTCCATATGTTTTTGATTCTTGTGAACGCACTCACACCTATTGGAGCTTTGTATTGAACATCTTTCTTACTGCTCTAAGTTCATTTTTAATGCATTAAAAAGGGGGAAAAAAGCTAGTGTCATACGGGCTTAAAGAATGATAAGTTTTGTGTGAAGCGTTTGGATTGTTTGCACATCAAATATAAGACCATATAGGTATACATACATATGTATATGGTATACATACATATGTATATACACACAGGCACCAAGCTGGACGGGCTGGTGAGGCTTAGCTCAGGCAACTGTGGGGGTCACAGGTGGCAGATAGTGAGCGGCCTACAGAAATGCAGGCTATCTGTGAATAACCAATCAGCAGCCCTCGACCAAGAGCGGCAGAGAAGGAGGGCGTGGCTGAAAAGGCCAAAGGAACCCCTGAGAACTTTCTGTGACAAGACGAGTAAGCACCGTCTTCCACGAATGTGCTCCCCACCCTACATGGTGGCTACGAGGGATGCAGCAGAGAAAAAAAAAATGGCGTGATCCAAACGTACCCGCCACAACGTGCAGCGTGAAACGCGCACCTTCTGGCTCCGGGCATTAAGACTGAGCCCGGTAAGGTCTTAATTACGGTATACCGGACTAATGATTAAACTTAATTGCTGAGGGCTGACGGCTGTAGTATTCTGTTACCTTAGTAAGTCAGAATGAAATTTGTCTGAAACGGCTCTCAGGCTAATGCTGCAACCGCCCCCGTCCCGTTAAAACCTTAGCAGGCCTCAAAGTACGTTCTCCGCCACGTCGCCATTTAGTTGGTGGTGTATGTTCAGATGTAACATTCCTGATTAGCACCGATCTGGCTCTGGCACAGATAACCATGGGATCATAAAGGTGAATAAACACCCGGACGGAGATAGCGGCTTTGAGTGGGGACCCATAAGAAATGATTACAACCAACAACAATAACAAAACACATAGCAAGGAACAAGAAAAAGAAGATGAAAACCGAGGAAATCTGAAGGAAATAATAAACCCCTTTGGAAGAAACCCAAAAGTGGAGCGCCCACCACCTAGAGCTAAAGAAGCAGGAAAAAGCAAAAACATGCAACCTATGGCTACCAATGACGATGGAGACAGTGATGCACCATTGGGAAACCTGATTGACCTAGAGGGTGGTAACACACCGAGGAATCACTGCACCAGGGAGGTGAATACCCAAAGATCACCAACCCTGCTACCGAGCACACATATGGCCACAGCGCAAGATATAAGGGCAACTGAGCGAACCCAGATACACGAAGGAGACCCTGTAACACAAATGATAAACGGAGGAACACGAGAAACCAGAAAATATGGAGAAAATAGAGAAGTCCTGGAGAAACTGGGACAGAAAATAGCTGAGTTACTGAGCGCTATGGGAACCCAACGGCACATTAACCAAGCCATGAAGGACCTTATGAGGAATATCTCAGCGCTGCATAAAAGAGCAATGAATTCGGAAAATACAGCGAACGGCAGAAACCCGAACCAGGCCAATAAAAGCGCACAAGCATCTCCAGCACACAAACTGGCGGAGGGAAAGGCAAAGCGGCCGCGCGAAGTAGAAGACCAGCTGCCAACCCCAAAAAAGGAAAAAAGGCGCACACCAGAAGAGAGGAAAGAACCCCCAGCCATACAAATACCGGGACTAAATGAGGTGCAACAAACTGGAAGCGGCCGACCAAGGGTCACAAATAAAAAAGGCGTTGGAAAAGAGATGAAAGACAATAAAGAAGAAAGGAAAAGAGATGAGAAAATCACACCGACCCAAACACTGTAGGGGAAGGAGGAACCAAAACACGTAAGAAGAGGTAGCGGAAAAGAAGAGAATAAAAGGGAGACAGATAAAGAAAAGAGAAAAATACGAAGAAGGCACGTAAGACCAGACGCCATTGTAATCGCGAAAACTGAAATGAAAGCGACGCCAGAACTAAAAGAACTTGGCGAGAACGTTAATAAAATCAGGAAGACAGCCAGTGGCGAACTGCTCCTAGAGCTAAAGAGGAATAACGATGGGCAGACCAAAAAATTTAGAGAAGACATGATCAAAATCCTTCAATGTGACGCCAAGGTCAAAGCACTATGCGACCAAGGATGACAAGAGGAGGCACGCAAACCGCCCTCATAAACCTCCCAGCGAAGGAAGCGAGCAAAATGATTGCCGCAGGGTACATGCATGTAGGATGGGTCCGATGCAGGATACGAGAGTACCTAACACCAACCCAGTGCTATAGATGTCTTGAGTATGGGCATGTTGCTAGACAATGCAAAAATCAAACTGACCGCACAGGAACATGTCTACGATGTGGGGGAAAAGGACACATAGCGAAAAACTGCACAGAAAAGCCAAGGTGTGCCATATGCGACCCAGGATGCAAAGGCGGAAATGAGCATTCCACCGGAAGTTTCAAATGCGCAGCATATAAAAGCGCGGTACGAGAAATATCAAGGAAAATATGAAGTGCATCCAAATAAATTTAAGCCACTGCGAAGCCGCGCAGGATTTACTAGCACAAACGGCGAAAGAAGAAAAGGCCGATGTGATCCTCACCTGCGAACAATATAAAACCCAACGCGACACTGGAAGATGGGTGGAAGATGAGAGCAAAAAGACTGCGATATGGACATGCGGAAACTACCCGTTCCAACGTAAGGAGACCAGGCAGCGGCAGAACATCGCGTACGACAAAATAAAAGGAATCCACTTCTTCAGTTGCTATGCACCGCCGAGCATGAACATAGTGGGATATGAACAGATGTTGGACAGCCTTGTTGACCAGGTGAGAGGAAAGTCCCCAACTATTGTCGCCGGCGACTTTAACGCGTGGGCAGTCGAGTGGAATAGCACCACCACAAACAGAAGGGGCGAGGCCGTACTGGAAGCTTTCGCTAGCCTTGACTTAGTGCTACTAAATAGAGGAAATAAGCACACCTTCGACAATGGGAGAGCGCGTTCCTTCATCGACCTGACATTTGTAAGCAGATCAATAGCGAGGAGGATGAGATGGCAGGTCTCAGACGTGTACACAAATAGTGACCACCGGGCCATCATATTTGAAACAGAAGATATCAAATATCAGCGCCGCAAGCCCCCACCTAAAGTGCAAAAGCTGGGGTGGAAAATAAAAGAAGTAGACACTGAAATGCTAGAGTACATGATAAGCAACGTGGACATAGCAAGAGGCAGCTAAAGAGGTCCTGAGGTCTTTATCCCAAGTATGCGATGCAGCCATGCCACGCAAGGGAAAAGGAAACGGAAGAACACCTATATAATGGTGGAACGATGACATTGCCAATCTACGAGCAGAGTGCCTCAGAATGCGGAGACGCCAGCAGAGAGCCAGAGGTAGAGGCACAGAAGACATGGACATACTGAGAGGACAGTTCCAGAAAAAGAGAACACAACTCCGTAAGATGATCAAAAAGAGTAAGGGACAATCCTTTCAGGCACTCAGGGAGGAACTGCAACACAACCCATGGGGAGGTGCGTACCAATTAGTCATGAAAAAACTCAAGAATAACACGGCAGCTGCACCCACTTGCCCAAATTTCATGTACTCGACGGTGAACACTCTTTTCCCGAGAAAAAATTTACTCAACCTACCACCTACCACGAGGAGTGCCTGAAGAAACAGAGACAACACCACCAGTCACAACGGAGGAAGTTCTTGAAGCCGCAGCAGCAATAAAGGGCAACAAAGCGCCAGGAATTGACGGAATCCCGAACTTCGTACTTAAACAAGCCATGATGGCAAGACTCTACACGGCATGCCTGACGGAAGGAAACTTTCCAGTGCAGTGGAAAAGGCAGCGGCTAGCCCTCATCCCAAAGGGGAACAAGCCACCACGGCGTCGTCGTACAGGCCTCTATACATGTTCGATACGCTGGGGAAAGTGCTAGAAAGAATAATACGCACAAGACTAGAGCAATACACGGAAGGAGACTCGGGACTCTCTAACCAACAGTTCGGCTTCAGAAAGAGGCGAAGCACTGTAGGCGCGATTAGAGCAGTGTGTGACATTGCACGTGAGGCAATCGCGGGACAAAGATGGCTAGGAGGGAGAAAGCAATACTGTGCCGTTGTTACACTCGACATTAAAAACGCGTTCAACTCAGCCAGCTGGAACTGCATAATTAGAGCGCTAAGTAGTCTGCATATACATACCTAATTACCTGCTGAGAATAATATGCAGCTACTTTAGCGAGAGAACATTACACTACGACACGGAAGAGGGACCTAAAATGTACACAATCACGGGAGGAGTCCCCCAATGATCGGTGCTGGGCCCAATCCTATGGACTGTAATGTATGATGGCATACTGAGAATACCGAGGCCTAGAGGGGTAGATATCATAGGCTACGCAGACGACATAGCAGTAATCGTTGTAGCAAAAACGCTAGAGCAATTGTCCGGAAACTGCAACCAAACAATCAGTAACGTGAAGGCATGGCTACAAGCATCAGGACTAGAACTGGCTGACCATAAGATGGAGGTAGTGCTAATAAGCAGCAGGACAAAGGTAGAACACATCACTATACAGGTCGGTGAGCAAACCTGTCGAGTCTAGTCCACACATTAAGTACCTGGGAATGTTGCTGAACCACAGGCTTAACTTTAGAGAGCACCTGATGTACGCAGGAGAAAGAGCCTCGCGAGCTGTAGCGGCGCTGTCGAGACTATTGCCAAACATTGGAGGGCCCAGGCAGCCAATCCGAAAGCTGCTGGCAACGGTGAGCAAGTCGATCCTCATGTACGCGTCCCCCATATGGGCGCCAGCGACGGACCAAAAAACATACATGAGACGGATGAACTCGGTGCAAAGGATTGCGTCGCTGAGAGTATGATGTGCTTTCAGAACGGTGTCAGCAAAAGCGATTAGCGTTATTTCCGGCCGATTGCCCATCGATCTGAAAATAAAAAAGACTACAGTAAGAGAGAAGGAACCGGACGACAGGAGAAATGCTAGTGAGGCTATACAATCAGAATGGCAAAACAGGTGGACCACGGCAACGAAAGGAAGATGGACATATACGCTGAACCCCAATGTAGAGGAGTAGATCAGAAGAAAACACGGAGAAGTAAACTTCTACCTGACCCAGTTCATATCGGGGCATGGGTGCTTCCGGGAGTACCTCCACAAATACAAGCACGTGGATGACCCATACTGCCCACACTGCGAAGGCGAAGCCCAGAACGCGAAACATATTCTGACCGAATGTCAGAGGTACACAGCGGCCAGAAACGTCCTAGAAAGAGCCATTGGCGGCCAAGTGACACCGAGAGGACTTATTACATTCATGCTGACGACAAGCGAAGCAAAGAATATGGCGGATGAAGTCATCACAAATATTATGAAGCAACTGCGCATCGAGGAGCGAGCAACGAGAAACGAGGAGCCTACAATACCTGGCAGCTGAAGAAACGGAAGGAGGAAGTGTAACTACAACACATAGAACGTACACCATTGCCATAAAACAAAACCACAAACCTAGTTACAGACAATACATGAACAAACACAGAAAAACACAAGTGCGAATACAAACAAATACAAGCAGGAACACAGCCAAATACAAAAACGAACACATACACTTCGTGCATTAGCACAAACATTTCCAAACGTACAGAGGCATACAAATATTAATGTAGACAGGAAGAGGCAGCTATACGGCTGAATTCTTTTTGTCAAACCCTTTCATTTGATACCCATATTAACACGTTGAACACCATGAAAGTCATATATGACTTTCAACTTAGTGTCAACTGGTGCATGAAAGTCACATGTGGCCAACGCGGTACTATCAATCCTGAACATGAATGTCACATGTGACTGTCACGATTTTATGGTATTTCTATTCTTGAAACTCAGATGTGGTTTTAATTTCAATGTACATATGTATCTTTCATGCAGTTGTAAAGAAAAAGAAAACAATTTAATTCGCCATCTTGCTTGGTGCGTCTGCCATACTGAAGTTTCTGTAACGGCACATAGCCTAGGACATTCTCCGAATCAAGACGAATCCAACAATTATTCATTTGTTGAAATCAGTTCCATAGTTTAGGCTGTACGAGGTGACATCCTTACATACAAAAAACCAAACTAACAAACAAACCCAGCCTGTGAAAATCTCTTTTTCCTTTTGGCATACTTGTTCTCAGTGTGTAGACATTTGATTTTTAGCAGCAGTATTTAATTACTCTTCTAATAGTGTTTGGAAATTTAAATTATCTTAGTAAATAAGAAATGTAGTCAGCGTTGTTCCCATTTCGATGAATGAAAGTATTCATTCGAGTCCAAAATTGTATTCAAATAGTACTAAAAGTAGTACAAAAATTAAAATTACTACTTTTAACCGCCCGCAGCGATGTATTTACGTCCAAGAGTCTATAATTAGATGCAACTTCATTTGTTGTTGTTACTGAAATGTCTTCAGAGGTATGTATATAAAGTTGAAAAATTGTCTTCTTTCTTACAAAACCAGAAATGAGCATAAATAACTTAGAACAGGCAATATGTCAGATGTAAATAGAAATTTCACCTTTTCTATTTTATTAAAAAATATCCTTTATTTTATGTTTAATGGAAAATTGTTAAAAAAATGTGGCGAAAATATATAGTTAAAATGCGACTGAAACTGAAACAAAAACTAGGTTGTGTGCCAATCGCGTTAAAATTTTATCCATTGGCTAATTTAAATTAAAATTTTATCCATTGGCTAATTTCTTGACATTTGTCGATTGAATTAAATGGGATTTTTAGCACTTTTTTGAAAAATGTTTTTTGAAATTGAAAAAGTTCCCTTTCTTTAAATTTTATTATAACTAAAATTACCCAAACTTGTTTATAAATGATTTTATACGATTTATCCAATATAAATTACCTAAATTTTTTATAAAAAATTTTTGAACTGTTTAAAAATAATTTTCACGAATGCTAGTCGTCGGTTGAGAATTTAGTTGTCGTATGTGAAAAGTACCTATTGTTGGCAAATTGAATTTGAAGTTTGACTTCCTATATCTTTTTTTCTAGCGGACCAATTTTTATGAAATTTTCAGAGAATATTGGAAGTATTTTACTCCTTAATTGTTTTTTTTACATAATGCCTTATCTCGAGATGTGAAAAAGTTATTGACCTATAAAAAAAACTATGTAGAATCATTTTGTTGTATGTAAGCACTTCCGAATTTTTAAATACTTACATACGACAAAAACCATTGCATACGATAAAATACTACTGATTCGTAAGTCAAGTTTGTCGTTTGTAGATACGAAGATAAAAATTCAAATTAATTTCTTGTACAATAATGAAATACAATAATGCAATTCGTTTTTTTTATTTTTAAGTTTTATTTTTAATAAGTTTATAAGAACTTCTTGTTTTACAAGAAGTAAATACATACAAAAATAAATTAAAAAATGTAGAAAATAAAGAAAAAATTATTTTTCCCATTAATTAATATTAAATGATTTGAAGCACATTTTCTATCCGTATAGGTACCATATTTTATCTCATATGTGCTTGAAATAAAAATGCTTTTCGTTTTCACTAAGTATGGTACAGAGATCGACGGAGCTGTTGGTGACGAAGCTGATATCAGATAATGATATCACCATCGTTATCGACAGTCAGGCCGCGCTCAGAGCGCTAGAATCGTATATCGTTAAATCGGTAACTGTAGAAGGTTATCGCTCTGCGCTCAAAACCCTAAGCAGACATAAAAGAGTTAAACTTTGTTGGGTACTAGGACACTCTGGTGTAGAAGGAAATGAGCTCGCTGAGCAGCTACCAAGAAAGGGGGGGGCACTACCTATACATGAGATGGTGCACTTAGCACCACCATCATGCGGCATCAAGGTATAAAGAATACCATCATTAGCATGGCGGGCAATAAATGGTCAGGAATAGAGGGACATAGGGTGTCCAAGGCTCTTTGGCCGGCCTTAGATCACAAAAGGACCAAAGTAATACTTGGACTAAATAGGGCAAAGTTAAGAACTTTAATTGGAATTCTTTCCGGACACTGTCTCTTGAGAAGGCATGTCAAAAGAATGGGACATTCTAGTACGGACATCTGCATTCATTGCAGATACTGCAATGACTTGAGTTCATAGGATGTCGAACATATGTATCCTTTGCTCGTTCGCGCAAAAAAGTTTCAGGGATATACTTTTTTGATACATTGAAAGAAGTGGGCCAAACCGGCCACAATCAAATTTTTAAATTTTGCATGGAAATCAAATGTTTAGACGGAAATGTTTCGGTTTTGGTATCATCTATAGAAGGTTCCAGCGGATCGTGATGGGCCCACAATGGTGCCAAGTGTTTTCATGATGGCTCAGCCTCATACCCCATCCTAACCTAACCTTACCTAACGTAACATTCGGTTAACGTAGGAATACATACAGTTAGGCGACGCCGACTATTGAGGACTCGGAACTGTATGCAAGACGACCAGCTAAAAAAAATACATCAGTTTCATCAATACAAAGAAGCGGCTGGATTTTGCGAAGCGCCATATGCATTGGACGAAGGAGTAATGGACAAAAGTTTTATTGATTGATTAAAGCGAGTTCAACTTGTATTTTGTATTGTATTGTATCTTACTTAATAACTCGAAGTCTTGATAACACGAATTTTTTTTGAGGCAATTGATGGTTCGAGTTATCGAAGTTCGACTGTATTTATAAAATTGATTATAGGGCGCCTTTTCTACTATCTTTTTTAAAATCGCTAACATATTTATAGGTCTAAATTTGTCACTAACGATAGTGTTGGTTTCTTTAAGTATGGGGATCACCAGAGATTCTTTCAGGTTTTGTGAAAACATACCTTGCATAAATGACTCATTTATAATTCGCAATATTAATGGACCAATACGTCAAAGCAATCTAGTATTATTTTAATGTTCAATTTTATGGTATGGTTTTTTTATTTATTTTCTGGCATATCCATTTGAGATCTGTTAGGCTAATTTGTTCAAGTTTAAAGGCTGATTGCACTGATATCGTTATTTGTACCAGTAACCGAGATTGAATTGCTTATATGGTTTATGCCTTCAATAAAGCATGAATTGAATTTATTTGCAGTAGTTGCATTGTCACTTTCATTTTTGTCGTCAAATTGTACTTCTCGAATTTCCTCTTGCTTCTTTTTTAAAACTAACACTTTGATTTAATTCATTGAAGTTTCTAAGGGATATCAGACCAATGCATTTCATACGAATTAGGTTCTTAAAGTCGTTTTTTATGTATCTAAACACACCAACAAATTTACGAATTTCTTCACGTTTATACTTTTTGACAGGGACTTTTACAACGATAGACTCAAGATCACTAATTTTTAATTTCGGTGTTGTGTCGGCGCAAATATCCCTTTCGATTGGTGTTATTACAAGATCAACTATCGTTCGCGACCGTTCGTCAATTCTTGTAGGTTTATTTATTGTCTGTTTGCAATTATTGTTTATTAAAATCCCATTCATTCTTTTTTCAAACGTGTGTTTTGTATAAATATTAATGTTAAAATCACCAACTATAATAATGTTCAAGTGCGGTAGTAGTGTTTGGTCACTGGGCGACCGGTAAAAAACAGCCACTACTTGACTACAGTCCTTATATGTTATTTTTATACACAAACACCAAATTTTCATTTGAATATGCATTTAATTATAATTTTATAACGAAAAGTCTTTTTTATATAGAGTCATATACATATAGAGACATCGTACCGATTCATAGTTGCGTAACCTTATTTCATTATCACTTACATTGTCAGTTAAATGAGTTTCTGAAACAGCTATTAATTCAAAATTATTTTTTGCTAACACTGCTTCAATTTGGTCGAAATTGTTTACTAAGCCTTGTGCATTAAAGCACCAGCACTTAAATTGCGAATAGCATTGGCATTTAAGACGTTAAGTTGAAAAACTCTCTCACAACACATTTCACCCATCCAACTTTTATTTTGCCCATATTCCTTCACTGTGGTGGTCGCCGTGGCCGTGGTGGTTAGTGCGTTGGACTACCATGCAATGCTGCCCGGGTTCAACTCCTGGCCGGGTCTAACACCTAAAAGAGTTTTTTCACGGTACCACCTCTTTCGAATGCCTGACAAGCATCAAAGAGTATCCTTTGTCACGATTAAGCTTCTCAACTCGCCGTTCGGACTCGGCAAAAAACTGTAGGTCCCTTCCATTCGTGCAAAAATATAACACGCACACACAAATGGTTGCGAGAAGCAGGCCCCGTTTGACCTCGAGCTGTAGCGCCAACTAAGTAAGTATATTCCTTCACTATTCTATTATTTCATTCAAATTTCTCCACTGGCTTTTGTTCATAAACGTGTTTACTATTTTCCACTCATATTAAGTTCAGGATTTTATTTCGTTATTTTGTCTAAAATTTCGTTTACTATTTCATCATTTTCTAAGTTCATAATACATACTTTGGGTTTAATCATTTTTGATATTTCAACATTATAATTATCATTCAACTTTTGTTTCATTTCATTTTTAAGTTTTTCTGATGAATCGCGATCAGCACATCTGATGGCAATTCCACCTTTGTTTTTATTTACCACACTGTTAATGTTACCTTCTTCTAATAATTGACGCGTTTTCCTATTTTAACATGTTTTTGTACGTTCTTTTAAGAGTCACTGTTTAATCATTCTGTTTTTAGTGATAAGACGTATTTCAAGTACCGATTTATTAAAAAAAATTGATAAAAAGCAAGCATCCATTGACACGAAGGAACTGTCAATAAAGTTGTGAAAAAAACCAAAAGTGTAAGAGAGATTTCCAAAATTGGGGAAAAAACAAGATCTACAGTGCATTATGCCATCCGAGTGCTTGAAAAAATGGTTTCTTGCAAGCACCTAGTGGTCGTGGACGACCAAAACAAATTTCGACTCCTCAAACAGAACGAATAAATGCTCGATTAGTCGAGGTAGACATTGCTAAAGCCCTACAGGAAAATACAATTTTAGAAGTGCACCCGCAGACTGTTAGAAATTTATTACATTCAATGGGTTTGCGAGCCTACACCCCCCGAAACAAGTCCCTTTATGTCTGCAAGAAACATTAAGAAACACGGTGCAGGGAAATAACTTCACGGGCAATAACTTCACATGGGAAATAACTTCACCTCTAGTGGGAAATAAATGCACATTTTTGATGTGAAGTTATTTCTCACTGAAGGTGGGCAAAAGCTTCATTTTTTGGGGAAAATAATTTCTCTTAATAGCCGCGTTTTATTATCCTCGTGATCTGATCCGGATCAGATCAACTCATAAATTTGTGTGCATTACAATAACAATACGAGATCTTGGTTTTTATCAAGATCAATTTGATCCAAAAATTAGTTCGACTATTTCTCACTGTGATACACTTTCGTTTGTGAATGTTGCTGTATTATCGACAATTGTCAAGGGTAAATGTTGCCAGATTAGAATATAAAAATATTATTGGCAATCCAAATATCATTGAATGTTATTTTGCTCGAATAAATTAATTGTTCTGCTCCTAATGATATCTAAGCAATGTGAGACTGAAAATATGGCTACTTAATATTACTCTCATGCGGTATCTGTTAATCAAAATTAACAATTTCCTCCTAAAAAAATAAAACAAGCGCATTAAATTTTCATTTAAAAGAAAATATTCATTCGCATGGCAACTTCGCACTAAATGTCAAAATGAACTTAGCTTGTACAATCACCACAACACAGAACTTTGATCTAGTTTGTTTTATTATTCTGATCTGATCCGGATCAGATCACGGGGATAATAAAACACGGCTACTATGTCAAGTTATTTCTCATTGCTCCCATAGGAATCGCGTTTATTAATGTAATTTCGCACGGCATGTTCACTCCGCTCTATTTTACGGGCTATTTCGCGGTTTGAAAGACCTTCCGAATGGTAAGCATCTGTTTTTGCTCTTTCCAAGGTTAACAGTTTTTTTTTCCCATTTCTTAACTAAAAGACAAAAACTTCCTTTAATCACAAATTAATATTTCACTGCAGTTTTATCGATTACTCTTTGTCTATAAACTGAATTTTCCCGTGCGTCTTATCAAGTGAACCGAAAAAATGCTGCAGTTTTGAAATGATTGAGGACAAAGAGTACAAAAATACCGTTAGGTGTCTCCCACCAAATTTTTTTTACGTAATTTTTCAAAGAAAAAATACTAACCATTCTGCTGAATGCAATTGTTTGCTTATTGATCCAAATTTGGGGAAAAGAATCAAGATTTAAGGAAAAAAAATGTGTGCGTCTAATCAAGTGAATCGGACTGTATTTTTTTAATAATTGTTTTCTTTGTTAAAAAATATTTGTTTTTGTCACATAGAAAAAAAATAAAATGAATTAGAAAAAAATAATAAATAACATTTTGGAATTTAAATTTGGTAGTGCATTTTGCCACTGACCTTTTAAAAGCACGCCCATTACTGACTTAACTGTACACAAACTCAAAGAAAAATGTCTTAAATAAATTAATAAATAAAACCGGGAAGCTATTTTGAACTTGATATTTCAGTCCAAACCAAAATTAAAATAAATAAAATGCTCGGCAATAAGTGGGTTAAATCGATCGTAATTTTTTCGGACATCTATCTACACTGAAAAAAATATCGGTTGTCATATTGACAATTGCCGGTTATCAACTGAAAATTGTCAATGTGATGAAAAAAATAATCAATATGATGAAAATTATCCCCGACTAGCTTCGTATTTGAAAACCGGATAGTCAATATGAAAATTTCCGATTTTCAATTGTCGGTATTCAATATGATGAAAGAAGTTATCAATATGACAACCCCAGTTGTCCCATTGTGGTTTTCAATATGATTATCTTACTTTTGCAGTCATCACATTGATAATTTAGATTTTCAATATGATTATCGCATCTTTGCAATTATCACATTGACAATTGCAATAGTCAATATGACAATTCCATTTAAAATTTTAAAATCGAAATTTTCAATATGAAAACTGCTTTCATCACATTGATAACTGCAATCTATAAATATTATAAAACTGTAGAGGTTTTTTGTTGGTTACCTAATGGCGTGAAAACCGCTAGACAGATTTCGATGAACCTTTTTTTTAAATGCTTCTTAAGTACCCGGGATGATCACAAGCTATGTAATTTTTTGCCCAGCCTACTGGGTCTTACATAGTAGTCAAAATAACTGTATATCGGAGAGGAATATTATCATTATACACCCCTAACTCAATAATGGATTATCGGATTGAAAATCAAAAAAATAGGTGAAATTAGTAAATCTGTCGCTGATTCATTTGAGATATAAAACATCCTCCTGCGTTATCCTGAAGCTGAGCAATGCTCAAAATAATTATTCAAAACATCGCCCACAATTTTCCTTCAGCGGAGACCACCGCCAGCAGTCGTGCAGCAGTTGGTATCGTTGCAATAGTGTGTGTGTGAGTATATGTGCGCGCTCTAACATGATCATATGCTTTGTACTTCAATGTACTACAATCATTATCACCATTTGCGGCTCTCACACTCAACCAATCTTAACAAATGAGGTGTCAAAAGAAAGAGAATTTTCTAGAGCAGTGAATTGAAATTAAAAAAAAAAACGATCAAAAACAAATATTCTACCCAAAGTGAACTTCTGTTGTTTTAATAGTTAATTTTGGTTCATATATGTATGCACATATGTATTTGCTATGTGGAAGTCATCTAGGATGTTTGGTTTACAGTGCTATTTTGCCGAGACTTTAAGCAAACGTTATCAGTAGTGCCACGAGGCACATCCGAACGCACAACATTTCTCTGATTTGTTATTTAAAATTGGTGGAGGAACGCTTCCGGAAGAAAATGGAAAAGTAAATTTATCACAAGGTTTAAGGTGATATATCACAACTAAAAAACCGTAAGAATTCTTAGCTGTGTGAGCGAGCTATTTTGTTGCCTCGGAATGAGTAAGCTCCAGCAATTAACAGCGAGATATTTTCACGTGCTGATAGTCAAAGTGCAGAATGTATTTCAATCACCCGGGTTGTGGACCAAGAAGTAACAACCAGATATCTGGTCGAATTTTTAAACTGTCGCTTTCGCTGCCATCACATAAATTAAAACTAAAAGTGGGTGTACCCACTATTCTTCTAAGAAACTTGAGCCCGCCTAAATAATGTAATGGCTATGGCACCCGACCTAGAGTTACAATTTTGCAATGACATCTGGTAGATGCGGAAGTGTTGACGGGCTACGGTGCGGTGCGGTTTTTGAGAACTATGAAATCTGCAGTTAGGGGCTGAAAGTTACACATTGAAACGTTTTTGATAAAATGCAGTTCATCAACAAAATTTACTAAACACTTTTGTGGACTTAGACAAATACCTTGATGTTAGGTTAGGTTTGGTTAGGTTTTCGGGCTGATGAGGATGTGTGTGTCCTCATCACACTTAGGTCCATGTGGACCCATTGTGATACCCATAGTGTGGTCCTACCCGTGGTATCAATATCTATGCTTTCATCCAACCCGACGCCTTAGCAAACTCAAGTATATTAGATGGTGATCCATCAGAAAGCTCCTCGATGTGATCGAAGAAGAATTTGCCTAGGGTTCTGTTTCTTAGTTGACAGAGGTTAGGGCAGTGACAGATGAAATGGGTTGTATCCGCATGTACCTCTTCATCACCACATCCTCTGCATATGTCATCATCATTCAATCGTAATCTTTTCATGTGGTATCTTAAGGTATTATGCCCTGTTAGCACCCCAATTAGTATTGACAACGACTTTCTATCTTTTTGTATGAGTTTTCTAGTTCTTGTTTTGTCATACTTTGGCCATAGTCCTCTCGATATCACACAGGTGTTTAGCGATCTCCACCTATTGTTCGCATCAGTTACTGATTTTTGTTCAATTCTGGCCCGAAGGTTGCAGAGTGGAGGTTTGACCGTCCCGTCTTCTTGTTCTCTATCTAGGGCTGAACCCTTTCTAGCCAGTTCGTCTGCGGCTTCATTGCCCGGCATCCCGCTGTGACCAGGGACCCAGCAGAGTTTTACATTGTGCTGCGTACTGAGAACCTTAAGCTCTTCGCGGCAATACTTAATGAAAAAAGAATGTTAAAAATATGTACTTGGAATGCAAACGGACTTTTGCAAAAACTTGACGAATTGGAAATATTCATGCGAGAAAAAGATATTGACATTTGCTTGATTTCTGAAACTCACGTGAAAAAGGAATCGCATTTAAAAATAAAAGGCTATACTGATTACCACGCTTGTCACCCTTCGGGCAAAGCGAGAGGCGGATCTTCCTTGTTTATTAAAGACTGCATTGAACAATGCGAAGACCTAAAGATAGAGCTTGAAACTCTGCAACTGTGCACAATTCGAGTTAAAAATAGTCAGCGTACTATTAAAATCTCATCTATCTACTGTCCACCGCGTTCCGCGCTTGAAAAAAGTGATTTTACTAACTTATTTAAATCGCTGAAACCTAATTTCATTATTGGCGGCGATTTTAACGCGAAACATACGTTTTGGGGCTCTAGATACATCTCGCAAAAAGGTAGAATGCTCTATGGGGCAGGTATGGAGTACAGTTGTGATTTTCATTCGACGGGCAAACCGACTTACTGGCCAGCTGATACTTTGAAAATACCTGACCTGATCGATTTCTTCGTTGTGAAAGGAATATCTAACAACCACATAAAAGTTGAAGAGAGCTTTGATCTGTCGTCTGATCATTCCCCAGTTATTTTGACATTGAGCGAAAAACTAGTATATAACCGAGAGCCAGCGAAATTAACCGGTAGAACAACTAACTGGGAAGGCTTTAGGAACGAGATCGAAGTAAATGTTGAACTGAGCGTACCGCTTACGACACCCTATGAACTTGAGGTTGAAGTCGATCGCTTCATTCAGATAGTACAGCTCGCCTCTTGGAATAATACGCCCAATCCAAGAAAAACGCCGGACAAATACGGTCTACGATATCCTTCTGAAATAAAAGAATTAATCAGGGAAAAAAGAAAAGCGCGTAAAAGATGGCAACAGAGTCGTGCTCCACAGCATAAAGCATATCTGAATCGTCTCTGCAATTTGTTAAAGAATAGCATTAAGGATTTTAAAAATCGTGCGATAGGCTCTTACCTTGAGAGTTTAACAGCGAAAAAAGATTCCAATTATTCCCTTTGGAAAGCCGTAAAAGGCACCAAAAGGCCCAAAATCCCTGCGCCGCCACTTAAAATAAATCAAAATGAATGGGCAAGGGAAGATAAAGAAAAAGCGGATATTTTTGCCGCCTATTTGGAAGAAACCTTTAAACCGAACGTTGGTCAAGTGGTTCATGACAACATCAACATCACAAGGATGGTAGTTCCACCATCTGACGATTTAACGCACAGATCTGCGACGCTTAGAGAACTCGAACGTGAGATCGCGAAACTAAAACCTAAGAAAGCTCCTGGTTATGATTTGATTACCGGAGAAATTCTCAAAGCCTTACCTAGAAAAGCATTAATTAAGCTTCTCCATATTATAAATGCTGCACTCAGATTAAAACACGTACCGAGCCAATGGAAAGTTGCGGAAGTCATAATGGTTTTAAAACCAGGAAAACCGTCATATGAAGTAAAATCATACAGACCAATATCGCTTCTTCCAGTCATATCCAAAATTTTCGAGATGATATTACTAAGGCGTCTCCAACCGGTTATAGAAGCAAATAATCTAATACCTGACCACCAGTTTGGGTTCAGAAGTAAGCATTCGACGATTGACCAGGTGCATAGAATTACTAACGTAATCGAAAAAGCACTAGAAGAAAAAAATATATGCTCAACCGTATTTCTTGACGTCTCGCAAGCCTTTGATAAGGTGTGGCACGATGGCTTGAAATGCAAACTACGACAAGTACTTCCCGCAAACCTATACGAGATTTTGAATTCATATCTCGGGAATAGACTCTTCCGTGTTAGAAATGGAAATGAATACTCCGAGCTCAAAGAAATTTTGGCCGGCGTACCGCAAGGAAGCATTCTGGGGCCGCTTCTCTATCTGTTATATACTCGTGATATACCGAAAGAAGATGGCACTATCCTTGCTACGTTTGCCGACGACACCGCTATCCTAGCGGTAGGTAAAACAATCGAGGAAACGACTGCCAAACTGCAAAACGCATTAAATAAAGTAAATGAATGGACGAAGGACTGGCGGATCGCCCTTAACGGAACTAAATCTGTTCACGTGAATTTCACTTATAGGAAAATTAATGACTTGCCCATTTTTATAAATTTGGCCCGAATACCCTTTGCAAATGAAGCCAAATACCTGGGAATGACACTCGACGCAAGGTTGAAGTGGAATTCGCACGTGAAAATGAAACGTAAAGAACTAGATATCAAATATAGAGAAATGTACTGGTTGATCGGAAAACATTCCCACCTCAGTACCGAGAACAAACTGCTTTTATACAAGCAAGTGCTAAAGCCGGTGTGGACCTACGGTATACAACCTTGGGGTTGTACCAAGAAAACAAATGCCAATATTTTACAAACCTTTCAAAATAAAGTGCTAAGAGAAATTGTCCAAGCACCGTGGTATGCTAGAAACGACGATATCCACAGGGATCTCGGAATTCCGACAATCGAAGCTGAAAGTAGAAGCTTCGCGCGAAAACATAGAAACCGACTAATCGGACATGTTAATAATACAGTCCTACTTATTTTGGATGAGAGCAATTTATTGCGCCGACTACAAAGAACAAAACCTTTCGACTTGGCGAGATAAGGATTAACCGCGTCTAAATTGTGGAACATGCAGGATGTTTCATTGGAAAGTAACCTGCCAAACGTTTATATTTCGTGATAGAAAAATTGCTTGATAAGTAGTATAACTTAGTTGCAGTATCTAACAAATTTATATCGAAGGGTGGTGTTTTTGGTCAGTAAGAATCTGACACTACTATGAGCACGCGCTTGCTATTCTCATAGTGTCTATGGAAGATTTTCACCTACCCTCGGCAAAAAAAAAAAAAAAAAAAAAAAAAAAAAAAAACTTTACAAGCTTCGATGTTATTTGCGTAGCAGCTATCGCTTTTATGGCCGCCTGGCTGGCAATGTAAATATTGATATCCTCACGTGATATTGTCATCATTGACACCAATTGAACAGCCTTTGTCACTGCTAGAACCTCCGCTTGGAAAACACTGCTGTGATCTGGAAGTCGAAAGGAGCCGCTGATTCCTAGTTCTTCAGAGAAGCAACCCGCTCCAATACCTATGTCCATCTTTGACCCATCGGTATAGATGGACTTAGCGCTCTGTGGTATTTCATTTCTCTCCCACTGCTCTCTGCTTGGAAAATCCCACGTGAAGGGTTTTTCAAAATCCAAGTATGGGACAATGTAGTCTGAGTTGATGTCGCCGTTAAGGTAGTTGCCAAGTATTTTGGCATGTCCGTATGCATTTGACCTCCAGTGTTTTGACTGGCTTAGCCTGAGGGCAGTTTTTGCTGCGGTCTCCTGCATATAGAGATCCAAAGGCAGGAGGTTAAGAATTGCTTCCAGTCCCGCTGTTGGCGTTGTTCTCATCGCACCGGTCGTTCCAGTGCATGCAATTCTCTGAATTTTGGTCATATCCTTGAGGTTGGTTGTTTTGGCAGCAGCGTGCCACCAAACCAATCCTCCGTATGTCAGTATGGGTCTTACTATCGAACAGTACATCCATAACGTTATTTGCGGTCTACAGCCCCAGTTTTTTCCGAAGAATCTACTGCAGGTATAGAAAGCGACGGATGCCTTTCTTATCCTTTCTTTAATATTCAGCTTCCAGTTAAGCTTTCTGTCCAGTATGAGGCCAAAATATTTTGCGCTTTCAGACAACTTAAGGGGGGTACCCTCAATGTTTGGTAGCGTGAAGGCTGGTATAACTCTTTTATTAGTGAACAGCACTAGTTCGGTTCTCTGAGGGTTGACCCCCAGTCCGCATTGTTTAGTCCAAACATTTAGTGTGTTTAAGCCTTGCTGAACTAGTTCACTAACAGTGGTTAGGAATTTCCCCGTGACAAGTAGCACCACATCGTCTGCATATGCTACTGCTTTTATTCCACTGTATCTAAATTTCGTTAACAATTCATTAATGACCATGATCCAAAGAAGTGGGGATATGACCCCTCCTTGAGGTGTGCCTCTAGATGCGATCACATTTTGACGGGTGCCCCCGAGTTCAGCGATGATGTGCCTATTATTTAGAAGGCTAACTATCAATTTGGTCACGGTGCGTTCAACATGATTATCTTCAAGCGCTTTTTCAATCGCATGCGTCTCGACATTGTTAAAAGCACCTTCAATATCGAGAAAAGCTGCCAGCTTCTCAAAGGTCTTTAGCAGAAACGAAGTGAGGCTAATAGGTCTGTAGTCTTTTGCGGTAGTATGGCTGGCTTTCCCAGCTTTGGGAATGAAAACAACTTTCACTTCCCGCCACACTCTGGGTATGTGCCCACACCTAAGACTGTTCTGAAAAATTTTATGCAAAGTTGGTGCCAATAGGTGCTCAGTTTTTTGCAGCATGATCGGAAAAATCCCATCAGTTCCTGGTGACTTGAAGGGCTGAAATGATTCGATTGCCCATATAATCCTTTCCTCAGTTACCATTCCTATTGGTACCATCATCTCTTCTGGTCGATTATCAGTCACCAGATTGCTGGCTGGAGCCTCGCATCCCGAAAAATGTGTTCTAAGCAGAAGATCCAGGGACTCAGAACAGGATTGCGTCCAGTTACCATCAGTATCCTTGAGATAACCTGGTACTGACGGTTCTTTTGCCAGGATCTTTCTTAGTCTCGCAGCTTCTGTAGTACTCTCGACATTGCTACACAAAGTACGCCATGAGGTGCGTTTCGAGCTGCAGACTGCGCTTTTAAATTTCCTTTGACTGGATTTATATATTTCCCAGTCGCTTTCAGTATTGAGTCTTTTAGCCGCATTAAAGAGTTTCCGCGCTTCTTTCCTCATGTCGGAAAGCTCTTTATTCCACCACGGCGGCGACTTTTTACTGCGCATGCTCGTAATAGGACATGACTTTAGGTATGCTTTATTGAGGGTAGTGCATAGCACCTCAATTGCGGCATCAATTTCTTGCGGTGTTCGTGCTGTTTGTTCTAGTAAATTATGTTCACTATTTCCCACCTCGCTGGCAAAGAGATCCCAGTCACACTTTCTGGGGTTCCGATATTTTGCCTGCGGGGGTTTTGGTTCGTCTATCACGAATTCTATTATTCTGTGATCTGAGAAAGATATGTCAGTGGAAACTTTCCACTGATTCACATGAAAAGAATCCGAGATGTTCGTGAGGGTAACATCTAAGACTTCTCGCCTATTCTTGGTTATGAACGTGGGTTCGTTCCCAATATTCGCTATCAATAAATTATGTTCAATAATGAATTCGAAAAGAGACTCACCCCTTGGATTGATATCAGTGCTGCCCCACTGTGTGTGATGGGAGTTTGCATCACATCCTATGAGCAGGTCCCATTTTACTTCCTCCGCCTTATTCACCAGTCTGCGTGCGTCCTCAGATGGTGGCCCATCCGTGGAGTCGTATGGCATGTACACCGATGCCATCGCAAGTGAGGGTTTTCCCTGCCTTTCGAGTTTTACGACTGTCTGGTCACTGTTGCAGTATCTGGATAGAAGAAATAGCTTAATTCGTTTCTTTGCAACAATGCAAGTTCTAATCTTACTTTCAGAGTTCGGTGTATTGGTCTTGTATAATTCCAGGCCTTTTGCGTTTAGTCCCATAATGTTGCCTCGGACAGTCCAAGGCTCCTGTATGAGAGCAACGTCAATATCCCTGTCTCCCATAAGGCAGATAAGGTTGGCACTGGCCGCCTTACTATGATGAAGGTTTATCTGTAATACCTTCATCATTGCAATTGGAGCCTCCTTCTTTACCTTGCTGGACTGGTCCAGCAATGGGTCTAATCTTGCATCGGGTAATCCCAACGCGTACTTTGTAATTTACATCGCGGAGCAATGGCATTGACCGCTGACTGAGGAGGATGGTAACTTCCATCCCGGCCTCAGTGTGTTCTCCCACTTCAATGACCTCCCAGTCCTTACTAAGGAGTTCTGGGTTAAGTAACCTTAAATACCTTTCTATCCTATCCTTCGGGAGATAAGGACCCGTAAGGAGTAAGCGACCTTTTGGTCGAGTGAGGTGGATCAGCTCTTTTTTCTCGATCACCCTCAGGTCGGATTTATCCCACGGAGCTTTGGTGTCAGAGATGAACTTTCTTAGCCATTTCAAGGTAGCTTCATTGTCACACTCCATGACCTTGAATCCCTTGAAGGTGGTCAGCTGTCCAAAAAGTGGATATGGTTCCAAACCTTTAAGGAGAGCCTCATTCACACCATCAAGGATCCTGATCTCAAGAAGCTTCCATTGATCGTCAGTGAGCTTCCGATCTGGGTTGCCATAGTCGACTATAGCATGGGTTCTGACTCTTTTCCCAGGCAATGATGGAGAGATCGTCTCATCCTGCCTACCTCTTTTAGAGCTTCCCGCAGCTACTTCCTCAGATTTAGACTCGCGTCCGCTACCTGCAGCAGTTGGGGGTTGCGAAGTTCCGCCCGCGGCAGAGGTGGGCGGCGGAAGGCCGCCCTTCCTCGCCGCGACCAGCCTATCGTTAGCCCTACCAGAGGCAAGCGCCCTGGGTGATCTAGCCTGTCCTACTGGCTTACCAGAGGCATGCGCCCTAGGTAGTCTGTCTTGTCCTGCTGACCTTACTACAGCTGGCCCTACAATTTCTTTTGCCCTAGCTAGCGCCCGGTTGTCCTTCTCCGTGTAGGATGAGGGGTCTTTCTTTTTTAATCGCCTTAACAACCGTTTGGCGTTGGCTCTCTGCCGGAGCTTCCTAGATTTGCTGGATATCAGCAGCTGGGGGGCTTGCTGCCCTGTGCCCTTTGCCTTGCTCACCTCAGCGGCCTTCGGAGCATCGGGAATACCCAAGTCCTGGCAGCGCTTCGAATCGCACTGCGCGGAAACAACAGTGCAGCAGCTTCCAATGGTAGAATTGGCATTAGCCAATTCGTCTACGCTATCTGCGCATTCCCCTGGTGATGATAGGGTCGGTGCACAGACCTCACCCGACAAGCGTAGGCTTGTCGAGGCGCTGTCATGCTCTTCTCCTACCCTCACCGTCTGTAATGCCCCCTCTCCCCCAGCCAGGATAGTACGAGTAGGAAACTTGCTGCTAATCCCGGTTAGAGGGTCTGGCGACCTCACAGTAGGGTCCTGCACCCTGTCTCTAGCTAATACCCCACTAGCCTCACTAACATTTGGAGCTTCTGATGGGATTGACCCTTGTCCCGACTGGCTAAGGCAAGTCACAGACTTGGGCGGCCCCATCAGTTCTACGGTGCACGAGTCTTCCGCAGTCACCGCAACTCTCGAGCAGCTAGCAGTAGGCTCACTGTCTCTTGAGGACGGCTCCCGCAGGAAATCCCGCGCACTTTGTAGTCTCCTCCTGTCATTCCTGGACAGCTCCTCCCACTTCTTCTTCCCTAGCCTCTTAATCGTCAACTTGCTATTTGCCTTCCTACTGCGGTTTGACGCAGTGGAAAGCAGGGAAAAATTGGACGAGCTAGCGATCGACCGACTGTCATCGTCGTCGAGAAGAAGATTCTCTAGATCGATGTCAATCGTTCCACCGCTTTCTCCATCCGAAGAGACTACTATCGACGGTTCTGGAAGTGGGGCTTTCCCCTCTTCCTCCATCGAGCGATTTGGGGTCTCCCCCAAAACTTGTTTTGTATTTTGTTTGGTGTTTAAATCATTCATTAATTGGATCCCACGAGTAAGCCGGTGAAACAAGTGCCACCACAGCATAGCCGGTTTTACTGTGGTGGGGCGAAAATACGACAGGCCCTTGCCAGGGCGCCTGAAGGAGCTCGTTAAAGACTGATTTAACCCTCAGCCTTGCATCCTTGGGCACGGTTTGCTATGCGCTCACACCACCACTGGAATCAGGATGACTACTTTTTGCTTCGGTCCCTCATCCAGAGACCTTACAGCTTGGGTAGCCCTACTGCAATCGCCCCCTGGAGTCAAAAGGTCCTACTGAGCCTCCCCACCAGCGTCAAGGTAAGTAGTCGAAGAGGAGGATACTTTGATGTTTCTACGCTCCCACTGAAATTGCATATTTGTATGCATAAGAAAGCCCTTAGAATGCGAAGCAAGGCGAGCATGGGTTCAACTAGTAGTCAATATGACAATTCCATTTTAAATTTGTGTAAGTCCTATCCTCACGATTGAAAAATAATAAGTTACCATAAACAACAACTAAACTAAAGGAGTAAATAGAAAAGACACAAAAAAACCAAAGGAAACAACTTTCTTTTCTATCATCACGATTGAAAATAGAACAAAAAGAAACAAAACAAAAAAAAAAGTCCCCCGCCAGGAAACGAACCTTGGACCTATGAGATGAGAAGCCGACATACCATACACTGAGCTACTGTCCATCTTAAAAAGAGAGTATCCAATTTGGTATATATTTCTCACGGCTGCCACCCCTTTCGAATGTCTGACAAGCAATCAAAGAGTATCATTTGTCATGATGTCATGGAAGGTGGCCGTGGTGTAGTGGTAGTCGTCGTCGCTTGTCACGTTGAAGGTCCGTGGTTCAAATCCAAATGTAAGTAAGTATTTATTTCTCACAAAATAAAAATAAGTTAATCAGTTTCAGAAGCCAATATCAAAACCTACAGCGAAGGCATAACACTGGCAGTAGAATGGTGTGGTATGGCTGAAGTGATCGCACAAACTAATAATAGGAAACATCTAGTACAAAAGCTTTGAACAATAATGATAATACGCAACTCTCCAGTCTGGACACCACCCATAGAGTTAGTTGAAACCTAAAAAAAAAATACCTGAGTTTCCTAAACTAAGAGATGAATTACCCCAGGTGGCAGTCCAGCTTTACTGAAAAATCCACCCTCTTCGGAGGTCGGCTCTACGGATTCTGGCGAGAGCCATTTATTGCAATCCAGTGACCCTTTCACAAGAAGTATAAGGGTATCTCGATCTCCTCCATCAATATCGAATAACTCCGGGAAAAGAAGTCTGCCGGGAGCGCCTTAGCGCGAAAATCGGGACTTAGCGAAATACAAAAGCTTTGGGGAAGAAAATAAAGTACTCCGAATAAAGCTTAACGAAATGGATCTACTCTATCAAGTTCTTAAGAAAGAGATAAATCTATTAAAAGAAGAAAGCAAGGTTATAAAGAACACACAATCCCAGCAAGAGCGCGAATGTGCTCCAGCACTACTAGAAAGTCGGGAATACCACACCGATGAAGAAGAGCTAGCACGCGAAACGAATCGGGCCCCAAAGAAAAGACCTACTAAAAAACGGAGAGCCGGTTCCTCGCCCGAAGTCGAGCCCTTAAATTAAGAAAAGCGTAAGGAATCGCAAGAGAACCTACGTAGAACGAAATTTCGTTTACCGCCACCAATAAACGTCGTCGGGATAACGGAATATAATAAGTTGCATAGCCTTCTTAAAGGAACGATAACATCGAAATTTAAGGTCACATCTTTGAAGAATAATGCGTGGAAGATTAACGTCGATGACCGTGACGACTACCGAGCACTGTCCCAGAAACTTAATATCGATAAGATTCAGTGGTATACTTTCGAAATCAAGTCAGAAAGGCCACATCGTGTTGTAGCAAGGGGACTTCACCCCTCTTGCACAAAAGAAGAGGTTATGAGCGACCTTCAAGACAAGGGCTTTAAAATTCTTGATGCCGTTAATATCATCAAGAAGGAGAAGCAACAATCCGAAATAGATTAAGACATCTTCGCAAGGCGTGAACTTCCGCTTTTTATGCTAACATTCGATAAAGTTGATAGTATCGACGATATTTATCGAATTAAAACCATGTTGAATATCGTGGTCAAAATCGAGCCCATGCGTAGAAATTTAAAAATAATTCCGCACTGCAAACGTTGCCAAGGATTCAACCATACGCAAACGTATTGCAAAAAGAACCACGGTGTGTGAAATGCGCCGAAAATCACCTCTCCCGAGACTGTCGAGTAAACAAGCAAGCCTCTGCAATCTGTGCTAATTGTAAGGGAAAGCACCCGGCAAATTATAGAGGCTGTGAAGTAGCCAAGGAGTTGCAAAATCGAAGAGATACACTCCATTAGCCTCAAAATAAAATAATAAAACCGCTGACTAAGGCAAATTGTAAGATCGGTCAGGCGAACGTAGGCAAACAAAAACCACCGGGTTCAGAACGGAAAATGGTGGTGACAGCAGAAAAGCCCTCGACTTCTGATCCTAAAAGAAAAGGGTACTGAAAAGCCATTAGAAAAGCCTTCGGGTAGTGGCCCTCGGACATCAGGAGAGCAGACTTACGCTCAGACCGCAGCATCCGAAAAATCAAAAAACTTCGAAACTCCGACGGACCCTGCTTCTCATGTTTTTTCAATTATTCTCGCGAAACTTGAAGAACAAAGCAAAATAAATAAAATTATTCTCGATAGTTTGGTTAAGCTCGAGAATAATTCACGGAAAACGCGCACTTCAACTTTAAAATGAATGAAAAAAGAATGTTAAAAAAATGTACTTAGAATGCAAACGGACTTTTGCAAAAACTTGACGAATTGGAAATATTTATGCGTGAAAAAATAATTGACATTTGCTTGATTTCTGAAACCCACGTAAAAAAGGAATCGCATTTAAAAATAAAAGGGTACCACGCTTGCCACCCTTCGGGAAAAGCAAGAGGCGGATCTTCCTTGTTTATTAAAGACTGCATTGAGCAATGTGAAGACCTAAAGATAGAGCTTGAAACTCTGCAACAATTCGATTTAAAAATGGTCAACGTATAATTAATATCTCATCTATCTACTATCCACCGCGTTCCGCGCTTGAGAAGAGTGATTTTACTAACTGATTTAAATCACTGAAACCTAATTTTATTATTGGCGGTGATTTTAATGCGAAACACACGTTCTGGGGCTCTAGATACATCTCGCAAAAAGGTAGAATGCTCTATGGGGCAGGTATGGAGTACAGTTGTGATTTCCATTCGACGGGCAAGCCGACTTACTGGCCAGCTGATACTTTTAAAATATTTGACCTGATCGATTTCTTCGTGGTGAAAGGAATATCTAACAACCACATAAAAGTCGAAGAGAGCTTTGATCTGTCGTCTGATCATTCCCCAGTTATTTTGACATTGAGCGAAAAACTAGTATATAACCTAGAGCCAGCGAAATTAACTGGTAGAACAACTGATTGGAATAATACGCCCAATCCAAGGAAAATGCCGAACAAATACGGTCTACAATATCCTTCGGAAATAAAAGAATTAATCAGATAAAAAAGAAAAGCGCGTAAAAGATGGCAACAGAGTCGTGCTCCACAGCATAAAGCCTATCTGAATCGTCTTCTCAATTCGTTGAAGAACAGCATTAAGGATTTTAAGAATCGTGCGAAAGGCTCTTACCTTGAAAGTCTTAGGCTACGCGCACAGTGGTGCGACAAAACGATGCGATGCGAGAAGTCGTGCGACGTGCGAGATGCGAGATGCGATATGGCGTGCACAGTCAAGCGGTTCTGTGGTGTTCTCATGCTTGTCGCGATGTATTCTTCATCAGAGGAGGAAGAGTTCTTAAATGAATGTTTATATTTTAGATTGTTACGATACAAAAATATACAAAAAAATAATACAAGTTCACGAAATTTATTTGAAAATAAAATAAAAAGGGGAGTTTCATCATTTATATCATCAGTTAAGGAAGAATGAAATAAAGTTTTTCTAATATACAAGAATATAAAATGTTTAAGGTTTCATATACTTAACCAATATACCATTTGTATTAAAAAAAATATTTTATAATATAATTTATGTCCTTATATATAATATACTATCTGTCCCGCCCGACTTGGCCCATGTCTAAAAAATATAGTATTACTTACAATACATTAATAATTAACAATTATTGTCATTAGTTTGAAGAATCAAAGACAGTGCGAACGCACCCCAAGGTTTGCAATCTACCAATATATATCGTAGTTTGCGAGATGTTTACGAGAAGCTCGCAATTGTAGTACAGAAACGCATTGAAAATCGCTTCACTGCGCACACGTGCATAAGAATACATGTGAACAGTTTTGTCGCATGTAAACGCTTCTCGCATCTCATCGCTTTGTCGCACCACTGTGCGCGTAGCCTAACAGCGAAAAAAGATTCCAATTATTCCCTTTGGAAAGCTGTAAAAGGCACCGAAGGCCCAAAATCCCCGCGCCGCCAATTAAAATAAATCAAAATAAATGGGCAAGGGAAGATAAAGAAAAAGCGGATATTTTTTCCGTCCATTTGGAAGAAACCTTTAAACCGAACGATGGTCAAGTGTTTCACGACAACATCAACATTACGAGGATGGTAGTCCCACCATCTGACGATTTAACGCTCACATCTGCGACGCTTAGAGAACTCGAACGTGAGAAAAGCATTAATTAAGCTTCTTCATATTATAAATAGTGCGCTCTGATTAAAAAACGTGCCGAGCTAATGGAAAGTTGCGGTAGTCATAATGGTTTTAAAACCAGGAAAACCGTCCTTATGAAGTAAAATCATACAGAGCAATCTCGCTTCTTCCAGTCATATCCAAAATTTCCGAGAGGATATTACTAAGGCGTCTTCAACCGGTTATAAAGGGTGATTTTTTAGCTGGTTTGGTTTTGGCAACACTGGTTTTGACAGCTGACGTGTGTTTAGTACCTTGTGTCACTGTCAAACAGCTTCAGTTTGGTTTGCAATTTAACCATGGATCGTCTTACAAATGAACAACGCTTGCAAATTATTGAATTTTACTATCAAAATTCGTGCTCGGTTCGAAATGTTCATCGCGCGCTGCTTCCATTTTATGATCGGCATTCTTTTTGGTTGAATGGGTACGTAAATAAGCAAAATTGCCGCATTTGGAGTGAAGATCAGCCAGAAGCATTGCAACAGCTACCAATGCATCCCGAAAAAGCCACTGTTTGGTGCGGTTTATGGGCCGGCGGCATTATTGGGCCATATTTCTTCAAAGATGATGCGAATCGCAGCGTTACTGTCAATGGTGAACGCTACCGAGCGATGATAACAAACTTTTTTTTGCCCGAAATGGAAGTTCTTGACTTGCATGATATGTGGTTTCAACAAGACGGTGCCACATGCCACACAGCACGCGAAACAATGGCGCAATTGCGAGGCGAGTTTGGTGAACAGTTAATTTCACGTTTCGGGCCGGTCAATTGGCCGCCTAGATCGTGCGATTTGACACCATTAGATTATTTTTTGTGGGGGTATGTCAAGGCTAATGTCTATAGGGACAAGCCCGCTTCGATTGACGCACTGGAAGCCAACATCCATGCATTCATTCGTGAGATACCGGCCGATATGTGTGAAAGAGTATGCCAAAATTGGACTCAGCGGATGGGCTACCTGAGACGCAGCCGCGGTCAACATTTGCATGAAATTATCTTTAAACATTAAATTGCAAGGTTCAAACTATCGATTCAAATAAATATTTCATTCATTTTTTCGAATTTTTTGTGTTTTTTTTTTAAAAAAAGTTCTCAACCTCTTAAAAAATCACCCTTTAGAAGAAAATAATCTAATCCCTGACCACCAGTTTGGGTTCAGAAGTAAGCATTCGACGATTTACCAGGTGCATAGAATTACTAACGTAATCGAAAAAGCACTAGAAGAAAAAAAGATATGCTCAACCGTATTTCTAGACGTCTCGCAAGCCTTTGATAAGGTGTGGCACGATGGCTTGAAATGCAAATTACGGCGGGTACTCCCCGTATACCTATACGAGATTCTGGATTCTTATCTCAGGAATAGACTCTTCCGTATCAGAAATGGAAACGAATGCTAGGAGCTCAAAGAAATCTCGGCCGGCGTACCGCAAGGAAGCGTTCTGGGGCCGCTTCTCTATCTGTTATATACTCGGGATATCCTTGCTACGCTTGTCGATGACACGGCTATCCTAGCAGTAGGTAAAACAATCGAGGAAACGACTGCCAAACTGCAAAACGCATTGAATAAAATAAATCAATGGACGAGGGACTGGCGGATCGCCCTTAACGGAACTTAATCTGTTTACGTGAATTTCACTTATAGAAAAATCAATGACTTGCCAATTTTTATAGATTTGGCCCAAATACCCTTTGCAAATGAAGCCAAATACCTGGGAATGACACTAGACGCAAGGCTGAAGTGGAATTCACACGTGAAAATGAAACGTAAAGAATTAGAAATCAAATATAGAGAAATGTACTGGTTGATCGGGAAACATTCCCACCTCAGTACCGAGAACAAACTGCTTTTATACAAGCAAGTGCTAAAGCCGGTGTGGACTTTGGGGTTGTACCAAGAAAACAAATGCCAATATTTTACAGACTTTTCAAAATAAAGTGCTTAAAGAAATTGTCCAAGCACCGTGGTATGCTAGAAACGACGATATCCACAGGGATCTCGGAATTCCGACAATCGAAGCTGAAACATAGAAACCGACTTATCGGACATGTTATTAATACAGTCCTACTAATTTTGAATGAGAGCAATTTATTGCGCCGACTACAAAGGACAAAACCTTTCGATTTGGCGAGATAAGGATTAACCGCATCTAAATCGCGGAACATGCAGGATCTTTCATTGGAAAGTTACCTGCCAAACGTTTATATTTCGTGATAGAAAAATTGCTTGATAGGTAGTATTTAACTTAGTTGCAGTATCTAACAAATTGATAACTATAGTAGTCGGTTGAAAAATGACAATTTTTTTCATCATTACAAAAATCATCATTATGACAACGTTTTTTGGTTCAGTGTATCTATCTTCAATTCTACCTAGTCAAGTCATAAATACTGATACAATTTTTATTGCAATCGATTTTTTATGTTAACCGTTATTTTACCCGTTGGTTTTAAGCTTCTTTATCGCGGAAAAGATTTTTTTTTTAGTCGCTTACAATCATGGAATGGGGTAGCATCAAAAATCGTGTAGTTGCACACTTTTTATGTTAACCGTTATTTAACCCGTTGGTTTTAAGCTTCTTTATCGCGGAAAAGATTTCTGTTTTTAGTCGCTTACAATCATGGAATGGGGTAGCATCAAAAATCGTGTCGTTATTAACGCGTTACACCAGTGTAATATGGGAAGAGTTGATATCTTACCAAAACACTGTTTTGGATGACGTCGTTAAGCCTCTTAGGCGAACAATGCTCGCGTACAAGCACTGGACATTCTAAAAATATTCTGCTCCAGCCCACAATGCGAAAACCACTCAATAGTGGCTAAAAAAAACTAACCCAACAACAACAACACCGGATGATTGGCTAGCTGGTAGTCCGGACCTTAACCCTTTGGACTAGAAGTTGTGGTCCGTTTTAGAGAGAATAGCCTGATCTACTCATCACCGAAATATTGAGTTTTTGAATCGAGCCCTTGTCGCGCTGTCGACAATTTTCCAATAAATGAGCCGCGTAATTCGATTGATGATTGGCCTGTGGGTCTCATGTCATGCTTTAAGGCATTTGGCGGCCATTTCGAATGAAGTCTTCCATAACTTGTAGCTAGTAATTTGACAAATAAAAAGTATAAATTTGTTTTTAAAAATATCAGCGCGTTTTCATTTTGCATAAGTTTTTCTTTGTATCAGTATTTATGACTAGACTAGGTATATAACTTAACTACACCGCTAGAGCACGAGCTTGTGATTCCTCCTGAGGGTTTATTTCTGCACCTATTTCAATGATTCCACTGATCGAAAGCTTATCAACTGATGGAGCAATGTAATATCAATATTGTTCATCAGTAATAAAACTTGTGAAGAAGTACAAATGAGTTAAGTTATTACGAAAAATCTATTTTTCAACGTAGATACATTTTGTACATGCATGAAATCAGGTGTCGAAAGAAAGATAATGTCCTGGAGCAGTGAGGAATGGCACTCTCATTTTATAAATATTAATAATTTTCTAACATTTAATATTAATGTTTATTAGGATCATGATCACGAAAAGTAAGTTGTACTTTTTGTCACAAGGTGCCACTAGCTGCCAGTAAGTAGCTAGGAGCAATTAACCGGAACAGGTGTAATACGCAGGTCGTAAACAGTATTACAACCATTTTGGCAACGTTTTCGACACTTTCTCTTGAATCGGATATCATTATAGCATTTCTTGCAAATACTTCGCTTCTTCAAACGACCGGTGCTATCTCATTCTTCGATTGGTTGAGGAAGCGAAATGGATGTGCATACTTCCGATTCGCAAATCGCAAGCCGAGTACGCTTCGCATGGCTGTTTTGCTAAATAGAATCGCGTTGTCAGCGGATCTAAGCTCCGAACTTGAATCGATGGCAAACATACTATGTATGTATGTCTCGAGCCAGTTATTTCAAGGAATATCAATTATACTCTAAATTAACGCCAAAGGCCGCCAATTAGTTCTACGTTTAGTCGTATAACTCCATTATGATCTACTCCACCGTTAGTCGAGTTGTAATCGAATATGATTTCTAGTTTTATAGATGCAGTTGTATCGATTGCCCCATCGATATCAAAATAATGGATTTCTTCTTCTTTGGGACATATAAACATATAGTTGCTTCAGCTCTAAAACCAAACAAAGTTGAATAGATTTCGCGGTCTTTCGATGGCTGCATCGCCATTGGGATATCCGGTTCATTTTTCTGAAGCGTCGTCCTCAGCAATGTCAATCCATTGCTCTAGAGATTATTTAGCACAGGTAATGATGTGAAGACGTTCTGTGTGGTGACATTCCGTTCAAAACATTGTAGTACAATTCACAAATTTGTTCGTTCGTCACTTATAGACAATACAAACACGAAAGAAATTCAGAAAACGCTTACCGCAACACTGCAATTGAAGATTGACAATTCAAAACAAAGACTTGGCATTAACTCTCACTTCGTGATCGTTGATCACTATAAAAATGTAGGAGAAAAAAGTACTCACACGTTATCATAATTAGTTATTTTCGTTATTACGCACACTTTCTACAAACATGATCGAATGATTGCTGTGTAAACCGCACCGAAATATAGGGTGGTACCCCGGTACCACCTATGTGATTTTTGGTGTCGGTAAGGGTTAAAAACTGTTACAACGCACAATAACAAAAGTAGGGATAAATGCACAAAAATGACAAGATATATTTTTCTTTACTGAAATTGTAAAGTATTATTAAAATCGAGCGAACAATGTTTGCATCATTCGTAATATACAGCCATCAATGGAAAAACAATTTATTCGTTGTATTGAAAATTCGTTAACTCGATTATTCTTTAAACAAAACTCTGTACGTAGCGTCCAGGTTTCGATGTTTGTCTTTGCTAATGAGATGACCCACAATAATTTGTTTTACTTTCGAGAATCTAAATGTTATTTATTTTTTATTTATGCGATCAATTGCACGCTACCTACTTGCAGTAATTGAAAGAATGTCATGTTGAAATTATAAATAACGTGGGAAAATAGAATACAGTGGACGTCCAATATAATGAATTTTATAATGCACAGCCTTTCGTTAAATCGATCGTCGTTTTGTCTAACTAATAATCCCACCAATGTTTTTATTATAAGGAAATAGCAATCAACTCACATGGACAAAAATGACAAACTATTTTGTTTAGAACCAGAAATTGTAAAGCATTCGACCGATCCACTGTATTTATTGCCCCTATTCCATAACACAACTCAATTTATTCGAGTTGGCTGTCATTCAACTCCACTTTCGCGCAACTCAACGAATTTTTCATATTACATAAAACAACCTTTTTCAGTTGTGATTGTAAAAAAAATTGCATACTTTTACATGCGAATAACAACTACAAATTGACTATTTAACGTAAATCTGACCTCTGGTGGTCGAAGTAGAAAATAATTTTGCCAACAGAAACTCAATATTCAATAAAAACAGAATGAAAAGAAGTTTTGATTTGTTTTTTTTAATGATAATAATGATGAAGATAATATTGTTATTGTTGTGCACATATATGAAAATCTATCCGTGAAATATTCCAATTCCAACTAGAAAAAATGCTAAGTAAAGAATATGCATTTGCAATGTGTAAATTACTTATGTTATTTTTAAATATTTACAAGTGTTTTTGTACTGAACACAGAAGCATTTTGCTTCGTTCAAATCGAAACCAAAGATTTGTTAAAATTGCATGGACGCTCGATTGCAATTGCAATACCACTACCACTTCCGAGTGCTGAAGATGTAAAACTATTTTCTCCAACTGATGTGGACTATATGCTTTTAATCTGCACACATTTTTTTAATGACGTTATTAATAATATTGCATTATTTCATTTGTCCGATATACGTCTTTTTGTTTATATTCCATCTTTCGCATCTCAACATTTACTCTCAAACAACTGCTTAAACCCAGTTGTTATTTTTTGACAACTCTAGCAACCAAAACATAACTGCGTTTTCTACCATAATACCAGAAAAATTCCCACACAACTCTAGAGAGGATTCGCCATCTTAGTTTTATGTTGACAGGCAACTCTTTTTCTCAGAGTTGTGTTCAGTAATACCGAATTTCAAATTTCAACTCAACTTAACAAAAGTTGTCTTACGGAATAGGGGCATTTTAATCTGCAATCGCAAATCTGCAAATCGCATCTGGATACAAACCTGTAAATGTTATCCTAATTAGTTTTTTCTAGAGCTACTCATACACGTAATTAGTTGGATTATAAATATTAACATACTACCTATCTACGATTACATTTCAATCAATTTGGGTGGTCAGTAGCCCAGATAATTACACTTTATTATTATTGTGTAATTTTGACAACAGTTGGTGCTCTCAAAAGTATTTCGGTGAGAAATTTTCGGAGATTAAAGTGCCCCTCATTGAAATATGATATCAATTAAAATGCCATCTTGCCTTGATAATAATTACATGCCGTCCCATCAATGAATCATAGTAGAGATACATTGAATACGAAGGGCTCTTTCCGGACAAGTGCAATGAGGGTATTAAAATCCATTTCCTAAGTGTGGACGAATGCATTAGGGCTAGATATGTAACAAAGAATGGGATGTACAAATGAATACATATGTAATTAAAATTCGAGCGAAGGTACATAGTATCTACATAATATGTAGATATGTTCTTATGTACCTATGTTCATTCTAGTGTGTACAGATACGTGTTACATACAACATTATTTTTTTTAGTGAATACTTTTTTAGCGACGTATTGTTTTTGAAAACGAGTTACGATAAATGAGTTACGATAGATGAGTTACGATAAATGCGTTACGATAAATGCGTTACGATAAATTTCGATAAATGTGTTTCGATAACGGGGAAATGATTCCATACCGGAGTCCGTCTGTCTGTCTGTCTATCCGTCCGTCTGTCTGTCTGTCTGTCTGTCCGTCCATCAGTTTGTTTGACTGTCTGTCCGTCTCTCTGTCTGTCTGTCCGTCTGCCTGTCCGTCTTTCTGTATGTCTGTCTGTCCTTCCGTCTGTGTGTCTGACTGTCTGTCCGTCTGTCTGTCCATCCGTCCGACCGTCCGTCTGTCTGTCTGTCTACCTTTTAACATCCAAACCGCTGAACCAATTGTAATGTAATTTCGCAAAGAGATAGTCTGGGACCTGAGGAAGGACATATGTGGAAAATCCGCTCGCTAGGGGGCGCTGGAGTCAAGTTATTAATAAAACCTTTTCACGCCTAAGACGCTGGACCAATTATAATATAATTTGGCAAAGAGATAGTCTGGGACCTGAGGAAGGACATAGGTAGGAAAACCGCTTGCTAGGGGGCGCTGGAGTTATTAACAAATTCTTTATTTAATGAAATTTTGAATAGCTGTTCCTCTCATAATTTCAAAAAAAATTAAAAAAAAAAATATGTGAGCCTCATCCACATTAGCTCACGGGGAAGTGAATACTTATCCAATCCAAAGCAGTTGTGTATGTGTAATGTGTAAGAGAAGAAGAAATTTGTCTAGTACAATCGTTAGAAAATGTGTGATAAAATTTAGTAAATATGAATGTAAACTTGACAGAGCGTTTTTCGTGAATTCGCATATTCCTTCCAACCTTTCCATTCCACTTTATTACCCCTGTTGAAACACTTTGATTTTCTATATACTTTATAATATTTCATACATAACTCTACACATATACATAGACACTAAGCATTGTAATTTCCTCTATCTCTTTTCTTATCCAAAGTAAGTTAGTCGTCCATTTGCACTCACCTAGTTTGGTATCATTCGCTGTAAACTATTGAATTAATTAAACTGAATTAAATTAAAATTGTTTAATAAGATCGGCTCGTTCTTTATTTTCGAATTCGGGTGAATATTTTCTAAATCTGGGGCCGAAACCCGGGAATTGAACGGAGAACGTTAACAGAAAGGACGAGTATTTTTAATTTTAATTGGTTGATCGAAATGGATTTGGCAAGTCGCGCATCTTATCGTGGTCAAGTGACCAAACTTGTGAAAGGCGTGACCGATTACCTTAAATCCGACGAGGCGAAAATTTCGAATAATTTAGATAAATTCGACGACATCGAAGAAGAGCTAAGTGTCTTTCTGGACCGCTTAACGGCCGCACATGAAAGTTTGCGTAAGGCAAATGCAGAAGTGAAGGTAATTAAGCTAGAGGACCAGACAAAGGAAGCCGAAACAGTGGCAGAATATGAGGACAAAGCGATCGAAACCATGACACGCATAAAATGCCGTCTATCCAAGATTTACCTTCACAAAGGTCAGCCAGAAGTCTTAATGAGTTCAAACGACACCACTTTTGCAAACGGTACGTTAACTCCCCCACCAATTCAGCCTTCTCCATTCAGTGCTGTTAAATAAAAAAAAACTGCAGCCGAAACGGTTTTCTGGAGACTTCAAAGAGTGGGTATCGTTTTGGGAGCAGTATCGTGCTCTCGTTCACGAAAACGCTTCTCTTACCACTGTTGATAAATTCAATTATCTAGAACTGTTAACTGGAAAATAAGCTGAAACATTAGCTGGTCTTACTCCTTCGGAAGCTAATTACAATTCAGCTATCACCTTGCTGAAAGAAGAATACGGCAATAGAGAGAAAATTGTAGACTTTACAATGCAACGTTTGCTCTCTATTCAGCCTGTTTCTTCCAAAACAGATACTTTTGCTTTGAGACGGCTATATACATCGGTACAAGCTTCCATCCGTTCGCTCTCGTCATTAGGCAAACCATCGTCGAATTATTTTGTCATGCTGAAGGGAGTCTTACTACGTTGTCTGCCGAATGAGCTTAGAGTTGATTTTCATCGATACTACGAGGACACAGCCACAGCGAGTCTACCAAATGCTCGAACAGAGTACGAAGACGATGCAGCTAGCGTTTCCTCAATGTCAGAAAGTTCATCAAATGTAATCGCTGATAAGCAAGTCAATTGTTTGCTGAAATTCCTACGAAGGGAGGTTGAATCATTGGAGAAAACGAATGAAGCGAGAATACATCCATCTCGTTCTAGCATACCGAGTACGAGCACGAGATCTGTCGAAACGGCCTTGGGTTTGTATACATCTGTATCGAAAGAAAATTGTTTATTTTGCAAAGACATTAATCACGAAACCAAAGATTGCTCTAGTGCTAAAGGATTAATCGAAAAACAAACAATTATTGAGAGGCGAAGGCAGGTGCTACCGTTGCTGTAAGAAGGGCCATAATGCTCAGACCTGTAAGGTGAAAGGGTTATCCTACAAAACATGCAGTGGCCGCCACGTAACGAGCATGTGTGACCCATTGTTTTCACCAACCAGACGTAATTCAACTTCGCCTCAAGGTCAGAATAAAGATCCGGCAGGCAGTTCAGCAAGTATTTCATCGTTAAATCTGTATACGACAGAAGCAATAGGGAAGGGTAAAGTATACTTGCAAACAGCCTGCGCATATGCTAGAAGTAAATTTTCTACTATTTCTATGTTTGTGCGAATCGTAATGGATGGTGGGAGTCAGCTGTCTTTCATCAAGTCAAATCTGGCTCGAAAGCTTAACTTGCCTATTGTGGGAGTGCATAGATTATGTTATGATTATATCTTTCGGAAGTAACAAGCTCAAGCCCTCTAAATTGTGCAACAAAGTTCGAGTTGTTCTGCAAAGTCAGTATGCTTATCGCGCTGTTTCAATAGATGCCATAGAAGTTCCTGCTATCTGTCTTGACGTACTGTCTGTGCCTACTAACGACGGAGCAGTTTCACCCCACGATCTGAATTTAGCCGATGATCACGCAGACGGACAATTACTGGAGGACGGGATTAGTGTGCTCATTGGCGCTCAACCGTATTTCTTGACGTCTCGCAAGCCTTTCATAAGGTGTGGTACGATGGCTTGAAATGCAAATTAACACAAGTAATCCCCGTGTACCTATACGAGATTCTGGATTCATATCTCGGGAATAGACTCTTCCGTGTTAGAAATGGAAACGAATACTCAGAACTTAAAGAAATTTTGGCCGGCGTACCGCAAGGAAGCGTTCTGGGGCCGCTTCTTTATCTGTTATATACTCGTGATATACCCAAAGAAGATGGCACTATCCTTGCTACGTTTGCCGACGACACCGCTATCCTAGCAGTAGGTAAAACAATCGAGGAAACGACTGCCAAACTGCAAAACGCATTGAATAAAGTAAATGAATGGACGAGGGACTGGCGGATCGCCCTTAACGGAACTAAATCTGTTCACGTGAATTTCACTTATAGAAAAATTAATGACTTGCCAATTTTTATAAATTTGGCCCGAATGACCTTTGCAAATGAAGCCAAATACCTGGAAATGACACTCGACGCAAAGCTGAAGTGGAATTCGCACGTGAAAATGAAACGTAAAGAACTAGATATCAAATATAGAGAAATGTACTGGTTGATCGGGAAACATTCCCACCTCAGTACCGAGAACAAACTGCTTTTATACAAGCAAGTGCTATAGCCGGTGTGGACCTACGGTATACAACTTTGGGGTTGTACCAAGAAAACAAATGCCAATATTTTACAGACCTTTCAAAATAAAGTGCTTAGAGAAATTGTCCAAGCACCGTGGTATGCTAGAAACGACGATATTCACAGGGATCTCGGAATTCCGACAATCGAAGCTGAAACTAAAAGCTTCGCGCGAAAGCATAGAAACCGACTAATCGGACATGTTAACAATACAGTTCTTCTAATTTTGGATGAGAGCAATTTATTGCGCCGACTACAAAGGACAAAATCTTTTGACTTGGTGAGATAAGGATTAACCGCATCTAAATTGCGGAACATGCAGGATCTTTCATTGGAAAGTAACCTGCCAAACGTTTATATTTCATGATAGAAAAATTGCTTGATAAGTAGTTTGACTTAGTTGCAGTATCTAACAAATTTTTATCGAAGGGTGGTGTTTTTGGTCAGTAAGAATCTGACTCTACTATCAGCACGCGGTCGCTATTCTCATAGTGTCTATGGAAGATTTTCACCTACCCTCGGAAAAAAAAAAAAAAAAAAAATTTCAAGTCAGGACCAGGTATGTGAATCGTGCATGCCAGCAGCGCGGGCTTCTGGTATCTTGAGAAGATTCCCACTTCTCTGGCGCAACCAGAAAAAAAAAAAAAAAAACATATGTACATATATATATATATATTTATATATATATATATATATATGTATATACATACGCACTTATATATCTGCAGATAGGAGTAAGTACATACATACATAGTTTTATGTTGCACAACCTATTTCAATACAAACAAATTGAGCCCGATTTGCGAAAAATAAATTCAAATTTGTACCTAGCACTAGTACATAAAAAAATACCTACACAAATGTAAAAAACTTGATCAAATTATCTACACATGCATCTACATAATATGTATGTTTCTGATGTCCTTTCTCATCTGCTCAGAAAAACAATAGGCGTGTTTTTTTTTTTGTAACCTGTATAGGCTAAACATGTTTCAGCAGCATGTTTACCCATGTAAAATACAACAAAACTTTAGCCTCGATAATTATCGAGTCTTATTTTTGCTCTGAAATCTTTTTCGAAGTCTGTATAGGTTACAAAAAAAAAAACACGCCTACTATGCACAGGCACACACACAAAATAAAAGAAAAGTGAACTGTTTCGTTTCGTTAACACAAAAAGCGCAAACGACCCACCTCTAATGTACATACTCATATCTAATCTATACAACTTGATAAAATTACCTACATATGTATGTACATACATATGCTGCCGTGTTAAGTTGAAACGACATATCTACATTTTTGGCGTTTTTGAGTTAGGGCTACTTTTGACATCTTTGGTACGGTTATTATTTTACTTTTTAAGAATAAAAGCCGTATCTCGCTTTTAAGCGGTTAAAAACGCTTAAAAAATATGACGTATGTACATACAACCACACTGAGAAAAAAACTAAACCCATTCGTGTTTAAACTAAACACAAAGAAATATGATTTGGCGCCAAAATGGTTTTTGTTTAATTTAAACGTGAATAACTTTGTTATTTTTAATCATAATTTTAGATAGTTTTTGATAGAATCAACTTGTTTTCTATTTGAAATAAACATATTCAACATAAATTTTATAAACAGATGCTTATTTGAATCAAAATGATTTCTATTTCAGACTAACAGAATCAAAATTAAGAAAATTAAATAGAAATCTATTTAATCTAATATTAAAATAATTAAATTTCTTAAATAGGTATCTTTTTAATTCAAAGGGAATTCTACTTGGGAAAAATAAATAGAAATCACTTTAAATTAAAATTTGCAATGCTTTAAATATATACATACATACATATGTACATATATGTATATATGTAATATATATTTTTTTAATTTTGTTGATTTATTTGGTTTCCATCTTATACAAATTTCGTGCCCATTTTTTGAACTCAAGAAAGAACTGGATCCTGGAAAAATACGTTCTTATATGCGACATAAAAAAAACTGATTTTCTTTTAATTTACCTAACTGATTTTATTAATTTTTTACAAAAACTTATCTCTTTATTAATTTGATACAAATGTAAGGTAGGACTTGTAATATATGAGTATGCTAAATTTTTTCTTCCTTCAGCATCTCCGAAACGAGCTGTTGGAGTAATCGCAGTATTAAGCAAGCTGGAAGCTATGTAATCAACACAATCTGCAAATAATACCTAAATGTCAAAAGACAAAACTTATACGTTTAATTGAACACGCAGCTACATACCTTTGTTTGAGATTTGCTTACAAGATGCAAATTGTTCCCTCGATTTCGCGTCTTTTATGTTCTGGCCGTAATATTCCAAAATTTTGTTAGTTGCACTTGGTAGTTTTAATTCGAACTACAATTATTGAACAAATACATACTACTAAAAATATCACACATACATAGTTGAGCACAACTTATTCACGTCCACATTCCACTGGTGTATATTTGAAACTGAATAAAGCAATAACAAATTATGGTACATTTACAAGTGATGTTACATTCAAACAGGTTTATAGTCAAATTAAATATACATCTGTTCGAATAATTCATTTCCAAACGTTTTCAATATAATTCTGTTTAAAACAAGCTCATTCATGTTTTCTCAAACATAAACTTATTTGAGTCAAACATAGTCCTATTTTAAATAACCTTGTATTCGTTTTTGAAACGAAATTTTACTTCACTTGGTAATGGTTAGATCAAATAGAAATCCGTTTGAATATTTCAATACAAACTGATTTTAATAGAATTGTATTTAAAGTAAACTCTTTCATATTTTATGGATAATATCAAACATGAATTAATTTAAGTTAACAAATATGTATTTAAAATATTTGTTAATTCAACACCAAACATGTATTTATTTGATTAAACCAAAATTTAGTTTACATTTTTCATTTAAGCGACATGTTTAAACACGGAAAAGTTAAACATGCTTCTATTTGATTTTTTTATTGTAAATTTCTCTCAGTGCATGGTATTTTTAAGAAATATCGACGTATCTTCACTTTTTAATAAAAAACGACGTAACTACCTACCGTTTTTGTAGATACGGTTGTAGCGTACCCCTCCTGTAAATCTTTAATCTAATTATTTTTCTCAAACAAAATGTATTTTTTTTTTTATTTTTAACATATCGCAATTTAAAAATAACAGATACCAAAATATGTACACTACATTATGGCGCCTACTCACGCCAAAAGCCGCTGTAAGATACAGAATCATAACGCACTTAACAGCGGAGATGGTCATTTCACCACTCTATAAAAGGCCATGTGCAACCGCACACGATCTTTTTTTTTTTCATTGGTGTCAGCTTGAGCAGGAGCGCGAAAAATCCCGCGAGAAATAAATCAAATGTTTTTATTAAGTTCAGTGCTTAAAAAAATAAGAGTTCTTCATAGGGCAGTACTTGAAGAAACTTTGATGCTTAAGAATAAAGTTCGAAATAAAATTGCCTTAAATAACACCAGACGTCTGCGAAATCGTTATGAAAAATGTGCTTAAAAGAGCCCGCCTTTGCGCCTTGGCCTAGTAAAAGATCATATACTCGTAATGGATCAATAACATATAAATATAAATTTAAGTTATTAAAAAAACACTCGGCCTGTGACATAAAAAGCACCCTGTATATGGATCTACCACTTGGAAAATGAATTCATTGAGTGAAATAAAGGTGACAACATATTAAACACATTAAAAGTTACGGTGCTAGTTAGCTAGTATTTCAAAAAAGTACTATTCACTGAAGAAAAGGTACTCAAATTACTAAATTTTTTAATAATTGGAAATATTCAATAGTGGTGTACAATCATGACGAGGGGAGTACGGGAGTACAGTGTTTAAGAGAGTAGCACGAATACTCCCTTAGTACTCACTTCGGCAGCCCTGGCTGTTACCCGCCCGGCATTGCCCGTGCAATTTTTTAAAATTTGATTTTACAATCATATTCATCGTAGTAGGCCGGGCACAAAACATTTCACACAATTCAAATTTCAAATGCGCCACATACACACACCATGTCTATGACGTCACCCACTGTTGCATGGCTGTTGGCATCGGTTTCACTGATGGGAAATTGTTGACGATGATTTCATGAATTGAGTTCAATTGTTTTTGAATTGTTTAGGGCTGTTTTGAACATAGCTCAGCTCCAGGATAACGCAGAAGGATAATTTATACCTTAAATGAATCCTAAAGGAATTAACTAAAAACTGTTTTCTTAAGTTTTAAATCCAATAAGCCATTGATCAGTTAGGGGTGTTTGATGACAGAAATTTGAATATATACATTAGGAAATATTATTTTTCCGAATTCACCCACTTAGAGATGGAATTACAAAAAATCGTCTCTTAGCGAATGTCTGTGTCACTATAGGAATGTCCTGTCCAAATTTCAGCACTTTAGGTCCAGCAGTTTGGTCTGGGCATTGTCTATCAGTCAGTCAGTGAACTGTTTTATATATAGAGATTTAAATAATTAAGGATTTTTTCGAATTCACCCACTTAGAGATGGAATTTCAAAAAATCATCTCTTAGCGGATGTCTATGTCACTATAGGAATGTCTTGTCCAAATTTTAGCCCTTTAGGTCTAGCAGTTTGGTCTGTGCGTTGTCTCAGTCAGTCAGTGAACTGTTTTATATATAGAGGTAAAGCCAAAAGAGAAAACTACAAGATCTGAACCCAATAGGTGGCGCTGGTAGTCAAGGTATTAACAAATTCTATATTTAGGGAAAGAAACAAAAAAAGTTTATAGTGAAATTCTGATGGACTTTACATTGCATTAACCACGAGAAACGATAAATGTCATACAATTTTCTGACGAAATCGACATGCATAAGTAGTCCATGCAATTGATTGGTAGGACACTATTACATGACAATGCTAAACCCCACACCTCACGTGTAACGGTACAGAAACTCTTATATTTGAATGTGGTCATTCTTCCCATTCACGGTACTGTCCTGTTGTTCCATTCAGTCTGAAGTCAGCTACCAGATTGTCTTCCGATATAAAGCAAAAGTACATAAAATACTTTAAAGATATGTATCATTGCGTTGAAAATTCAGAATTTCTTAAAAAAATTAATATTTGATGTGTGACGTCGGAGGAGCGTTGTACATGTACATAGATGCTAACCGCTTATCAATCTATATCTACATATATATATAAAAATGGTGTAAAAAATGTATAGTAATTCATCAACTGAGAACGGCTGGGCCGATTTGGCTTTTTTCAGTTGTTCGTTATTGCCAGGAGAAGGTTTCTACGAAAGAAAATTTTGGAAAACCCTCCGGAAAAGTCGGAAAATTGGAAAAATCGTAATGCATGGAATTTTGTGTGCAATTGTTCCGGAATGGCTTTTCGAATGGAAAAATATAAAATTCTTAGTGGAAAACTCGGAAAATCCCGGAAAAACGCGAAAAGTTTGAATTTTTTTTCAACGAAATTTTGCATTTTATCGCATGACTTGATATAAAGGTGGAAAATTCGTTGTGAAGCTTGGAAAATTTCGGATAATTGTGAAATTCATTGTGATAATAGACGTTTTGCGTGCATTTCGGGTGGAGAAGTTAACGAGATAAATAATAGATGGCGCTGTGCTGCGATCAATGCCACAACTCGATAGATGGCGTTATTCGTTGACTTAGGCTGTGCGCAATTCGATAGGTATCATTTTCGCATTGTCATTTTCAATTGCGCAAATGTGCTATTTTTCTTGCTGCAATTGATTCGAGTTATGCGTATTATTACACTGCTATATCGCGCATCACATCCGCAGACGGTATAAACCTTACGATCAATTGAAATTCAATGCGATATTTATCAATTCGATCATTTTTTCAGAAAAACAATTTTCTTTTGAATAGGATTAGTCAAAAACGACTTTGTTGTTTTTTAGGGAGAGTTATTTGCTTGACTAATGCCTCCTATTAGACGATCAAACCTTGGACGACGTACACGAGACGATTTGGCGGGGCTATGATATATGTAGCTCTCCGGAGATTTTCGTCAAACCCTTCCTGTCATCCCGAAATCTACTGCTGCCGATGAACTTAATGCATGCCTGAAATCGTCGTCTTTGTAACGGCATGTCAAGAAGTTGAAACATGAGAGTCGCATTGCAGAACAACCCATCGGCTGCTGAATTCTCATTATAAAAATCTCGATTGGATTAGTGAACGAACAGATAGACAGACAAGTAGATAGATAGACAGATAGACAGATAGATAGACAGACAGACAGATATACAGACAGACGGACAGACAGACAGATAGACAGACAGATAGAAAGACAGGCAGACAGACAGACAGATAGATAAACAAACAGACAGATATGTATATAGATAGATAGATAGACAAACAGACAGACAGACATACAGAAGACAGACATTTCAGTTTGATTTTTGTTCATTTATGAAATGAATTCATTTTGAGTATTTATTTTACCTTAATAAAAAACTGAATTTAATTCAACTTCTAAGTTGACACAACATTAATTAATTTTGAGGCGGTACGAAGTTCGCCGGGTCAGCTAGTAATTTGATAAAAGACATATGTATAAAAAAGTACAGTGGACTGTCCCTAAGTCGATCTCTCCCTAAAGTCGAATTTCTCTCTAACTCGAATTTTTTCGCCATATTTTATCATTCCCTTCAATTTTCCATACAAAAACCATTCTCTGAGTCGAACTCCCTCGAACACATTCTCTCGATTATTGGCATCTTTTTTCACCCCTTAAGTCGAACTTTGTTTAGCACAAAACGAAATAAAAATACACTACCCCTTCGGAGTTCGTATTTGAGTACTTATAACTACTACCCATCAAGTACCTACACACTTCAATACAGCTCGTCATGTTTCAGTTTTTAAAAAGTTGCAACGCAAAAACAAAAAAGAACATTGCTATCCTTTTCTTTGTGTTGTTGATTGCATTCAAAACAGGTTTTTCAATGGATCTCTCTGCGACTGCCCAGCAGGAAAGTACGGAATGTATTACTTGGAGAATCGAATACATAATTAGTTATTAAAGGTGAGAAATAAAATGCATTCCAAAAGAATCGACGTGGTAATATCATATAATAACAAAGCACATTGTTTGCCACGTAGATTCCCACATCTGCAGAAAATGTAATGTAGTGTTTTTGAATTTAACGATTTTTCGGTTACAGTGTTGTCTGTCGGCGCCTTCATGTCGCTCACAAATTTCGCGTTTTATATTTAAAAACGCATGAAAAACTTATTTTGTGTTGCAACGCGTGACAGCGAGGAGTGAAAAAGTTAGAAATGTATTCTAAACGGATTGGCGAAGACAATTAACAAAAAAAAAAAACTTTGTGCTTTGTGTGTGCTTTATTTTATTAATAATATTTTTTTTTTGTATTTAAATTCCTTTTTAATTGTATCCTAGAATTTTTTGTAATAAAATATTTTAAAACGAAACAGTGTATACTTTTCATTTAAAGCTGAATACATTTCTTTAATTTATGTCGGAGAAATGCATTATGTAACTAATTATAAATGCATGAATTATATAATACATTACAAAGAATGAATTCTATAATGCATTCTTAGAACACTTTCAGGTAATCGATTATTTTCCTAGGACATAGTCTGTGTTAAGAATAATGAATTCTGGAATCAATATTCTATACTAGCGATTGATTCCCTGTTCGATTCCAATAGATTACCTTTTCCTGCTGGGTGTATATAAAAAGAGCTTATTTTAGTAAGATTCCAGCTGGAATCTCAAAATCAGTTGATTCTAGGCAGTTCAACAGAGCTGATGCAGTCTTTATGTGCATTCTTGTAGCTAGATCAATTAAAAAAAAAAAATGTAAATGTTACATAAGCGTTATTTTTTAGTTATCTTTTTTGTAAGTACATTAACCTTTTTTTTATTACAGACGTTTTAAAACAAAAATAAATGTTTCTCTCTATTACTCGAATTTTTCCCAAACTGTTTTTAACTCGAACAAATCTTGGTATCCCGTGAAAATTCGACTTAGTGAGAGTCGACCGTATTATTAGCTTTTTAATGTTTGCTACTAAATCGAACATTATATATGGTACAGCCAAATAATAGTAGAAAAATTATGCAGTTGTTTATTCTCACGATGAACATTTCGTGTGATTCAACAAGGTTTGTCGGATTTGGCTGTTCTTATTTCTACCCAGAACCACATTACCAGAGCAGTGTTTTTTGCTTTAATAAGTAACGCGACGGTTTTAGTACACGGGCGAAGCCAGGCGGGACAGCTATTTCAATATAAAACTAGATAAGCAGAGCAGCTTTATTCTTATTCGTTTAAGAAGATTCAAGTAATAATCACGTTCATTATAATCAACGCATGCAGCATTGTATCGGCATAAGAACAGTGAAAAAAATCACTGTGAAATTAAGCGTAGCAACGCACGCCGGGTATTCGCTAATACTCGATAAATGATGTCCACATATCTGTGGTCACAAGTTAAAACCGCCTAAGTCAACTCAGGTCAAAATTGAGTTATTGATATCACCAGACTCGGGGCATCGAAATCTATATGCACTTAATTTTTTATGTCGCTTGCATTAAAATTGCAGAAGTTATAAAAACTTAAGCAAAGCTTAAGTCAAAATTTCTTAACCCTCGTTTTGGAAAAACAGCATAACTTCCATTTTTCTAATTTCAATGCTTAACTCAACTTTGGCTATTTATTTTTCTGGCTCTCACATCGGTATAACAACCAAAGTTGAGTTAGGCTCTTTCCTGATTACTTATTCACTTTGATTTTGGAATAACGACCTAAGTTGAGATAAGCGCTTATTCCGCCAACAACAAAGAAAAATAAAATGTTTTAACTTGAGTTAGGTCGTTATTCCAAAATGTGCTCTTTTTGAAAAATTATATTAAATCAAATTAAACTGTTATTCCAAATCACAAAAACGATTTATTAAAATACATTCTCAAGTTAAGCTGTTATTCCAAACCATAATATTTTAAAAGTGTGGAATAAGTCAACTTAAGTTCTTTTTCCAAAACAATTAAAATCCGAAAAATTTTAAAACGGTGTCATAAATTCAAGTTATAAAAAGAAATGTTTTCGGCTCTAGATTTTTCCAAAATACAGTTAAAAAACGGTATGTAGCCAAGTTTCTGCAAAAACAAATAATAATAATTTTCTGTGTTGCCCGTTTTGTTTTTGTCTAGCTTTCTGTTTTGAGTTTCAGTAGAGTATCTACTGGAAAAAATTAATTTATTGACGTGCTAGTTTTTTTTATGTCGGGTGTGGGTTTCTTTTGTATATTATCTATATGATTAACCCTTATCTTAAACCCTACCCATCCATCGAGAAACACTGTAACTACCCTGAGGTCCAGAGGACCCCAACATATTTATCTTCTTATTTCGAAAATTAAAAAACATTTTAATTAAAATTAATTTTTATTGAAATTAAACACTTAGTTCAATGTTTAAAATAACCTAAAAGTCAGAATCGAGGCACTCCTGCGTCCTGCCACACCTGATTTTTCCAAAATACAGTTAAAAAACGGTATGTAGCCAAGTTTCTGCAAAAACAAATAATAATAATTTTCTGTGTTGCCCGTTTTGATTTTGTCTAGCTTTCTGTTTTGAGTTTCAGTAGAGTATCTACTGGAAAAAATTAATTTATTGACGTACTAGTTTTTTTTATGTCGAGTGTGGGTTTCTTTTGTATATTATCTATATGATTAACCCTTACCTTAAACCCTACCCATCCGTGGAGAAGCACTGTAACTACCCTGAGGTCCAGAGGACCCCAACATATTTATCTTCTTATTTCGAAAATAAAAAAATATTTTAATTAAAATTAATTGTTATTGAAATTAAACACTTAGTTCAATGTTTAAAATAACCTAAAAGTCAGAATCGATGCACTCCTGCCACACCTGATTTTCATCTTCCGGCCATTATCGCCTGTACCGCACATTTCAATGAGTTCAATACTGATCGAATGCTTATCAACTGAATTCATTCGTAATACGACTTTTGAATTGGTACAAATTTTGTTTATTTCAACAAATATTAACAAATCAGGTGTTCAAAGAAAGAGAATGTCCTAGAGCAGAGACGAATTGCACTCTCATTTTACAAATACTAACAATTTGTTAACACTTAATCTTAAATTACCATTACCATCACGAAAAGAAGCTTTTATTTTTTGCAATAAGGTGCCAGTAGGAGAGTACCTATTTCATTCTTAAACCATAAACAGTTGTAGGGTTTCGACATGCGAGATTTCTCGCACTGGGCACGAGTTACGATTAATTGTAAGAAATTATTCGGAATCTTAAGTTATCATTTTATTACATACTTGGGGAGACGGACCTGAGTGCTGTAGAAGATTCTTCTGGTAGTGGAAAAGAAGATAATCTGGAGAAATATGATGTAAAAAGTGATACCCAAGACGATCCATACGATAATGTGGCTGAACAAATCATTTGCTATCGGCAAAACTGATTAATAATCATTTCCGTCGCTTTTGAAATAAATACATATTGCGCTTATTAGCAGAATCAGCATTTAATACGGTGTTGCTACTGTACCGTACCACGGATCGGTTGTTTTAATAAATATTCTTAAAACGTAGAACAAGTCTTTTTTATTCACACATACATAGGTGTTTTTTTCTATATATATATGTTTATATATATAACTCGAGCGTTGCCAGCGGTCCTCGCTAACCTTGTAGGGAACTCTCGCAACTTGTGGAACCCTGGCGGTTTATCCGACGCATGTCCTGATATCCCAGTTACCGATTTGGACTAGGCTAAACTAGTTTGGCCTGAAGTCGAGTGCGGCCGGTTACATATATTCTATACACATATCCATATTTGTATTATAGGTATACGTGCATATGTGTGTACATTAAAGGTATATTAACCATCACCTACAATTATCATTTAGATGCACCAGATTTAATCAAATTCAATCTAATTCATGGGGCATAGATTTAAATTAAATTTTCGAGTGATAAAATTCAGATGATTCACTAATGTTCCAGATCATTTTTCTGAAGAATAAATTTGGAAAAAAAAGTTAAGCTGAGGATAGAATTAGCAATTACTTCATCCATCGCAGGGAAAAACAGCCTAAGTTGACTTTGGTTTGTGAAATTTGTATTTTTTCGTTGGAATAACAGCTTAAATCATGTTATGTTTTTTCTTAGCAAGAAACTAAATAAAACAAAACAGCTTAAGTTTCTAATTTCTGAATTTGCAATTAATTAGCAAAGAAATTACTTCAAACCATAGAAGAAGTGGAGGAAATAGAGAAAACCCTAATCTCGGTGAAAAAATGTAAGCGATATAGTAATCTCCTGATTTCCCAGACGAATTTGAAACTTCAAACACGTCTCCTGAAAAGTGTGGAAAATCGACTTAGGCGGTTTTACCTTGTGACCACAGATATGAGATAGATCCTTGCTGTACAACGATTTTTTTCTTCGATTTTACCCAAGAATAAGTTTCCAAATTATTAACGAGTAACTTGGAAACATCCTGTACACGGCGATGGCCACAGTTTCTATTAAAATAAGAGTGATGGTTTCTAAATGTTTCACTATGTATATACAGTGTATTACCGATTAACCAGGGTCCAATTAACCGGTAAGCTCAATATACCGGGAAGTTTTAAAAACGTTGCTTGCCTTCCGAAATTCGATTAACCGGAAGAGACTTTATTATCCGTGTTGCAAGCAAAAATTCAGTTAAGAAGAAGAACGTAACATTCGTGTTACATGTCCAATCGTGAAGATTCTCCGCACTCAGGTTGGTTTGTGTGTGCATTATTGATGTAAATGATTTCAAACTTTGAGTAAAATAAACGATAGACGAGACGACCGCCATTGAGTTACGTGAAGCAAGTTGATGATGATATTGTCGGCTACTATCGTCATAAAAGTTACGGAATGAGTGCCCCGATCATCCTGAATTCACAACGCTTTGGCATATCAGCGGTCGATGACACCTCGTTCGCCAACCACAAGAAGCGATGACTACCACGATCATCAACATGCTAAATAATTTGGATGAAAGCCTTTGCAATATCCGCAACTACACCATAGGGGCCCAAGCGGCTTTCTTCCTTATATACCCGTCGATGTGGTAAGTAAAATACCCGCTGGTTGTTCTGCTCCTCTAACTTTCGTACCGGTTCCGTAATACCTTCGCATATCAGAGTCGTACTCCAACAGTTTAGCAGGGTCTCTAGACAAGCGACAGTAAAGTGCAAAATGGAGTCTGGATCTTTCCAGGGCAACTAAGCAACGTAGCGAGAGCCTTCTTTCTTAATGCACTTGTTGATCAAACTCTTTGTTAGCGCAGAATTCCCACTTTCCTCGTTAAGAATCCCAATTGTTTCTTGTGACCAGAAATCGTGGGAGGTCTTTAGTACATACGCCAAGCTCAAAAGGTTGCTAAAAGAAAAGCGAGGACTTTCATTACATGCACACATGCTTTCACTTATGGAGATGTGAATTTGCTGCAAAGCCCTACCAAATACGGTATCGATTGCTCTCAAATGATTTGTAAGGCGACGTTACTTCCCTGTTATGACTGACCAATAAAAATTAGAGCCGATAGGAAGGGAAAATCCGTCCTCAAACTCCATGTCTTTTGGTGGAATGTCATCCAATTGCATACCTGTGAAAAGTGCGCAATCTTTATGAGGTACATCCAACACGTCGACACAAATTTCCGGTACCACTACAGCCGCCAAAGAAATAGTTTCGCCTTTGTTCAGTTCACTGCGTAGATTAATTTTTACTTTAGTAAATATTTGCAGAGAATTTACCTTCTTGCTTCCAAATGATATAACAGACAATATTATCTCACCCAAACATTTAAGCTTTAATTTCTTGCCGAAGCAACGCTTGCACGAATTTAGGTGTAATTGCGGGAATAGAAAGAACTCGTTTATTCTCATAAGCAGTGCACCTTACATTATGTGCGCACAAATTCAGTGTACCATTTTTTGTTTTGCCCGATATTTTACCGCTTCCTTCTCGATTTGTATTAGCTATCACTTGTGAGGAGCCTAAAAATTCGGGTCGCACATAGAATTCTACCACTTCTACATTTCTTTGACGAGTGCCCCCGCTATGTACAACGGAAGCATCGACCACTTGTGCGCAATGTGTTTCTTTTCTCCGATAAAGAAATATTGCTGTCATATCTTTCGACTTGTGATCTTTAGCTTTGCGAAAGAGACAAGTATCGTCTTCGCTCACTGCTAATGAGCTTGATGCGGTTGTAAGAGTAGATGTTTTTTGCTTTGCATTGTTATGTAAAACACATTTTCTCTTCAGCGATTCAACCTCCCGTTTAAGAAACCGCAAAATATTTTTCACCTCATCGCCGCCAAATTGAGAAAGATATGACTCACTTCTGCTGGAAGATGGTTCCGCTTCATCCTGCGCTTCCCTCTGCTCTACTTGGCGATGATAAATCAGTCCGCAAATCGATTGGAAGACAACGTAAAAGAATTGATCGCAGCATGACGTAATAATGAGTGCTGGGCACTTGCAGTTGCAGTGCAGTAGGTGAACAAGTGCACGCTATGACATTCCCATTTAAGCTGCGAAGTCAAGCAACGTCGGCTCGTTCACGAACAATGCTAAGATTTATTAGCTGCTGAATGTGCCTATCAATAAGCTTGTCGGCGTTTCTGTACTGCTACTGCAGCAAGTACACTGCGGCAGCATAGTTTTTTTTAAAAGGGGTAAAACCACCAATAGATTCCTTAGCTTCACCTGTCAATACCGATTCTAAGTAATTAAAATTTTCAGGAGAGGACAGGTGCGAGTTTTCATGTACCGCATTCCGAAACTACTCCCAGAATGACAACCAACTATCGAAACTGCCATCAAAGCGCTTAAGGGGGATTTTGGGCAGCTTGGATCCACAGTTGGAGACTTTGTACTAGGAGAATATTGTCACCTTGTTCCACGGGAAACAGGATTGGATTCTGTTTTTGACGTAATTTAGCCAACCACGATTTTTTCAAGAGAATCTTCAGGCGTAGGTAACCCCTTTTATTTTAGGTTAATAGTATTCAAGCCATCATTCACAGTAGTCATTCTTTGAATAAGAGACACGAGCTCCTCCTCGATTTAATCGAATTGAAGCAGATTATCGTGCATGAGTTGCGAGCGGTGATCTTTCAAATAATCAGCAGCAGTTTTGACAATTTTTGTCACTTGCCCTCTATATACTGCACGTGCCGATAACTCTATTTTGAATCGTGAATTCAAATTATCGTAATTTACAAGAAAAAAAAAAAACAAAATAGAATACTTAATTTCTTAAGTAGTTTTGGTACCAAAATGTTAAAATAAAGTAAAGATCCGTGGAAAATGAACAAGTAAATATATATTTATTGTCAACATGAGTTAAGTCTAATGGTTGGGTTTCTTTTTTTTATAGTAGCGTTTACATGAGTAGTTAAAGGAAGTAGAAAGAGATGAACATTATATTAAAAGATAGAGAAAGTGTAGTGAGGGAAATTAAATTGTTTAAGGGGTAATTGAATCATTTTGAAGTTGTAACATGTAACTATGAAAATATAAAAACAATTTTTTTTTTCCACAAAATGGCGGCTCAGTTCAATTTCTTTGCAGGTGTCTTTGACGCGAGGTCCGAAAGTGCTGCATTTGTCAGTATTTCTCTATTTATGTTTTTACCAAAAACTTTCGATTTTTGACATATGCCAGGGAAGAAACCTCTAAAGGTACGCTCTTTAGTAAAATGTTCAAATGTAATAAAATGTTTTTTCGACATTTTTCATCCTCAAAAAGCTGTTTATTTAAATTAAATCTGTAAAATTTAAGGTTTATCCTTCCGGTAATGATATAGAGAAAAGCCTCATAAAATTTCACCCAAATCGATCAATAACTTTTTATGTCGTTACGCTACTGGTTTTTACATTTCGAAAATAATTCGAAGTGAATTGAAAAAAAATTAATTTGACCGGAATATAGAACGTGGAATTTCATGTCAAGTGAAATGGAAATTTGTTTTTAGTTCACATATTTGAAAAAAAATCAGAAGTCACTTTCACGATCCAGCATAAACTATACGAGTTTAATCATCAAGAAACTGGCTAACAACACAAGCTGTACCAGAACACATACATACATATGTAGGTATGTACATACATATGAGTGTGTTCTCTGCTTTTAATTTCTTCTTACATATACGAATAGTTAATCTTATAATAAATGTGAACATTAAAGAATGTCCAGTTCGTTTAAAAAGTAGAAATAAAAATTAATAGCTCGTAAGAAGTAAGGCATAATAATCTTTTTAAAGAACTTCGAAGATGATCGAATGACCCTGTATACATTTTTCAGTTCAGTTAAAATTACAACTCAGACAAAGGGGTTGTGAATATAATTCGGATAATAAGAACGAGTTCCAATCATGTGGGACATTCAATTTTAATCTCTACAAAGCAAGCCGAGAACTGCTGCTTCAGAAGCATTCTTTAACTACACAAAGTTGGATGCGGTCGGGTCGATAAGTCAATTGTGACAACTTAAGCAGATTAATTATTTGCCATTCCAATCGGTAAGTCTATTCAGCCCATTGCATATTTCGTGGTATTAAATTAAGCCGCAACAGCAATAAAAAGTGTTAATTTTACTTTTTATTTTTTCGACTGAAAGTAACTGTTGTTACTTAACTGAAGTTTTGCTTGCAACACGGATAATAGAGTCTTTTCCGGTTAATCGAATTTCAATAGGAAAGCAACCTTTTTTTTAAACTTCCCAGTTGATTGGGCTTACCGGTTAATTGGACCCCGGTTAATCGGTACTATACTGTACATAAAAAAGCCTAATAAGGTTTGGTCTATGAGCGCCAATCAGAATCAGCAATATGTTTGAAAGTAATTTGAAGTGGCAATATAAATTAATGCTCATTGTCGAAATACAATTCTCATTCTCAATTTCCTATACGATTTTTCCGATTTTCCGACTTTTCCTTTAAGTTTTTCCGTATTTTCTGTCTGTCTAAGCCTGCAATACAGCAATACGAACAAAACAAATAAATAATTATGAAAATCGTCCCAGCGGTTCCATATAAAATGAATTTCGATTTATCCAAATTCTGGCTTTCCCTTTAAGTTTTCCGAATTTTCTTCTTTTCTAAACCTTCCAAATTGGAAGTATCCAATTTTGTCCAGTAATTTTAAAGTTTTAAGCATCCGAACAGACCCCAATCCATAATTACTTATTTACTTTCAATATTCGCACTATGAATCCTACTCATCAACTGTGGGTGTGCTCAGACCCATGTGTGCATAATTCACGAAAGTCGATTAAAATGAAATTTGTCCACTATAAATTTACAAGCAAAAAATCAATTTTTTTTTCTCACTAAAGAGGGTATTTTCTTACTATACAGATATTTTGGAATCAGAGTATGGGAGGGGGTCTATCTTGAACACCCTGTACCTCAGTGGGTGTCTATCTTGAACACCCTGTACCTCCCATACGATTTTTTTTCATATGTTTTAAAAAATATCATTGAAGTAGGTACCAACAGTTATTCTAGTACAACTTCTAGTGTATTAAACTTAGAGCAACCAAGGTGAGATTGTTTCATAGACAATTGATTAGTGCTTATCACAACTAAAAGTTATTATCATCCTTAATTTCGATTTCGAGATATTGGTCTTCAAACACAGATTTTTATAATTTTTTTTAACAAATTTTAGTGAAAATCGTATTTTTCTCGGAAAAGTGTGCTTATAATTTTTTGTATTAATATTATTTTCATGTGTCATACCGTCACCTACAAATTCACCATACAAAGTTTTTACCTGGGGCTTATAGTTTTCCCGGTATTAAGTTAATTTTGTCACAAGAACCTATAAAAGGAATTTTTTCTATACTTGAAGTAGCATCATTTTCATGGGACAGGTCTTAAAAAAAAAAACAAAAAAAAACTTTTTACTTTATAGAAGGTATAAGAGATTCAAAAAATCCCGAAACTTCTAAATCCATTCACTATAGCTGGGTTCCGAGGTATAAGCCTAATTGCACTGGACTATAAGTTAATTTTATAAATTCTAAATCGCAAAATTTCCGATGCTTTGCCAACACTATTTTATGTTTATTTTACTTCTGAAGTAACCGATGTACAGTAACAGGCTTTTTTTCTACGCATTTGGTCGTTTTGAACTAAATATTCCGTTTCAAATCACGATGGACTTTTATCTCGCTCATGCCCAGTTTCACAGTGAGAGTTTAAACTGAAGATCAACTAAACGTGAACTAGAGTTTAAACTTTTATTTTAACTCGTTCGGTTTCACAGTCTGAATTAATCTTCCAGTTAACTAAACGCAGTTTTGGAAGCTATGTTAGACAAAAATTCGGCGCTTTTGTTTTGAAATGTCAAACGATTCTCTCCATTCTCTCTATGTTCCACCAATGAAAACGCATAATCTTAATTTGTGAATGCGTGAACTTCAATATAAGAATGTGTGAACTATAATGCGTGAATGTGTGTACTGACAACAAAACAAAATCGTTGTCAAACGATTGTCAATGCCGTCAACGACAATGACAAGGTCTGTTCCTTTACTTTTCGCTCCAAAAATAGTAAATTATTGAATTTTAAGGAGTGGGGGTAAAATTCTCTCAGAGTAAGTCAAAATCACCAAAAAGTAAAGGAACGCGATTAACCACAAAAGCTGCTACAAACGAAATGTCATAAACATATGTGATATGTGAAGCAAAAGTAACCAGAGTGTTGTTGTATGATTTTGGATTTAACAGAAAAGTCCACCCCTGATGGTTTCCCAGAACCAATACAGTATGCAATATATTGCGAAATGCAAATTTCAACATTCAGAACGTTCAACTTTCATCTATGTTCCTTTTCTCTCCATTTTTTTACTTTTCGAATTAAAATAAAAAAAATGCAAATAATTCAAACAAGTGAAACAGCTGACTTTGACAGATAGTTCAATTTCTACTGGATGAAATTTCTCCAGTAAGAAATAGTAAGATTTTTTAGTGAGAGGAAATTTTTACTCTCTCGTTGCCTCTCTCTTTTACTACTTTTTTGTGTAAAGGAACGCGATTTATCTAAAACCAGTAAGAATCAGTAACAATTTTCAAGTAAAGAAACAGACCTACAGTTTCTCAAAATTGTCTCTTTGCTTCCACCAATAAAAATGCGTACTCTCAATTTGTGAATGCGTGAACTTCATTATGTGACTGTGTGAACTTAAATGAGTGAATGTGTGAAGTGCCAACCTATACAGGTCATAGGAAAGTTTAAACGGCAGAGTACTGGCGTTTAACTGAAGCAACAAGTTAAAATCTACTTTCAATTTAAACGAGCACTGTAAAACCGAAAATGTTTTAAACGGAAGCTAAAACCAAAACGAGAGTTTAAACTCTCACTGTGAAACTGGGCATCAGGCTACCTAATTAGAACTGAATATATGAAGGTTTTTAGATGTACATACATAGAATGAATTACATAACATACCGTAAACCGTGGTCACTTTGCTCTGGTTTTTGCAGTTTTTTTTGTTTGCAAAGAACTCTTAAAAATGGTTAAAAAATATTTTAGTAATATATATTCCTATTTCTCTTATATTTAACATGTTAAAGAATACTTATGTGACCTAAATTTTTTTAAATTACAATAATATTTTTTTTTGTGACTTAGAAGTGGGCCAAAGCTATCCAAGGGACGGGGTTACGTTGCTCCATCCGAAACTTTGGGTAACTGTGCCTGCATTTAAAGAGCTGGAGCAGTGTTGTCGTAGCTATTGATCCGAGGATTATTTTCCTGAAAAAAAAATTTAAAAATAACCCTTTTTTTTATATTTATAACGAAAAAACCAAATGGCAATTTGTATTTCTTAAAAAACTTGAAATATTTTTTGTAAATATTAAACAATATTTAACTTTAACATTAAAAAATATCCATCTTTAACTTTTAACTGAATTGGAATTCATATTTGGGGTTTTAACTAACATATATAAGAGCTTCAAGCAAAACAAAATAGATTTCATGAAAAAAAGTAATAAACATAAAAAAATACAAAAAAGCAATCATCAATCATCGTAAAAATTCATTGATCAGTCAACATTCAGAATCATCAATTAACATCCAGAATCATCAGTCAAACATAGATTGCAGCTCAATTACGGAGAAAGTTCCTCTGATTGAAACCTAAACCTAAGCGTCCATCCATGAGTATTTTAATTCATCTCTTTGAGGGGGCTATTTCCAAAGTTTAAAGACTTTTCCATCGCGTTGATTTTAACAGTCTCTTCGTCAAGTTCGACTATTTCTCCGGGTTAAATCTCTCTTTCGTACAAAAACGCCACCAATTTGCCAACCTCTCGAACAACACCCCCCAGATTCATCTTAACATCACTTTGAGATATTCTTCCTTCTAAGAAATCAACAAATTGGGTTTCTGCTTCGTCTTCGTTACAAGATCTTCAAAATTAATATCGTCGCAAGAATTGTCGTTGAAAACCATTGCTTCAACCTTTCTATGGCGAGATGTGCTAGGCTGGTTATCATCATCTTTCATTCGTGTGCGTTTCAGGTTTTCCGCAAACCGGACTGAAAGCTCTGGGTGGCGAGCTATAAAAGAATTAATCCAGTCCAGGCCTGGGAAATTGTTCGGAAAAACGTTGACTGTTCTCGAATTTATAGAGAACCCATACTGTCCCAAAGATAGCAAGCAGTCTACGAGTCGCGCCTCTTCATCTGCACTAAAAACAGGCTGTCTTCCAGGCTTTCGGGTATGCTTTCCCTTAAGCTTGTTCTAAATGGTTCTCCTTAGAATTTTGTACTTCAGCTCAGCTTTTCTGTGGGAAATATCACCTCGTCTGATTTCTTCCAGACAAGTCTAATATGACATGATTCTGGAGGAAACTGCAGTAGCGAACCGCAGAGAAAATGCCTATAAAAGCCCGCTTCAATTTTGGCTCCATCGGGGAAGAATGTAATTGAAATTCTCTTGTGCACGAACCATGCTCGACGCTATAAAATTATCCCGCACAAAGAAAAGCGCAAAAAAACACAATTGCGAAACCGAAAATATAAAATACGAATAAAATACTTACTTACTTAGTTGGCGCTACAGCTCGAGGTGAACCTGGGCCTTCTTCTCGCTACTATTTGTTTGCGCGTGTTATATTTTTGCACGAATGGAAGGGACCTACAGTTTTTTGCCGACTCCGAACGGCGAGTTGAGTCGAGCGAGTTGAGCTCAATCGTGACAAATGATACTCTTTGATGCTTGTCAGACACTCGAAAGAGGTGGGCACTATGAAAAACTTTTAGGTGTTTGCGGCGGGATTCGAACCCAAGCCCGCTGGCTCAGTAGTCCGACGCACTAACCACTTGCGCTACGGTGCATAAAATACAAACGTTATAATTTCGCAAGGAACTAATGTACCGGGACAAAAAATTCTGTGCGAAAACTGAGTGGAGACATTTATCTCATACATTCACCATCAGTATCACTTCGCAGCGGAACATCGTACAGCAAAACGAAAATCACGACGAAATTTTCCGTTCTCGATTTCGTCGTGTCACTTTTGTATATAATTTTTCGTTTCGCATCAGCATCGTACTAGGCTTTAAAACAAAAATGTAAACAGCAATAGATTATCGATGGCTTTAATAAACAATAAAACGTTCCTTTGATGAATGCAATAACAGTTTCAGATCTATTTTACATTACATAGATGTACAACATACGTACCTAACCATTTAAATTCTTTAAACCAAATATGTATCGATTTTAATGGGATATAAGAACTAATTTTTCAGTCGTTTCGAGTTTGTTATAACCGATTTTCACTGTACTTACATTTTTCTTATAACAATATCTTTTATCAAAACAAATAACATAAGTTCATAGGCAAAATGTTAGTATATTTCTAGATACAAAACAAATACAACCAAGTAAATTCGCGGAAGAAGTAGGTTGTTTCGGTTGGACGATGGCAGATTCGACTTGCGTTGGTTCTGGATAGAAATAAGAAGCGCTAAACACTATAACAAATGAAACATGCAAATTATCAAAAACTAAATAGAGGAAAAGGAAAATATCAACACTTCGCGTATGCGAAGGACGAAAGGGAAAAAGTAAGCGATAGTAATGGAGATGAGTGCTGAAGAGCATAATGTCAACACAAGCAACCCTCTCCCAACAGACTCACGATCAATGACAATGGTTGACCGATTATAATTCGAATTAAGAAATTTTTTTTTTCTCAATTTACCCACTTATGGGTTATGGATGGAATTTCAAAATATCTTCTCTTAGTGGATGTCTATGTTATTATAGAAATGCACCGTCCAAATTTCAGCCCTTTAGGTCCAGCGGTTTGGTCTGTGCGTTGTCTGTTGAGATCGGGTTGTGAAATTGGGTTTGGAAACGGACAACGTATTGAAGACTTTGACGAGCCCGCTGAGAATTTTGATGAAGTTCTCGGAAATAGTGTTTTACAGGATGTTCTGGATAATTCATCTTGGAATTTATCTAGTTCACTAGCTGCTTACTTACTTAGTTGGCGCTACAGCTCGAGGTGAACCTGAGCCTTCTTCTCGCAACCATTTGTGTGTGCGTGTTATATTTTTTGCACGAATGGAAGGGACCTACAGTTTTTTGCCGACTCCGAACGGCGAGTTGAGAAGCTCAATCGTGACAAATGATACTCTTTGATGCTTGTCAGTCGGCAAAAAACTGTAGGTCCCTTCCATTCGTGCAAAAATATAACACGCACACACAAATGGTTGCGAGAAGCAGGCCCAGGTTCACCTCGAGCTGTAGCGCCAACTAAGTAAGTGAGTACATAGTTCCTTCAAAATAAATATGCATTTGTTAACTTGTTATTAATTAATGTTTTAATTAAATAAAACATCTGACGTACTGAATACCCCCAAAAAAAGGTCCTACAGCCAAGAGCATTCCAATTTATATGTTGAGACTTTCTTTGCGACTTTCTTTTTTTAAGTCTGTGCGACTTTTTTTGCGACCTTTTGAAAATTCTCAGCGGTAACACTGCGTACTAGTGATCGAGCGACAACTGCACTGAGTATGTGAGAGCGATAAGATTTTTGAATTTTTGTATGGAAACTGTTAGGAATAAGCGCTTACTCTTCATAACTCTAGGAAGCTTCGTGGAAGCACCTAGTACAAAATATACGTCGAATAAAGGACTGCTTTCAATAAGATCATTTAGAAGCTTATAAGAATCATTGTTATGCAGTGAGTATGGCTTACTGTTTATACTGTGAGGAAACTTCTGGGAAGCACTAAATATAAATTGCGAAGAATGAAGGACAAATGTTGTCAAGACAGTAGCTGTAACATTATTTTTTGAAAAATTGCGCTCAGTTGTGAAATTATATTTCAGCCTTAAGTGTTAAAGATTAATTTTCGACAAATTTGTGTACGGTAAGATAATTCTAATGAATATAATTACAATCTACTAATTCTTACTTTTTAGGGAAAGTCAAAAATGAAACTTTTGGCTTCCAAAATTTTGAAAGTGAAAGTTTTTTAAGTTCCAAGAGCATTTGGATTTTCGTTATTTTTTAGACTTAAGAATTTTTTTATGATGTGATTACATATAAATTAAATAATTATGTTACATGAATAAAGGTACATAAAAGAGTTTTAATTTTATACTTTCATATACCTTCCCCTGAATCAATCAATAAGCGCTTCATAGTTATCATTGAGTAAGCGCTTACATCTGGCTTCCCCTGCAGCGCTTTAGAAGCGCTTCATAGTAATCTTTGCGAATGCGCTTACACCTGGCTTCCCCTGCAGCGCTCTAGAAGCTCTTTATAGTAATCTTTGCGTAAGCGCTTACAAAAGCAGACATCATAATGTAAAAGGGATACGGAGCGACATATAGTCAGGAAGCGCTTCGATAATCTTCGTATGCGCTTATACAGTCCTTCTGAAGCGCTTCATTTCCCGTTGGGTCAGACTAAAGCCTAAACGGCTGAGCGGATTTGCTTGAAACTTCAGATCTGGGGTTTGTGGATTGCTGGCTTACACCCTGAGGCGAAATCGGAATTAGCCTTAAAAATAAATGTACTTTACTTAAGGCCGATTTTGCAAAACGCCGATTTTCTTTAAAACGGCTTTAACGATTTTGTTCAAATTTCATATTTGAGTTAGCCTAAATGGCATATTGTCTAAAAAGTCTCACAACGGTACTTTATCTGTAAACGATTTTCTAAAATAGGCATTTTTCTGCTTTTTCTAAGTTTGCCACATATCGGATATCTTTCCAGATAAACATAAAGATGTATTCACGGAAGAATGTATAATCTCCGCTGTTGTTCTATTGAAAGACGAAAATATTAAAGAAAATTAATAAATGACGGTGTTGTTGTTGTCTCTTTCTTTCTTTCCTTCGGTTCCTCCAATTGAACTCTGCGATATTATGTAGCTTATTTTAAAAGTTCACACCCGATTTATACGGCGCTCTAAAGCACGTGCAGGGATATTTGAATAGCGAATTGTTTTTCTACAGAAGTAGGCTTTTAGTCTTCTAACTATACTGAGATTTTATTGGTAAATATAATTCACAAAGTTACTTTCTTTTCTTACATTTCGGTCCATTAAACTCTGTAAAAATGTCGTCGTTTTCGACGAGGGCCAGCTAGTATTATATTCATATTAAAATATCGATTGTTTATCACCGTACGCGCACAATACTGCGACCGACTACTGTACTCACAACTTATGTACTACGATATGCATATGCGCACCGTTTTACTTTGCACAGAAGCAATGTAATGGTTCACGACTTCGCTTTTTATATACATACTCGTGTATCCACTTGTATTTAATTTGCATGCGCATATGCGATTTGCCTACGTGATGACGATAACGATGACGATACAACGGGATACTTTGGTACTGAATGTGTGTGCAGGCTGCGGAGCAACCAAATTATTACCGTTTTATTTGGTCGCGCACGTACATACCTATTAAGGTACATATAATGGATTTCTTGCACTTTAACACACTTTATTAATTAATAGGTATTAATAATTAATGTTAAGACAAAATACTCTTTCCTTCACATAGATTTACTAATTCTCTCTTTTCCTAAATTATTGTAAAATATACTCTTTTACTCTTTTTGTCTAAAAATTAATAAAATTTTTAAGAAAAATCTCTCGTTGTCTCTTTGTCGGTTGCCCTTTGTCCAAAAAACAATAGGTGCGATGTAAATAAAAATAGGAATACATGTTCATTATGTACAAAATACTTAAAATTGTAGATAAACACTATCATTTTTAAAATGATATTCTGTTAAAATGATGTAAAAATGACAGTGTGTAGCTTGGAATGAAAAATGGGTGAAAGGAAAGGGTGCACATTTTTCGTGGATTTTGCCGGAACGACGGCGAATGAGAATGATGCATTAATGATGTGTAGACAACAAATGTTTGAAAAAATGTCATTCCTGGAATGATAGTACATAGAGATGAGAAATGATAGTCTGGGAATGTGGTTCACATATTTGAGACTACTTAGCACTCAAAAATATGGTGAAACAACTCTACAGAGTGGCGAAAAGTTAACTAAAAAAAACTCTCATATCTGGTTGGTTGGTTGGTTAATGAGAGTGAGGATTGCTCCTCTTCACGTAGGCCACGAGTCGGGCCCGTTGTGCTCCCCTCTGGAGCTGAGCTGAGGAAAAAGGGGTTGGGGTGTGTGTTAGTGAGAGGGGTAGTGTAGTGGAATGGAAAGGTTGGAAGGAACATGTGAATTCAAGAAAAACGCTCTGTGTGTCGTGTAAACTCCAGTGTCTTCGAGAAATCGATGGATCTGAGCGATGTTAGCCCGGGTAGTATGTGTCTTCCCAGGTATTTTTGCCTTATTGAACATAGAGCAGGACAATCGCAGAGGAAGTGTTTGATACTTTTGTCTTCTTCTTCGCAACCCGGGCAGGTGCTGTGTTGCACTAGTCCCAGTCGGTAAGCATGTTTATTTAAGTTGATGTGTCCCGTATATAAGCCAATCAACATTTTTATTTGTACTCTGCCCGAATTCAGTACTTTCCTAGCCCGCCGTGGGTTTGGAAATTCCATCATTTCTTTGGCAGCCTTGCAAGTTTGGATCTGACTCCACATTAGTGCGTGGCGTTTTGCAAAGGATAGGCTATAGGCAGTTTTCACTGCTTGTACCGCCGTACCAATAGTATTTAGAGTGAGATTTTCTATGTCTTCCGCCCCTGCTCTTGCAAGTTCGTCTGCCCTTTCGTTCCCCGGTATGTTGTTGTGGCCAGGTACCCAGAACAGATTTACCGTGCAGGATCTTGCAAGGGTGTTGAGTTTTTCTTTGCATTCCTTCACTAATTTGGAATTAGTCAATGGGTTCGCAAGTGCTTTAAGTGTAGCCTGACTGTCCGAGCAGATGTGCACGCAGGTGTCTCTGGTGTCGGCATTGACGAGTTCGTCTACGCCCCTGAGAATTGCGAAGACTTCCGCCTGGAAAACAGTCACCGAGGGTTCTATGTGAATGGATATATTTATCGGAGGATCTGGACAGTGTACACCAGCTCCCGATTCTCCGTTAATGTGTGATCCATCCGTGTATAAAACAATGCCTTCTGCTTCGGCAAACATTGTGCCTTGTAGCCATTTTTCACGGCTAGGGAATTCGACTGAATAGTCGGTCTTAAAGATGTATTCTTTCTCTATGACATCACTAGGATTGCTGACAAGTCCAGAGGATGCTGAAACATCTTTCCAGATAGCTCTGTGTCCTGTGTGGCACCCGTCTTTAAAGTGACCCAGGGTCCGCAATCTGATTGTAGAAAGCCCCGCTGTCCTTTTGACCTCCAGTTCCATAGGAAGAATATTTAGAATAGTCTCCATGGCTGCTGTGGGTGTGCTGGATTGGGCACCAGTTATCCCTAGACAGGCCATACGCTGGGGGTTAGTTAGTAGTGTTTTGCGTAGCTGTTATTCACGACTGGCCACCAAACTAACACTCCGTATAGTAATATGGGTTTGACTACAGAAGAGTAGATCCATTGGACTAGTTTTGGTTTCAAACCCCACGTCTTACCAAAAGCTCTCCGGCAAAGCCAGAAAGCTCTTTTGGCTTTGTTAATTCTGTTTTCTAGATTTTTTCTCCAAAGTAACTTTTTGTCAAGTATGAGCCCTAAGTAGTTTACGTGGTCCCTTAGGTCTAGCTGAACTCCCCCTAGGGACGGGGCCTTGAAGTCTTGAATTTTAAGTCTTTTAGAGAACAGCACCATATTGGTCTTTTCTGGGTTTACTCCTAGTCCGTTGCTGTCTGCCCAAGATTTGGTTAACTGCAGAGCGGTTTGCATGAGTTCCCCTAATGTGCTTAAATGTTTGCCTCTCATGAGCAAAGCGAGGTCATCTGCGTATGCTATACATTTGAATCCATTTGTTGCAAGGATGTTTAAGAGTTCGTCTACGACCAGTACCCATAGGAGTGGGGATAAAATCCCCCGCTGGGGGGTCCCGTTCCGGACGATCCCTTTCCTGCTTTCGGAGCCGAGATCGGCAAAAATGGTTCGGTTTGAGAGCATGTGTTCGATGAAGTTATTTATCGTTTTCCGTTTATTGTACTTGGGCACCGTAGCGCAAGTGGTTAGTGCGTCGGACTACTGTGCAAGCGGTCTTGGGTTCGAATCCCGCCGCAAACACCTAAAAAAAGTTTTTCACAGTGCCCACCTCTTTCGAATGTCTGACAAGCATCAAAGAGTATCATTTGTCACGATTGAGCTTCTCAACTCGCCGTTCGGAGTCGGCAAAAAACTGTAGGTCCCTTCCATTCGTGCAAAAATATAACACGCACACACAAATGGTTGCGAGAAGCAGGCCCAGGTTCACCTCGAGCTGTAGCGCCAACTAAGTAAGTAAGTAAGTTTATTGTACTTAGAGAGAGCTTCCATAATGCCCTGGGTTTTAATGTTATTGAAAGCGCCCTCTATGTCTAGAAAAACGCCGAGTACGGACTCCTTATACGTAAAGGCATCTTCGATACTGCTGACTATATCGTGGAGGGCTGTTTCTACGGATTTTCCCTTCATGTATGCGTGTTGGTTACTTTTTCGTATAGACAAAGGTAGGTTTGCTCTGATCATCTCATCGCAAATTCTTTCTAGGGTTTTAAGCAAGAAGGACGTGAGACTGATGGGCCTGTATCCACTTGCTGAGCTAAGATCTTTTCCCGGTTTAGGTATAAAAACAACCCTAACTTCCTGCCATAACTTAGGGTTATAGCCTAGGGCCAAGCAGGCTCTGAAAATTGTTTCCAAGTGCGGCACCAATACAGAAAAACCTTTTTGGAGGAAAATGGGCTGAATATTGTCCTTTCCAGGAGCTTTGAAGGGCTTAAAAGAATTTATGGCCCACCTGATCTTATCTTTATCTATGACTTCGCTAGATTCGTCCCTGAGTTCGCTAACTGTTCCTGCGACGGCTAAAACTGACCGAGAAGGTCCGGCGGCGGCCTGAAGGCAACCTGGGAAGTGTTTTTCCAACAGCAGTTCAAGGGATTCCCCAGAGGTTGCCGCCCCACCATTTGCTCGTAAAAGTTGTAGTTGGGCATGCTCCCTAGAGAGGAATTTCTTGAGCCTCGCTGTTTCATTAGTGCAGTCGATGTCGCTTTAGAAAAGTTTCCATGAGTTTCTACTTGCGGCCCTGGTTAATTTTTTGAAACTACGTCTGTTGTCTCTATAAATTTCCCAGTCCGTTCCTAGTTTACTGCTCATAAAAGTATTAAAAGATTTCCTAACCTCCTTCCTTTTTTCCTGTAAGTCACTCGTCCACCATCTGTTTTTACTTTTGGCCGCTCAGGCTCTAAGTGGACAGGCTAGTTCGAAGGATTCGGTTATTGTGGTTTGAATACGAAGGACTTCCCTATTAAGATCCTCCTCGTCCTGAATGAATTCAGGCCGCGGAGTTCCTAATCTGTCTGTTAAGGTTGAGACGAAGAGGTCCCAGTTCGTGCTCCTCGGGTTTCTGACTAGGGTTCTAGTATTTCGCCCTGTGGCAAGATCTAAACAAATCCATCTGTGGTCAGACATGGAGGTCTCGTTTGAGACCCTCCAGTTTGAGATTAGATGTGTGACGTTTGGGGTAGCGAAGGTTATGTCTAAAACTTCCCTTCTAATTTTGTTTATAAAAGTTGGGGTACAACCTACGTTAAAAGTTACGAGATTTTCAATGTTTAAGAAATCAAAAAGAGACTCACCCCTTGGGTTTGTGTTGGTACTGCCCCAGGCTATATGGTGTGCGTTTGCATCCGCTCCCACAATGAGCCCCTCTCCTGATGTTCTGGCTTTGCTCAGCAGATTTTTCAGCTCTTCGCTAGGTGGTGGAGTTGGTGAGTCATAGGGAAGGTAACAGGACGCTAGCAAGATGGTTTTGCCTGCCCCGCTCCCTTCCTTATACTCCAGTCTTATGACCGTGAGGTCTCCCGTACTCATCTGTGGGATAGAGAAAACGTTTAGAGATTTATTTGCTACAATACAAGTTCGACACTTACCCGTTGAGTTGGTAAAAATTTTAAAATTATTACCCCATCCTTTGACCCCGTTTTTGACGATCCAGGGCTCTTGGATCAGGGCTATGTCGGCACCTCCTTTAGATAGGAAGTCACAGAGGACGGCGGTGGCCACCCTACTGTGCTGGAGGTTTGCTTGTAGCAGCTTCATCAGGATTTCTTTTGTTGGACGGTATTGTGAATTTAACACGATAGAAGCCACAGAGGGCATACCCATCGCGTTGGTTTAATACCGCCACGGCCTTCTGGTGTATACCCACGAAAAGAAGTTGGCCTTTGCCTTCTTGCTTTTCGGCGTTGTAAACCTTCCAGCATGTAGTGTCCAGGTCTTTGTTATGCCTAGCAATTCTCTCAAGAATTTTCTGTGGTTCTTCGATTGGGCCTGGGACCCAGACAGATACCCTGGTCAACCTCGGAATCTCTGACATAGGGAGTATCCTAAAACTGGTTCCTTCCCATGTATCTCCTAGACTCTTGGTTAACGCCTCCAAGATCTTAATAGAAGGCTGATCACCACACGCCACGTGGTACCGATCATTTTTAAAACCTGCCCAATTGAAGTTGGGGATAACTGGAGGGTCTGAACACAGACTAAGATCAAGAGCGTCTCTGATTTCGCACTGAAATCTCTCCTGCAGATTCGACGGCATCTTGCCTTCGTCGTACCCATCACAGTATACTACCATCTCGAGTTGGTTGGCGGCTGCGTCTCTATAGGTACCCATATGGCGGGGCCCTATATTTGGTGCTGGTGGTTTCGAAGTATCCCTAGGACCCACTACAGGCCTGCCTGGTGCAACGTGAGTCGCCCCTGGTAAGGTTTTTTTTTTTTTTTTTTTTTTTTTTTTTTTTTCTTTTTTTAGAAGATAGAATTTCATTCTTCTCGGACAGTTGCCGGAAGGTACCTATCCCTAGTGAATACTCGGGATTAGGCTCTGTGGAAACCTCCTGCTACTGTTCGTGGGGAGAAAAATAAATGAAAAAATTAGTATTTTAAATACTTTATATATAAAATAAAAAATATATTATTAAGTTCCCAATATTAGATAAAACTTTAAAAAAGAATAGAAAACACACGCACTCAAACTATAGTAAAAGAAATCAATATTAAATTCTAAACTTTTTTTTTTTTTTTTTTTTTTTTTGTTTTTTCCCAGTCTTATTGCACTTACGTATTTTAAGTATGTCTTTTCACATATTCAGTACATTTTCTTTTAAATGATCTAAAATTATAGTCATTTTTTATTTCACTTGGAAGCGCGTTAAATAAGTTAAATCCCTTGTAGATGATCGTATTCTGCGCAGCTGATGAGTTTTGTCTTCTCAACCTAAGGTCACTTGCATTCCGAAGTTGGTAGGGTTGAACATCACCAACATGCCTGACTTCATTTATAAGGTATCTTGGCGCAGCCCCATGTTTTATTTTAAAAACAGCCAACAGTGTATTCAGCTCCAACCTCTGTTTAACGTTAAGCCACATAAGGGCATCTAGCATGTACCTTACTGAAGTAAATCTGTTGCACCTCAGGATGCTCCTCATAGCTTTGTTTTGCAGTTTTTGTAGCCTTTCTACCTGCCCCTGGTTGCAGCATGAGAATAGAATTGAGGAACAAAATTCAAAATGCGGTTTGATGATGGTATTATAGACTGTAACAGCTGTTATGTAGTCCATTCTTCTTCGGATCTTTTTAAAAAACCCTACTTTTTTACCAATTTTTTTGCAGATGTAATCTACATGGTCGTGCATTTTTAATTTCTTATCGATGATCATTCCGAGATATTTTATGCTCTTAACGTTTTCGATCGCTTTTCCGTTGATTTCGATATTTGTTGTGCCATTCAAGTTTATCTCCATTAGCTTCGTTTTCTGCTCATTGAGTTTTAGCTTGTTCATTTTCAGCCATGAGGTCAATTTATTTATGTCAGCCATTAGTTTACGTTTGCATTCTTCTTCGTCTGTTCCTTCTGCATATATCAAAGTGTCGTCAGCGTAAAGTACTATTTTACAGAATTTTATTATTTCTGGCATATCATTTATGTATATTATAAATAGTAGCGCCCCTAGTATCGACCCTTGTGGCACTCCTTGTTCCACATCGATAAAGCCTGAAACGCTATTATTGACTTTCGTCCGTTGTGTTCTATGTGTGAGGAACGATCTGAACCAACCGAGCTCCTCATCATGTATACCATACATGTAAAGTTTTGCCAAAAGAATTTCTCTATCGATTGTTTCGAATGCCCGTTTGAAATCTAAAAAGAGTGCCATTGTTTTTTTACGATTCCCACCACCTTTCCATTCATTCAATACATGGTTTACTGCTGCTTCACAGGAGTAATTCTTTCTAAACCCAGATTGATATATTGACAGTATGTTGTTGTCTTCGGCGTACTCCATCAGTTGTTGTTTTACCACCATCTCTAAAACTTTCTCAATCGTTCTCAGCGTATTTATCGGTCGAAATTCTTCACTTTTGTTGGTTTTCGCTACTTTTTCGACTGGTGTCACCATTGAATCCTTCCATGGGCTTGGAAATTCTCCTGTTCGAAGTGATGTGTTCACTAGTTGATGTATTGTTTGTCCTAATATATTCCAGTTATCCGTAAGTATTTGCGGACTTATTCTTTCGAAATCCGCCTTGTTTTTAAGATTCTGACATATTGATTTAAGTTCATCTATTGTTATTGGACGGAATTTGAATCTGCTTTCTGTCTGTTTTATGTAGTTAACATATTCAGTGTCTTCGATTGAGTCACCAATTTCTTTTACACTTTTTATAAAGTACTCATTGAATTTGTTCGCAATAGACGCCTCATCTTCATGATCTTCACCATCAAATAACACATTTTTAATTTTGTTCTTCTGTTGTTTTAGCACTAGATGTTTTATTTGATTCCACATCTCCTTCTGACCATTCGCATTCCTAATTTGGTTGTTTACGTAGTGGTAAGGTTCTGCTGGTTCCGGGATCAGCTGCTCTCTTTTTGTAGGTGTCCCTAGCGTGTTTCGAAAATCTCATCTTCCTTTTACCCCCTTCAGCAGGGGTCTCTTCTGGAGATGTTAGGGACAGATTTGTGTGGCGATTTGCAACTTCTACAGTCTTCGGAGGGTCTGATTTGGAACCTAACCTCCTGACCTTCGAAGCATTTGCGGCAAGATTCAGAGTAGAGGTACTTGCGCCTTCTGGGATGTCCCCAGTCGTGCCTTTTCCCTCCTCCTCTTTCCTCCTTCGTTCCTTCGCACGCTTCCGTTTTTGGGCACCAGACAGTCTAATCTTTGGTCTGTCTTTTTTGTTGCGCTTTTCTTCTTTGATCGGTGTCACGACTTCTTCGTCTTTGCGCTCGATTTCGGTGTTTATGGCCATCCGGACTTCTGGAAAGATGACCACTGGCGACTTAGGTCCTGACGGAGCCAAGCCCTCGCCGGCAGCCGTGGTTTCTGCCGACACTTGAATGGATATCCCCATTCGATTTTCATTGATTTTATTCTCACTTTCCATGTTTTATGTTTTGTTTTTTAGGCTAGTGTCATTCTAGTTGGGTTTCTTAGTTTTCCGACGAAGTCGTACTTCAGCCCCTCCACCGCGACAAGGTGAAATCCATGGGGGGAACTCTCATATCTACTTAATATTACAAGAAAAATAATCAGTTTGTTACTCTGTTCTGTCATCAGAAATAAAAAAAAAAATCAGCTTGAAGATACTGATGCTAGGTGTGTTTAAAAATTTAATAAAGAAATGCAACTAAAAATTAACAGATACTCTTTTAGTTTCAAAAATATCTCGTCACCCTATATAAAACCATGTGGTTTCGATTGACCGCGAATGCCATGGAAAACCGAATATACTCGACCAATCCGTGCTCGATAGGACAAAATGTTTGTTGTTTTGCGTAAAGGAACGTCGAGTATACTTAGCAATTTCGTTATTCCCAACTGAAATAAGATTCAATATGAAATTTGTCCGATCGAAAAGAAACGCGTGTTCGTCCTTTTAAGTTTTAACTCGACTCTTTTATTAAATATTATTAAGATGGCGAGAGGAAAAAGGAAGAAGGGAACAAAAGGAAAGAGACAATAGTAAGAAGTACAATTTGATTTTTGCAATATGTTAACTCGTTCAGTGACAATTAGTCCCACTTAAGGTGGTCCCAAAAAATTTGAGGTGAATATCGACGAACAACTTGTGAATAGTGGAATTCTTCGGTGCACTTTTTTTCAACTACTCGCAACATTTCTTTTATTCGAACTTTTTCAACTATAGCAACTTTATTTCTTTCATTATTTTTACATCAATTTTGTTATCCCAGTTCAGAATGTGTACGTTTTGAATGAGCCACACGGAATGAAACAATCGCAATATCAAAATTCTCAGAAATGGTGATCAAGTCGACTTTTGGCGCGTACTTTGCTCGATTCTTCTAATGAATGGTGAATTTGCATGGAAAAAAAAACAAAGTCTATAGAAAAATGTGCCATTAGTAAGACTTGGCAAGTTTCCACTATACACTCGTAAGATAATTATAATTATATTTGGCTTCGGCAGTCCTAGGTAGAACCAAGCCAAGAAAAAGCCAAAACAAAACCCTTAAAAAGGCAAAAAAGGCATTTATTAAAAAACAAGAAAAAGGAACGTAAATGCACATTATAGATGCATTGAACTACAAACAGCTTTTTGAAATTTTCTGGTAATATTAGGCGTGTTTTTTTTTCAAACCTATATAGGCTAAACATGTTTCCGCAACATGTTTTCAATGTAAAATACAACAAAACCTTAGCCTGGATAATTATCCAGTCTTATTTTGGTATGGAAAGCTTTTTCGAAATCTATATACAGTGTATCAATCTCATATTCGTACACCTGATGTGGCAATATTTATTTAAGGAAAAATCCAAACAAATTGAACAGATACTGCAAATTTTTATTGATTTCAGTAAGAATACATACAAATGAAAAAATTAACTTCAATTAATTTAACCCTCATCCTGTAATGAAAAAAACTGACATATTTTGTGTTTTGATTAAATTGTTCCCAGGACAATTTTATTGCTTTACTTCCACTTTTCACAAATTATTTCCATAAATGAATGTTTTCTACAGATAACTGAATTACATTTCTTAGACTTGGTAACATACATATTATAGAAATTGCGCGAGTTTTTTAAGTCTCAAAATGCGTTTGGGCAAAATTTGCCCAAAATACAGGATGAGGGTTAAATATTTCAAATAAAGTATTGAAATTTTTTCATAAAAAACATAAAATTAAGAAAAATATGGTCAATTTCGAGTTCGTACACTTTGATACTAAGTCAATTTGTTTACATTTTATCTAAAAACTAATACTTTGAATCAAAATCTTTGTTGGCTAAGACCTATTTAAGATGGCTGGGCATGGTTTGGCTAATTTTTCTGTAATTTAAAGGGTAATTTTTACTCACTCTTCAATAATCCTTTCCTTCAGATAATTTTTGATCCTTATACCAAATTTTCTTACTCTGCGGCCCAACTCGTCCCACAAATTCTTTATGGAATTAATATCCGGTGACTGTGGAGGTGTTTCCAATACTTTTCAAGAGTGATAAAGAAGCCACATTCGAAATACATAAGCTTTATGTTTGTGGTCATTATCCTGGTAAAGGGTAAAATTGTTCCAGAGCCCCTTTTGAACAGCACTTTCTCCTGATTTGGCTTCGATATCTCAATATATTGCTTATAGTCCATTTATTCCTTAAATTATATGCAGTCATCCCACTCTAGCTGCGGAAAAACACTCCCACACCATTACCGAACCACCATCATGTTTGACTGTCCGCCTTGTTATGTGGAAGATATCCGGTAATTGTTTTCCGACAAACCATTTGTCCGCCATCCGACCCATGATCATTTAATTTAGACTCGTCTGTAAATACTACTGTGTTTCAAAAGTCGAAATCTTTAAATTGGTGTTGTTTAGTGAATTCTTATCTCTTGCTTCTGTTCATTAAACTATTGCCCGGTTTCTTACGCATAACTCTTCAATTGTACCCATGTTTTCGGATGCAATTTCTTGGCATTTCTGTTCAGAGACCTTTATTAAAGTTCGACAAAGTTTTCTGCCCGTTTTGATGCACTATGTAGGTTTTTTTTTGAATTTACCGTATAATTATTCTCATGTCATATGCACTTAATACATTTCTAGATGTATTTTTTGGTTCATTTTCGATGTGGTTTTCATGTTTCAACCGATTAATGGTTGTTTGGATGGTTGATCTTGGCCGACCTAACAAACTTGATATCACACTATAAGGTTTTCCTTCTCCGTTATATCTGATTATCTGTTCCCGCAGTTAATTTGATATCTCACCTTACGTTCTACCAAGTTTTCCAAGAAATCTCGAATAACCTTAGAAAGTAATTTTTTTTTCATTAACTCACTTTGAAAAATAATAATTCAATGCAAAAACCAACTTTGACAAGCAACAGATTAGTAATTTTTATTTTTTTGTGAATAATCGATCGGTGTACGAATACGAAATTGAGCTCCTTTCTGTCTATTTTTTTACTTTTTTCTATTTCAAAACCAAAGCGAATGTTAACTAATGTCAAAACTAAATGGAATGCAATTGTTCAATATCCAGTAAAAATACTATACTATATTTAACTTAATATCTCAAGTCGTTTTTGATCAGGAATTCAATGTTATTCTTAATAGCTGGTGTACGAATATGAGATTGATACACTGTACATAGATTTCAAAAAAAAACGCGCCTAATCTTCTTCGCTTGTCTCTTAGCAGCGCATTGAAGAAGCTAAATGACCTTTCTACTTCAGCTGAAACGAGTGAAGCCGATTTAAAGCTTTCAACATTATTTACATCAATGTTTGACGGTACTTTCTGGAAAATATTTTTAAATTTGCCGGAATACGCATATTTATAAATGAACACAACCAATAAAAATTATCAAACCAAAGCGGGATGGATATGTACATTTTACATACATAAACATATGTATATAGATCAGTGATCGATTGCACAGGAAGGGGCCCTTTTGGTGGCGGCAATGCTGTATGTATTTTTTATAAAGCGTAGCAACGCACGCAGGGTATCCGCTAGTGTAGATACGATATTTCCATGTTGACTCTCTCCACAGACTAGACGCTTTAAATTGTAATGCGTCTAGGAATGTAAGTATGCATATTACGTTGTATGAGGACGAAGCAATTATAATGTTTGCACAGACATACATGCATACATACGAGCAAAAGGCAAGAACGGCAAAAAAGGCAATAATGGTATAAAAACGCTAAAAACAAAACAAAATAAAATACATAATTATGTACATATACTTCGAATCAGGAGGTCATGAAACGTGATTGTGTAAAGTCGTTACTATCTTCCGATTAAGCAAAAAAAGAGGCAAAGTTAGCAAAATCCTATCCCTGATCATAAGTCGTGATGCTTTACACACATATATGTACATACTTATAATAGTACCTATACTGTACATTTTCTTAAGAAGCAAATTGATTTATAATTGATTTATTATTTAACACGACACATGCGCACATGCATTTAAGTCTACATTTCTGAATATGACACATACAAAAGCACTTCTTATTTATTTATTTGATTTATAATATTCTTATCATCACTACTTTTATAAAATGAAGTCTAAAAAAAAGTATGTATGTATGTGCCTCAAAAACAAAAAAACTACTGAACGGATTTGAATGCGGTTTTTTGCAATCGATTCTGATTAGATTAAATTAAATTAAATTAAATGGATAAAAAAAATTAATATATTTCAATAAAAAACCTTCAAATGAGAAAGAGAAAAGTTTATATTTTACTTTTGGGCATTTATCTCGCTCTACCTTAGTTCTTAAATAACGTGTTAAAATAAAATTTACATATTTGTTTAGATCATTTCACAGCAAAGATTTTGATATATACATGTATCTTCTTTGTACATTTTATGTGATAAAAGTAGTAACATAAAGAAATAGAAATATTGTTTGCATACTTTCGTGACAACGATCAGTGGAGACCATTGCCACCGTCTATGCACCAGCGGCAGCGGGTATGCGTGTATGCGATACAGGCGTGTAGTATAAGTGATTGGGAGTGCTTCGTGCTAACGTATATGTACTGTAATTGTTCGATCAACTCTAATTCAATAACTGGATGAATTTGGTTGCAATTTGTTTTGTGATAAGTAGATGCAGGGCTTGGAACAGATACAGATAAATGCATGTATTATGTTTTGACGTTTTGGTGGTAAGAACGTGCTGTAATATTGAAGAAAGCGGAAAAGTTAGATTGGAAGAAAATGCTGACCCACCTGCGTCACTTTTTTCTTTAATAGTCTATGGAAAATCTTTTATTCAAGCAATTCATTCAGTCGTTTGGTGCTAAGCAAACTGTGAAGCACGTATTTATGCCAAATTTTAAGGTGCAAGGACAAGTGTAGCATTTAGCTGGAAGTCTCCTTTCAGTAAACAATTTATTACAAATACACATATTTACATACAAAGAGAATATTTTTGTATGCGCAGCGAAGCGGGTACATCAGCTAGTCTTCTTAATAATGTATGTAAAGTTACTTTTTTGCTGCACGCTATCAAAGGCCAAGATTAATAAAAATGTCAGTACCTTATGTACATTTTTCATGTCATTTCATTATAATAACGAGTATACGAGTAAAGACACACTACGGCAGCTGGGTACGATACTTGCATTTCCAGTTACTTCAATGAAAAATGTCTTTTGAAATTTGGAAACAATGGTATGAATATCCTTGACGAATGGCAGGAAAAGGTGTTTAAAATCACACCATAAATAATCCTCTGTGAAGGAACTGCATTTTTTTTATAAGTCATGTAGAAGTAAGGAAAAGGAAAGTGAGAAGATTTTTGTATTGCTTGGGAGTATAAAGATATTTCAAACACTTTCGGCCATCAACCGTCCCAAAAACCTATAAGTACTATTTGTCTGAAGGGTAGTGTTACGTATTTCCTTAATGGTATCGAGACATGAAAGACCCTGCATACCACTTATTATCATTTTGAATCGAACTCAAGCTACAGGTAGATTCAGTTGTCAGAGATAAAGATACAATGGCATGCCTTTGCTATTATTTTTCCATCTCAGTGATCAGCAGAGTAACAAAATGCATTGTAAAGATATCCAACTCAATCTTAGCATGAACTTATTAGAGTCCTTTTTATTCTTCTTTGTTCTCAGCAATCTTTTGTAAAAGGATTACTGCAGCTGTTTTAAATAAGTGATTAAACTAAAGGTGAAATTCATACGACGAGGAAAACCTAACTGCGTGTGTTTTTAAATGCATCTCTGTAGCTTTGTAAAAAGTTATTAATGTATAAATGCGTAGTCAGGTACATAGGTGCTCGTATGTAGACATTAAATTTTAAATAAAAATTATCTTTTTGAATAAAGGAAGGAAATAATGTACATATGTACCAGAGTTGTAAAAGAATGCATTCTTTTGGGAATGCTTTCGCAGAATTCAAAAAAAAAAATTAAAATTTTTGATTAATGCAGTCGAATTCAAAAAATATTGGGATTTAAAAAATGTTAAATCACCATTCTTTTGAACACAGTGATTATTGCACTCAATTTTTAGCAATCACTGAATTGAAATCATTTTGAAATCAATTGAATTCACTTGAAATCAGTTGCAGTCAGACAAAATAAGTTGAAGTCAGTGAATTCAACTGAAATCCTTTGAATTCACTTGACGTCAATGAACATTAGTTGCTTCTGAAATCAGCTGCAGTCCGTAAAGCTAGTCACGTACCGTTAAAAAAATTGAGAAAAAGACAACAAAGTTAATATACTTTTAATTTGATTTGTCTTATTATACCATATTCGAGAAACAAACAATTTAAACAAATTAAACAGATTTTTTTTGTATTATACTTTAAGTTTAACAAACAGACAAACAAAACAAAACAAAACAAAAACAAACAAGAACTCAACTCGATTAAATAAATAACGCAAAATGTTAAAAATTAAAAATATTGAAATTTTGTCCATGCTAGTCATATTCACTTTCCACTGACTTCAACTGATTATATTTATATACATCCACTAAACTGACTTCAACTCACATCAAGTGAATTCAGTTATCATATACGAAAGAATCCAATCAGTTGGTTTAGTTCAATGATTGCTAAAAACTGAATGCATTAATCATTGACTGCAAAAGAATGGTGATTTAGGATTTTTTAAGTCCCAATCATTTTTAGAAAAAGACTTCAAATCATTTCTAGGTGGATTCAAAAGATTTAATTCTTTTACAACTCTGATGTACGAACATATTCTTAAGTTGATATGAGGCGCTCAGCGCCGGAACGGCCTAACCCAAATTTTCAAAAAAATTAAACTGAGTACACAGATCAAACCTAAATTTTAAAATGTATTATATATAAAAAAAACCTAAACTGTAGATGGAACTGCTCTGTAATTATTAGGGAAACATTTTTTTGCTCTAAGCGAATTTAAAAAAATCTTCGAAGCCAAATAAAATTTCAGAAATAAAAAAAATATGTGTGGGTTAGGCCAAAAGTGCATCTGAACCTTCAAGCAGAAGAGCTCATTTTAGAAAATTAAAAAATATTTATCAAGTTTGCCAGAATATACTCAAATTCTTGTAATAAATAAAACATCCCTGAGTAATATAAAATTCAGCTAAAAACATTACTATCGAAACATTCTTGTTTTTTTGCAGACAAAATGACGATTTAAATCTTTCTAATGGATTTCAAAATGGCCTAAGCCACTTTTTTTTTATTTATCGTTTAAAATAGCCTTTCTATTATTAAAGGATGACTCTATATTAACTTAAGACAAAAAATGTAAATAATATTCGTTTACCATTAATAATAAAAAAGTGGTTTTCTTTAAACTCAATTTACTCAATAATGTTTGGGGTTAAGCCGTTTTGGCGCTGAGCGCCTCATATTTTGTATGGTACAAGGAACACTGATAGATCTACCCTTTTATTAGTTAAATTTAAAAAGTTAAATAGTATAAGTCCAAACACTTATAAATGAGTTGAAAATTGATCTAGTATGTACCAAAATCGGTGGCAATATGCAAAATTAAAAGATGCAACCTGTACGAATAGATATGGATTACTTATCCTTCATTTTTAAGGACAAATGGATAATACATTCTGCGCAAGTGGCACCGTGAAGTAACGTTTAAAGTGTAAACATAGTGGGCTTTTTAGTGACGTTGTTAAAAAAAAAAGATGAACTAACAATTGATGACATCGATTCTATACAGCACACAGCAATGAAATAAATAACCTGTCGAAATAAACTAAAATTCATCCAATATAACCGAAAGTATTTTCTAATTATCGGATGCTTTCTCAGAAACTTGTGTTTTTACTTACGTATTTTTATAATTTGTTTCTGTTAATAAGCAAATAAAAAATGATGTGCTACTATGTATGTTTTTACGTTCGCGCTGAGCGATTTTTTCTGGTTTTCAAATAATTAATTTCTATTAATCGAAAAATCATTGACATACTGCAAATGGTGTAAGTACCAGCCAGTCAGTATGATGTATGTTTATGTACCTAACAGTTCCAGATGTAAGGTCAAAGATTGCAAGGGCACCACAAGATACAAGTGTGAGAAATGCTATCTTTACTTGTGCCTTCCAACTGGCGAAAAGAATTGTTTTATATTTTATCATCATCATAACTTGAAATAATTTAGTTGGATATTGAGTTTTAATGAAATTATTTAAGTTGTAAAGTTACTGCAAAAAAAAAAAGGAACTGAACATTTACGAATAATATCTTATTTTTTGAGTTAAAGGTATACTTTTCAGTCTCAATGTTACTAAATATATGGTAACACTCTAAAACTCAACTTCAAAATGCAAATACAAAAATACAGATTTTTTAAGCTTCAATTTAGAGCTGTGCCAATCGTGATTGATTCGATCATTTTGACCCGTTCACCAAAAAGTATTGATGATTGCATTCACACAACCACAAGTCAATCATTCAAAATACCAATACTGTTCTCACTCATATGACCGGTTCGGTTCTCTCGGTTAAAAAAGAACGAAAGAGAAGTACATTTACAATATTGTACAGCCAAGCCAGAAGAATATCTTCTACTGCATTTAAGAGGATGAATGGGGTAGAAAACTAATATGTGCACAACTATTAAAATCCCAGTCGCGGATGGCATGCATTCCAGAACTAGTTCTAGAAGTATTTCTAGGGAGTCGGAGGAGTCTTTTCAACTCGATTACAGCACATGTAAAAAAGACATTACATTTAGCATTGCATGTCATAGGACGGAAGCGATCGCCTCTCCACTCTGCAATACCCCGAAGTTGTCTCAGAAGTACTTCTCAAACACATTACAAAGAAGTAGTGCATTCATGCCTTCGAATAAAAAATAAAGTTTAAAAAACTAAAACCCGACTACGGGAAAAACCAACTTAAAAGGACGAAACAAGATGAAACGAAACAATGATTTTCAGAGTACAGTTGGGGTCGCATGCCGCTTTGTCCAATGAATGCGCAATTATATGAATACGTTATTGTATATACGGCATGCGACCACGGCTATACTCTGAACGTTGCAGAGCATAGTTGGAGCCGAGAACTTAGCATTTTCGCACTAAAAATCTTAAATCTAAATGCGACAAGCAGGCGACAGTCATAAACAACGCGGTGAGATCATTTTACAGAAAAGTATACTTGTTGAGTCCTTCCTTGCCACATTACCTCGCATTCGTACTGTAATGCCCTCAACTTTTCTTAAGCATAGACCAATTCCATTCTGCATTACTCATCACTAGTTCGGTAATGCCTTCCATTTCACTAGTTTTAGATTCAATGCATTGCATTATGGAAGGACTTCTTTTATAATTGAAACATTTCGTTGCTGGTAATGCAAAACCGCGACTGGTATATTAAATCCACAAAAATACTAGCATACTAGCACATTGAAAATGAGTTCAGTAAGTATAAGTTCACATCGGAAATCATCCCTTGTGAGCTCGAAGAGTCGAAGTATGATATGAAACCGGCTTTCTCCAAACAGAATTGATCTCATGTGCGCTCTCAAACTCTATTACACCGTTTATAAGGAGAGTTGACTGGTCGAGTTGAAGCTCAGCTAAGATTTCAACCTAGGTATTTCAACACACCGAGTTGAATAGTTGAATAGTTGTAATTCTCAAACGAGGTTGAACTGACAGATATCTTAACACACTTTAACCGCAACCACAGACACGCAATCACAACAAAATGATTTCCCATTCCAAACAAAGGCAACAAAAAAACACAAACATAGAGATCACACACACACACACAGACAATTTGTCAGTTTAACCACTCAACCCAGGTATACATGCATTTTTTCAGCCCGACCGAGCTCTCACAGCTCAGTCGAGTCCATTCAAACCATCTTTGACTCAGCTCGCGTTTAGATGCATCTCAACCTAGGTTGAAGCTGGCTTCAACTCTGCATATAAACGGGATATCTATCTCTATCGAATACAAAATGAACGAATGTATTCTGGTGATTGAGATTTTTGGTTGTATTGAAATGAAGTGGACCAATACAATATCATTCTATCTCTATCATTGAATGATTGAATGATTGATTGAAAAGATAGAATCATTTTTGAAACCAATACTTGAACGATTCGATCTTCAAATTTGAACGATTGACACAGCTCTACTTCAATTCTTGGTTTTGTACTGAAAGGGTTAATCCAATCGCTATTGATATTGCAGCAAAAAGCTAAATTTTTATTCACTTCACACCAAACGTCAAAAATTAGCTAGTGGATGGAATTTTAACGCAATTGACACACGGCTTCCAGAGGTAATTTCTAATACTTTTTATTTTATTTAAACCGACATCACCGATATTTTAACGTTATTTACTTTATTTATTCATACCCGATTGATTTTCCTCTATACCCATGATTTATCTGAATCACAATCATCCACCAATAATAACAATAACTGCTTTGAAAATTCAATTTCAGAAAGAACTTCATATTATACAGTTTGATAAATGGATTACACTAGACAACAAATGTTAACTTTGATATGGTATTCTTAATGCGAAGTAACTTTTCTTATAAATTTTGATGCGCTGAATACGAAAGTGAATACGAAAAAATAAAATCAGTTTCAGTTTGAGAAAACCTGGAACCTAAATTTTTCCTTGGTGTCCAATTTTAGTGTTTAAGGCCGTGTGCCAATTGCGTTAAATTTTTATCCACTGGCTAATATTTGACGTTTCTACCAGAGGTGGATAACATTTTAGCTTTTTGCTGTGTCAATTCGATTAAATGGGATTTTTTTTAAGTGTCATTTTTCTTTAATTTCCCACTAGAATTAAAAAATGTCCCTTTCCTTTTATTTACATCTAAAAAAACTAAAATTATCAAACTGTTTTCCCAGTTTTAAATAAAAAAAATAACTTAATAACCATAACTAATATTTATTTTCCGTGTTAATGCTTTTGTTTGTTTGAACAACAAAGTTCGTCAATTGTTAATTGAAAATACAAAGATAAAAATTTCATCAATCGACATTATTCAAACTATCAATTTTACTTGTTTTTACACGATATTGCTCATATGAATTACTTTTTTTATAAAAAAAAATATGTTGAACTGAACATAATTTTCACAATGGGTAGTTTTCCCATCGTATGTGAACACTAGTGAACTACATTTGTCCACCGACAATCGACTGGGAAACCCGAAACAAACACAAAAGCTCTCGTCGTCTGTCTCATTCCTTCATGGGTATATACAGATGTCAAACATTAGCCACAGGTTAATTTTTTATGCAGCTCCAGAGCCGGCTAATTTTTTGAAGTCTATATTCACCCTACTAGCGTCCAAAATTAGCCAGAGGATAATATTTTAACGCAATTGGCACACGGTCTAAGTAGAAAAAATTACGCATTTTATACTAATGGCCTTATGGAACACCTTTTTCCACTGTGTGGGTTATTGATACATACCAGCGGGGAATGAAAGCATACAATCATGCATGCTGAAGCGATTCCTTGGAAGGTTAGAAGGCATGACTCTCCGTATCCTCTTCCATATCCTTTTTACATTAGTAGGTCCGAAGAGGGAAGCAATCCACACATTTAAAAAGATTTTTTCGGAAGCACATCTCAGTGATTGCTTCTCAATGCATCACTCAAGGCCCCGACCCATAGAATCCGTCAATGCCGCTGCGTTTAACGTTGACGCTGACGTTGGCGCATGACGGAAAGATCCGTCGCATAGAATCCGTTGCATACCAGCTCTGAGAGGATGACAGCCGATGACATTTTGCTATTGCTAAAAGCAGAGCTGTCGTTTTGGTAATTTTTTGGGTGCTTAATTTTTGATAACATGGTGGTACTTTGGTACATATGAGAAAAATTATGAAAATGGTAAATTGTTTGGAATCAGAAACAAAATTATCTGAAGCTCACTAGTTTCGATTTTTTTCTTTTTTGAATTTTCCAGTATATGTTCCTATCGATTGCCGGCTGGTTTTTCAATCCAAACATAATTTTATCATGGCCTTTGCAGTTTTCTTACTAATGTCTTACCAATAGAGTTCTATTATTTGGTATAAGGACCTGACATTGCAATCACTTTTTTTTATATCGAGCAGTTTTTGTCGCTCCAGTACAATTATCATTTTCCAACCCATTAAAAAAGAACTTTTTTTTGCTCGAGATCAATTTTTGTGAATTTCGGATTCAACTCGAGACTTATACCTACTTGCACTAATACCAAAACATTTTATACGAAATTTAGACGCAGCACATCAAAATGCTATTAATTAACACAAATACTATCAGAAAAAACTAGAAAATACAAAGAAAAAAAGTGTTTTTTAAATTGTATTTATTATTTTTCTTTTTTTATTTATTTCCTTTTATGAACAAAATGTCAAATGACACACTAATACAATTGCAGAAAAACAGATCAATCTCATTTGTTTTCTATTCAGCACGAAAAATCTGAGATCTGAGAGCAAACTCTGCAAAGCCCAAACAAAAACGACATAAATCAAGTGAAGTACGGACTGCAGATGGGTATACAAAACTAATATTGTAGTACCACCGACAACACTGGCTGAAAGTGTTTTCTTTTCAAGCTGATGTCAGCTGATTGTCAACATTGATGACAGTTTCTCTATATTTCTCTATGCTTCCACCAATTAAAATACATACTCTCAATTTGTGAATGCGTGAACTATAATATGTGAAGGTGTGCATAAATGTGTGAACACCCAACGCACAGCGCAGAGAAAAAAGTAGAAAGTAAACCTACTTTCTGCGTCTGCGTTCTTATGTGCGTTGGTTATGGGCCACCTTCCATAAGAATGCGTGTATTCTATCGAGCTGTCGGTTAACACGGATGAATAAACGCACACCGGGCCTTTATACATCGCATAGAATGCTTCCAAATACCTTCTCGGAGAAGCGAGACGGGTGGCGGATAAGCAGCCTGCACGTCACAATTAACAAGCCCGTTTACGAATGGATAACATGGCACCGCTGTTATCTAAGAACGCGGTGATGAACCCCGCCTTTAAGTTAATGTCATCAGACGAACCTTCGCATATATACAATGTGGGTCAATTGTCCCATTCCAATTGTTCCATTTCACAAACAACGTTAGTGACCTGAAATGTGTGAAATCCATTTTCCGTGTAAATAAAATGCATTGAATTCAATTTCATTTCAAAAGAGCTTCATTCTTTTAATAGAGAATTCGACTTTCGAAAGTGACATTAATAATTTAATCAATTTTAGGCGGTACAATGTTCGCCGACTCATCTATAATAGTATAAATATGTGGATGTAGATGTGCTACGTGAGTGACACGACTTTTTGCATGCACGCGAGGACGGGTCAGCTAGTAATTTATATAAATTAACCTGCATTCAGCATGCTCAGCGACAAGTTAAAATTGGTTACAAATATTTCAAATATCATTTCACTGTTGTTTAATGCCAAACATTCCCACTGGAGATCTAGGTTGATAAACACAAAAGGAAAAAGACTTTATCAAGCATGCCGAAACAATAAGTGATCTAAGTGATCTTGTCACTAAGTCAAACTGAAGTGCAGGAAAAAAGTAATATAAAACTTGTTAACAAAAACTGATTTCAGAGAAAAACTTGTAAGTTTAATAAACCTTAAATCTCCTATGGAAACAAATGAACAAATTGACCAAGAAGTACAGCAATTCATTGCTGATATTCAACAGGCTGCAGAAGAAAGTACACCAGCTAACTTGAACAGAAGGCAACCTGAAATAAAGTACCCTATATGTATAAAGGAGTTGATACTAGAAAAAAGAAGGGCTCGACGAAAATCGCAAACTACGAGGCTCACTGACGATAAGGCAGTGCTTAACCGTCTTAATAATGAACGTAAAAAACGAATTTGTGAATTTAAAAATGATACCTACACTGAGTAGATTCTTGAAAAGCCTAACGACAGACGCGTCAACCGAATACACTTACGAAACCCGCCCTTAAAAGCACCAGATGGAAAATGGATCGGAGACCCGAAACTGAAGACCTCTTTGCAGGACATCTTTCGAATGTTTTCAAGCCATTCCCATCAAGGGCAACTACAGAGAACTTCCAGTTTGTTGATACAGCGGATGAATGTGAAATCCCTATCATCAAAGTGAAAGAAGTAAGGATCATATGTCAGCATAAGTTATCTAATAAAACAAACACCAGGGTACGATCTAATAACTGCTGAGGTTTTAAAAGAAATGCCACCAATAGCCTTCAACAAACTCCAATTCATTTTAAATGCATGCCTTAAGCTCCGATATGTATCACATCATTGGAAAATAGCAGAAGCAAGGTAGGCCACCATCCACCAGAAGTAGCATCGTACAGGCCAATATCGCCAATACCAATTATGGCAAAAGTTTTCGAAAAATTGCTTCTGAAGAGGTTAAGTAAAATTATTGAATCATCAGTTCGGATTTAGAAATAAACATTCCACGATATCGAATTACAGATATAGTGGAAGAAAATCAAGGGTGTTCTGCTCTATTTTTGAATGTTGCTTTTAAGCCTTTGACAAGGTTTGGCATGAGGAACTTGAGTACAAAGTGCATAGGGATTTACCTAGACAATACTACGAAATACTGAAATCGTATATTTTAGATCGACTCTTTAGAGCACGATACGAGCAAGAATGTTCAGAACTGAAGAAACCGGTGTTCCACAAGGAAGTGTCTTAGGACCTACCTTATATTTGTTATACACCAGGGATATTCCGGTAGATAAAAATGCTTTCATGGCTACCTTTGCAGATGACACTGCAATATTAGTGCCTGATAAGTGCTGATAAACCCACAGAAATCCTGCAAAATGCAGTCAACAAAGTTAGACTTTGGACGCAGCGATGCATGGCGTATCAAACTTAATGAGTCAAAATCAACTCATATAAACTTTACAAATAAAAAGTTTAACCGTGTTGTACCTTACGCCCATACCGCTAAATACCTTGGAATGACTTTGGATGCGAAGTTTAAATGTAAAGAGTACATCAAAAAGAAAAGAGAAGAACTGATCTTGAAATACAGAAAAATATACTGGTTACTGGGAAGAAACTCAGATCTATCTCTCCAAAACAAAATAATGCTATATGAGCAAGTACTAAGCCTGTATGGATGTATGGCATCCAATTATGGGGCTGTACAAAGAAAACAATTACAAAAATTCCAAAACAAAGTCCTTCGTGGAATAATAAATGCCCCTTGGTACATAAGAAATAGCGACTTGGATCGTGACTTACAAATGGACATGATTTCAGAAAGTACGCTCTTTCACGTAACCAGCGCCTTGAATATCACACCAACTCCGAGATGGAGACCGTCTTAAATGTTAGAGACAATATTCGGAGATTGAGAAGGACAAAGCCTCACGAGCTAATGGTCTAAAAACTATGGGAAAGTAACATAATTATAACTTTAAACTTCCCCAATGCGATTTAAATTCAAGAAAGAAAAGTCATTTGTCGATCTTTCAAAGATTGGTTTTAACTCCCAGGTGTTTTTGGTGCAGTGTCTTTTGAAGATTTCCACCTGGAGGCAAAAAAAAAATTCACTGTTGTCTATTGTTATTAAGATCAATTTTATATTTATACCGCACATTCGAATAGTATTCACTTTTTTTATAAAGTATTACCCCCCTGTTCTGCATTCCACTTTTAGTGAATTCAACCACCAAAAGTGGAATTGGGTGTTCTACATTCCGAACGAAACTATGAATTGTGGATTGTATGTTCGAAAGTGAATATTTTGGTGTTCTGCATTCCACTCAAGATGACAGCTGTAAATTCGTGTTCTGCATTCAGAAAAGCCTGTGATTTTAGTGAATTGAATTCACTTGAGATTCTTGACGTGAATTGAATTCACATGGCGTTGTAAAGTGAATTAATTAATTAATTTATTGATCAGAATCATTTTGAAAAATATGAGTAGCATAATAAGACTTTCCATTAGTGTATTAAAATAATTCCTTTGTTAATATAGTACAACACAAAAATTAGAGGCAAGAGAGTATTCTCTTGAATTATATGAAAGAAAATCAAGATTTCTCTGACTCCACTTCTAGCAGGATATCAACAAATATTTCCTTACTCACCCTAAAACTGTTTTTAAAAATGCAAAAATCATTAAATAAATTATTTTTCTTCAGTTGTTTAACTTCTGCTTACAATGCTTCGGGAAGATCCAGAATGTTAGATTTATCTCGCAAAATCTTCCTGCGAACTCTCTCCATTCGGTTTTCTTCCCGGTTTTCACCAATAATTAAAACATTTTGTTTTACATTTCTTCATTTTTTTAATAAAATATATTTTGTCTTAAATGTTTAATTCACTTGCACAAAACAAAAACCAAGATCTTAAAATCTCCAATGATTTTGAAATGATTTGACAGCTGTGTTTGACATTTCAAACAAATGAATTCGAAGTGGATTCCAAAAATTCGAAATCACTCGGAATGCAGAACACTGAATTCCATTCCGAGTGAATTTAAATTTCGGTTTCAATCCACTTTCACTCGAAATGCAGAACAGGGGGGTTAGAATAGTAAGAGGAGAGAATATGAAATAATTTTTGTACGAAATACGCTATTATGCCACAGATTGTGCTGAGGTGGCCGACTACTTACTGTAACCGACCTTACGTGATTCATATTTTCTATGTATGTACATATGTATAGGTACGTATCAGTGGCGTCGCGTGAAATATTTAGCTGGGAGTGCGAACGCTGAAAATGTTAAAATTCATTTTTAATTCAAATTCGATCGATGTACCTTGAATCACAAGGGTTTACCACGATATCTCGAAAAATAAAATTTCGAAAAAAAGAATCTCGAAAAAAAAATCTCAAAAACAAAAATCTCGAAACCAAAATTTCGAAAAAAATCTCGAATAGCAAAAATCTAGAAAAAAGATCTCGAATTGAAATTAATTTTTGAGACAATGGTAATAATTCGCGTGCGCGGATTGAAAATTAATATCAATTCTAGGGGGGGCTCCCGACCCGTGAAGAGTCTCTGCCTGAGACTTACGTTCCGGGTCGTGGTGTTAAATGAGGGGGTCCATTATCCGAGGCTAGTGTCTCTCTCATAACTATCTTTTTTTACGTGGTAATGAAGCTACCCCGACGGCACAACTCCCAACCTGGAGGGCCAGTTCCATTTTTGGAAACCCATAGGACGAGGGGCCGGTCTTAGACCGATGTCAGTAACCCGCTTCGGGGATGTGAGCGCTGCCGTTGGCCCAGTAAGGGCTCATCCGCCACCATCTCTTTTCCAAGACCCTGACTAGTCCATGGAAATCCTTATCGACCTGAGCTCCGAATATGTCGGAGTAGCTCAGATAAGGTTTTGTTTCCGTTCTGGAAATCTAGCGCCATAGAGGGAACTCGTCCGCTGACGTGATTATAGTGCTGCTATTTTCTCTGGATCAGCACTCGCACTTAAAAGTTTAGCAAGTCGAGCCCGCGTGGGCACCGACCAGTATCCGATGGCTACCACTTGGAGGTAAAATAAGCACAATTGATGTGTGGTAACAGTTACAACACTGGGATTTGCCAAGTTAAAGCCAATCAGTGCCTACCCTATTTCCACAACATCCAACCATCTACCTATTTTGAGTAAATAGATTTTACACAATGTAATGTGCAGAATTATTCCTTGCATAAAGTAAAAACTGTACCCACTACAATAAATTTAAAAAAAAAAAAACAATTTTTTGCTGCAAAAAGTTTATTAAATTCTTATTATTTTCAAAAAAGGTACAGAATTTTTGCAGAAAACTTGCAGTAAAATGAAGAGATTTTAAAAGTCTCGAAAGCATATTTTTTTCGACATTTTTTTCGAGATAAAGTCTTACTAGATTTTGTCCATTCGAGATTTTCATTTTCGAGATTTATCAAATAAACTTTCGAGATTTTTTTCGTTCGAGATTTTAGTCGTTCGGGATTATGTAGTGATCCCGAATCACAAACAAGAGAAATATGTTTCTCTTGTCTGTGCTCAAATAAACCATTATTTCCCTTTTTTTTTTCTTAGAACAAAACGATGCATACAATAGCCGTGTTTTTTTTTTTTTCTTCCTTTTCATACACTATCTGCGACCCTGACTAGTCCATGGAAATCCTTATCGACCTGAGCTCCGAATATGTCGGAGTCTGGAAGTCTAGCGCCACTATTGGTTCCATCGAGGGAACTCGTCCGCTGAACGTGATTATAGTGCTGCTATTTTCTCTGGGTCAGCACTCGCACTTAAAAGTTTAGCAAGTCGAGCCCGGATGAGCACCGACCAGTATCCGATGGCTACCACTTGGAGGTAAAATAAGCACAATTGATGTGTAGTAACAGTTACAACCTTGGGCTTCGCCAAGTTAAAGCCAATCAGTGCCTACCCTATTTCCACAACATCCAGCCATTTGTATTTGTATTTGTAGCCTATGAAGAATAAACATGTTTCAGCAACATGTTTTCCATGTAAAATACAAAAAAAACCTAAGACTGGATAATCATCCAGGCTAAGGTTTTGTTGTATGATAACTTTTGAAGGTTTTTTTTAATCGTATATAGGCTTGGAAATAAAACACGCCTATGAACTTTTTGTGTATTGGACGAATACATATAAAACACATGAAGTGCATAGTTGCTGCGCACGAGCTTGCGTTAAAATTTTTCAAAGTTGATATCGTGCGAGTGAAGATCTGCACAAGGAAATCAAGTGCGAACTTTTTCTATGAACCTTGCACACCCTGACGAGACGCCACTGGTACGTACATACATATGTATGTATATATGTAGTTTGAAATGTTAGTTATGTAAATACATATACAAGTAGATAAAACTGTTGCAAACAAATAGACAGTTGAAAATGTGAACTAATAGTATCGTTTTAATTCACTGACGAGCATCAAACATCGTCTCCTTTATCTGTCTGCAGAATGTTAGTGCTACTACTTCTTCAAAAACGTATTCATTTTTATTGCGGCATTAAAAGTGTAACTTTTATAATTCATTTCTTTCGCCCCCCATGAACGTTCGGACAAATGTTTACATGTGTATGAGTAAATGATTTCAGCGTTAAAAGTCGAAGCGGTACTAATAAATTTACCTCGCTATCTGGCGGAGATGTCAACATACCATTAAGTCGATGTTAACCCAAGAAACCAGTTTGTCCATTAACCCAAGACCAGTCACCAGCAATTTCTCTGTAAACCAAACCATCGTATCGTTGCTACTGATACCACTTGCACGAAACCAACTATATAATGTTTATATACATTATGTTATATATATATAGGCAGTCGCCAATAGCCATTGTCATTAGTCCTGTCAGTGCCGTCATGCGAGGATATAAAAAACGTCTGTTGAGGTAACCCGTCAATATCATTCACGATGCAGATGCAATTAGTCACTATTAGCGTTCTTTACTATCATTTTTGCGAATGGCGCGCGGAGGTTAAACGAGGTAACTTCAAACAAAGGGGTAATAACTTTCATTCCACTGCAGGTCCAGTTTGACATCCGTGCGCTTCATCCACTTTGATGTGGTCCGGCAACTGATATTTAAAAAAAATACTTCGTTTCTTTATTCCGTCATTGGTCTACGCATTTGCAGGAAATTCCATATAATAGTAGCCAATTTTCTGAGAATTAAATGCGGATGGAAAAGCACTGTAATATGCGGATTGAAATGTCTGTACATATCGGGCTTAGAATACCTATGTACATACATATGTACATACTTTTGTAAATAAACTATCGCAAACCATCAAGAACAGTAAATAATTCCTTTCTTATAGGTTAAATTGCTGTTTGTCGTTAAAAAAAACCTGTCCCAAGAGGTCTTTTAGCTAGCTTACCAATCCCAAAATATATTTTTTTTAATAAATTACCTTAAAGCATTTCGACTACATACGTTTTCCCGAAGGTGAAACACAAAAAATTATAATTTTGGTCATAGAGTCGTGAACGTTTTCGGTTTTCGTCCATTTGACAACTTTATAAGACTAGTGATTGTATGATATAACACACATGGTTTGTTCATTGACAAATTTATTCGTGTTGCGGGTTTTATGTAAGAGTAGGTACAAACATTTTTTTTTTTTTTTTTTTGTAAGGAAGGTGGAAAGCATCGAAAGCCAGTGTGTGGGACTTTAACCCTAACTAAAAACCACCTCTGCTTCCAACCCCATTTCCCGACGATGGTACCAAGGCAGATCGTCTACCGGGGGGGTTTTTAGCCGTGGATTCCATAGCGTGGGAAAGCATAAAGAAAACACCTCCTATTATTACAACTGAGAGTAACTCTCATCCAATAATTTTTCTCTAATATATTGCAATATTAACGTTTTGGAGGGGTAAAGCACATTAGCTGACCCCGAAACTAACTTTGTAACCTGAATTTTACTTATGTATTATAGATAATTCATACCTATATATGTGTGTAATAATTTATTCATATTTTATTTTTCTTTAAGAAAGTAAGTCATACGGCCTAAGCCTTTTAAGCCGTCTATTAGTGTTGTAGTTTTCTTCAACCATGTGCTGAATTTGAGGATTTACATGGTCTCGGATCTGTTGGTTATGCCTTATTGCATATTTTTTAATAATTTCGCTAACATTCTCTATTTGTAAATCCCTGTGTAGGTTGTCATTTCTTATATACCAAGGTGCATCTACGATGGCTCTTAGTATTTTGTTTTGGAATGTTTGTATCATTCGTAGATTTGTCTGTTTGGTACAGCCCCAGAGCTGTACCCCATAAGTCCATACAGGTCTTAAAACTTGCTTGTCATAATAGCAATTTGTTGTCAATTGATAGCTGGGGATTCCTTCCCATTAACCAATGCATTTGTCTGAGTCTAATATTTAGTTCTTCCTTTTTCTTTTTGACATGCTCTTTCCATTTGAGCTTGGCGTCAAGTACGGAACTTCTTTTCCATCGATATTAACTCTAACAGTATTAATTTTCCTGTTAGTGAAGTTAATATGGGTAGATTTATTTTCATGGAGCTTTATTCTCCATTTTTTTGTCCAATCACTTACGGAATTAATGGCCTTTTGTAATCTTTTCGCTGTCTCATTAGCATTGTCCCCAATAGTTAAGATTGCGGTGTCATCAGCAAAAGTCGCCAAGCAGGCTTCTTCCTGCTGTGGTAGGTCTCTTGTATAAAGAAGAAAAAGGATTGGTCCCACTCCTGCAGATATTTTCTTTAAGTCTGAGTATTTATCTTCATATCTTACTCGGAAATAACGATCTGTGATGTAAGATTTTAGAATCACATAGAACTCTTCGGGGAGATCTCTTTTAAGTTTAAATTCTAGTCCTCGATGCCAGACTTTATCAAACGCTTGTGCAACGTCTAGAAATATGGCTGAACAGACTTTTTTGTTCTCAAGTGCTTTTTCTATTGTACTCGCAATTCTATACACTTGTTGTAAGTAGAGTGTTTCTCTCTAAACCCAAATTGATGGGAGGGAATAAGATTTCTTTCCTCTATTATTGGTTTAAGTCTTTTCAAGAGCAATTTTTCAAATAGCTTTGATATTACTGGTAGGAGCGAAATAGGTCTGTACAATTTCTTTTCATTTGGCGACTTATCTGGTTTCAAGATCATAATTACTTCTGCCACCTTCCATTGCATAGGAACATACTTAAGCCTGAGTGCGGCATTAATTATACATATGTAATAGTTTACGTATAGCTTCATCCGGGAGTTCCTTAAGTAGTTTTCCTGTTATTAAATCATAGCCCGGTGCTTTTTTTGCGTTTATGTTGCTTTTGATTTCACATTTTAGTTCTTGTAATGTTACATGCTGTAGGTTCCTGTGATCATTTCTGGACTGCAGGAATAGGCTTTCATCCGCAGTTTGCCTAGGAAATGGTTGAAAGGTTTCCTGCAAGTGATCTGCGAAGAGGTCAGCCTTTTCTTTAGCATTTCTTGCCCAGGACCCATTTTCTTGTTTAATGGGCGGTTTTTTCAGTGATTTCACAGCTTTCCATAGCGAGCATTCAGTATCTTTATGGGCTGATAAATTATTTAAGTATCTGCCCACTGATTCGTTCTTAACAGTTTTTAAAAGCCTCTTAAGTTCGTTGCACAATGCGTTAAGAATCTTTTTATTTTCAGGTGTTCTGATTTGTTGCCAAGTTTTACGAACTTTGCGTTTTTTCCTGATTAATTCTTTAACTGCGTATGGGTAGTTTATATCTACGTTCCTCGTTTTTTGGCAAACAGGGGTGCTTATCCATGCTGCTTGCTGGATATTTGTGTTAAATTGCTCAATTTCCTCTTCTAGTTGAAGTGAGTTTTTTATTGGGACTTGTAGGTTTATGCTATCTTCTAAAGCTTGTCTGAATAGAACCCAGTTTCTTTTATGATTTATAAGACGTGGCTGACTTTCAGGTTTCAGTATGCTAACACTAATCGTCATAAGAACAGGAGAATGATCTGACGATAGATCATCTTTATTTTCTACATAAATGCAGTTATCAGATATTCCCTTTCCTACCTAGAAGTCTATTAGGTCTGGGATTTTCTTCTGATCCACCGGCCAATGTGTTGGCATAGAACTTGAATGGAAATCACAATTTAATGCTCTTCCTGCTGAATACAGTTCTCTGCCTTTGGTGTTCGTTAATCTTGAGCCCCAAAAGGTATTTTTTGCATTAAAGTCACCTCCGACTATAAAGTAACTTCCCAGTGTTTGAAAAACTCTGATATAGTCATCTTTTTTTAGACTATATTTAGGTGGACAGTATATTGCAGACACTTTCATTTTCATTTTATTCAATACGTGTACATTTATGGTTGCAACTTGCATATTTTCTTGCTCAATTTTTGAGTCTTCATAATGTTTGATTGAATCTTTTACAAATACCGCAGATCCACCTCTTGCCCTATCCGCTGGATGAATTGCATGATAGCAACAATATCCAGGTATGATTAAATTGGCTGTTCTGGTTAGGTGACTTTTTGTGATTAAACAAATATCTATTTTTTCCGTATTTAGGAAAACTAATAACTCATCAATGTGCTGCATTATCCCATTTGCATTCCAGGTTACTATTTTTAGTGCATTATTCATATTGATTCTTTGGTCGCTTTGTATTTGATAAACTTGTCTAATTGCTTGACTTTCTCAAATATTTTATTATTTGTGTCTTTTTGCTCTTCAAGTCGTCGGTTTAGTTTTTCTACCATATTGAGTATTTCCTCAAGCATTTGGCTATCGTTATGCCTCACAACTTTATTGGACTCTTGTTGTTTACTAATTGATTTAGTAGGTTTCTTTTTTGGTAATGTCTCAGTGGGTTCTTTCTGTCTATGATTCTCTTTTGCGCTTTGTTTTGTATTAGTAATTTCTTGAATAGTCCCTCTTTGTTTAATAATTTCTACGTATGTTTCGGCTACTGCTTTATTATTTTTTACGTTGCTTGACCTTATTTGTTGGGGTAGCTCCTTTTCTACTACAATTTGCTTTTGCCTTTGTGATTTTCGTTGCTGGTTTCTAATCTTTTGCAATTCTTGGGCTACCTCACATCCTCTATAGCTTGCAGGATGGTTTTTCTTGCAGTTAATGCAGTTGGGTGGTGTGTTTTTATTGGTAGTACAATTTTGTATTAAGTGTTTTCCGGCACATCTAACACATCTTGGTTCACGCGAGCGATATTTCTGCGTGTGGTTAAAGCCTTGACATTTCTTGCACTGTGGTATTGCGTCAGTTGTTTTTCGAAGTGGTTCAATTTTAACTCTCATGTTAAGAATGGAACACAGTTTGTATATATCTTCTGATTTATCTTTGCTGTCAAAACTTAGCATAAAGAGTGGAAGTGCTCTATTGGAAACCACTTGTTTTCCTTCTTCATCAGTCTTTTTATCTTTTTTTAAGATGTTGACTGCATCGAGTAAGTGCATGCCTTTGTGGTGTAAATCTTCTATAATGCTTTGCCTATCACATGTTGGATGAAGGCCTCTAGCCATAACTTTGATAAGTCTATTATTTTTGTCTTCATAAGTAAACCATTGTATTTGACTTTCACTAAGCTTTTTCGCTAGAGCTCTGTAAGTATCTGAGTCTGGAGTAAGAATTTTCCAAACATCATTGTTCCAGGCTAATATTTTAGAGTTATTGCTTGATACGGAGTTCAGAAGTGTCTTAACCTCAGCGAAGCTAGTTAGTCCAATTATATTGATTGGTGGAGGTGGTCTTTCTTTCTTAATATCCAGCTGGGTGGGTTGTGTATTTGTAACCTTGAGTTACCTGGACTTGCTTGGTCTTTCTTTCTCTTTTATTGCCCAGTCAGTTTCTGTGATGAGTTCCTCCTCATCTGTGAGATACTCCCGGCATTTATCTTCCGATTTTGACTTAAGTTCCCTTTTGAGGTCCTTATTTTCTTTAGCTAACTCCTTTACTTCATTTTGTAAATGGCTTGTGAGCAATTCTATATTGCTAAGTTTTTCCCGGAGTTTTTCGTTTTCAGCCTACATTTTTTTCATCTCCGCTAGCAGTGCTGCTGTTCAATTTTCTGCATCAGTTGGTTTGTTACCCATAGGTGTTGTGGGTATTGTTTTGGAGCTTGTACTAGATTCTCTTGGCGGTGATCTAAAAACTCCAGCGTTTTTTTATAATGGGTCGATTAAATGCAATGAGTGGTCCTCCTCAGAATCCGTAGGACCGAACTCGTTAGAGTGTGGATTTTCCAGTAAACCTGGTCTGCCACCTGGGGTATTACTTCCTGTTGTTTTGTTCATTGCATGGTTTTTCGTTACTATTTTTCAAAAAGTTTTAAAAATTTGGACTTTAGTCGCCTCTTACGACAGGCATGCCTACCTCGGGTAAATTCTAGCCCCCTAACCCGATGGGGGTAACATGGTACAAACATGGAAATATTCTCAGAGGACAAATGCGTGCGATATTTTCAAATTAGTAGAGTATTTTCTAATTCATATGTATGCAAATGCATGTATGTATGTTCATATCCAGCATATACATTTAAATATACATGCAAGTATAGTGCATGTGAACAAATCGCACGGGTGGTAAAACAACTTCAGTGCATTAATGTCGATTCTTTACATTTTAAGTTTTTCAATAATTTTTATTGAAAAAAAAATCATAATAATATATAAATCTCAATGTGACGCTCTTACCTGTCAATCTTACGATTCGATAACCACAAAAACTAATGCACACTTCGCATTCCAGTTCATTAGCAAGGCCGATTTTTGAATTAATTTATTCGCAATATAATTTAAATTAGTGCAAAATAAAAAACACTCTAACAAATGCCACTTTCTTGCGAAATGTCACTTATTCAAACTACAAATACTTAATCCACACTTGTGTATTGTATATACAGTAGAAGCTCGATATAGTGAACATCGATATAGTTAACAATCCAATATAGTGAACACGCAATATTTTATACAGGCTATTCTAAATAGTGAACAAAATAAATCTCGCTACAGTGAACCTATATTTTTTTATTTTCTTTGAGCCTTTCAGCATGCAAAAGCACGTCTAAAACTCATTAGTGCTATGCAGTCGGCAGTATCCATACAATCGTCAAAATTTACCGTTGGTTCTGCTCATCGTGTTGTGCGAGAATCTTGCATGATTATGTTTGTCTGTAGTGCAAATACAAAGTGGGTGTTGCTTATTTTGTTATTTTGTGAACGATCTTTTTTGTGACCATGTCGCGTAAGCACTTGACTCTTACAGAACAAAGTTAAATTTTAAAGCAATTATCGGATGGCAAGTTATAGTATTGTTATACCACAGACAATAAATATACAGATGTCGCATTCATATGGGAAGAACTGGTATATGAAAACGAAATCTGCTTTAAAAAAAAAAACTTTTTTTTCTCCTTCCCTCTGTCTACTCCACTCCGTCAAAAGTTCGCATCACACAGAACATTTTTTTTCTCCCATATTCTGTCACACACACACAAGTCACAACGTTGCGTTGGTAACCTCTATTGCAAGAACAAAACACGACCATCAGTTAAAATAAGCAACAAAAATTCTGGATGCTTATTTTAACTGATGGCGATTGGAAGGGGACTGCGGACGCGGAGTGCTGATGCAGGCACGTTCGTTGGTATGGTGGATTTCGTAAATATTGAGCTTGATGTGAGTATTTTTTGTTTTTCATCGATATCGTGTAATTTGTAATTTGAAGAAGCGACCATAAGTTTACAATACTTTTTAATGGATTATATCATGGTTGACTGATTTGAACCAAACTGTAACATGCTACTTTTTATTTATGTATTATGTATATCATACATTACCTTCATAAAAAATATTAATTTCTCTCTGTAAATGAATTAAGGGTTATTTCATTCAGATTAAGTTTACTATACAGCGAGTTATGAAGTTAAATGTCAATTCTTTGGGAACTGATTCTTGGGTATAATCTAAGAAAAAAATCGTTCTACAGAAAGAGTCTATCTCCAATATGGACATCATTTATCGAGAATTTAAGAAAAGACCAACTTTGGTGTACCCTGACCCATGCTAACACAAATATCAAGATCAAGATTTTTATTTCGTTTATAATTAACAATGTGTTATCGCAAAATTTACAGAATTTGATATACAGAGATGTGATATATAGTTATATCTTTCTACTGGAGAATTTATTTTAGATTTATACAAAAATTATTTCAATCAAAAAAAACATATATTGAGGAAATAACGGAAAAACCTCAAATTTAAGTAAAAAAAAAAAAAAAAGTAAAAATAAAAAAAAAATAAAAAAATTTACCTATTTATACATGCACATAGAAATTTAAAATTACGTATGAATAACAAATAATAAATAATATATAATATATAATAAATAATAAATAATAAATAACAAATAATATATAATAAATAATAAATAATAAATAATAAGTAATAAATAATAAATAATAAATAATAAATAATAAATAATAAATAATAACTAATAAATAATAAATAATAAATAATAAATAATAAATAATAAATAATCAATAATAGATAATAAATAATAAATAACAAATAACAAATAATATATAATAAATAATAAATAATAAATAATAAATAATAAACAATAAATAATAAATAATAAATAATAAATAATAAATAATAAATAATAAATATATATATATATATATATATATATATATATATATATAAATAACAAATAAATAAATTAACAAAATAACAAATATACATATAAATTAACAGATAAACATACATATATATAAGTTACAAATAAACAGAAAATACATGATATTAAAGGCTTAAACCATTTACTAAGGGGTTATCAGGAATATCACATCTGATCTTAAAGGTGTCATTAAGTTTGCGGATTCTGAATGAGATCAATTCAACACCAGCTCTTGTATGCAAATCTAATGTAGAGTAATGCCAGGGGAGATTCAGCATCATTTTTAATAATATATTTTGTGCAATTTGTAACTTTTTGATATGACATGCTGCACAACTTCCCCAAACCTGGCAACCATACAATAGGATTGCTTGAAATATAGTTTTGTGGATTATTAATTTGTTTTCATTTGATAATAATGATTTTCTGTTAATAAATGGATATAACATTTTTATGGCAATATTTATTTTGTTGAGTGTTTGTGTATTATGTTCTTTGAATGTTAATTTTGAGTCAAGATGTAAACCCAAGTATTTTACAGAAGGCTTCCACGATATTGCATGACCGCTAATTACTAACTGGTTAGCCGGCAGAAAACAAGTTTTTCGGGAAAAAAAGATGGCTTGGATTTTGTCGGCATTTAGCTTTATTTTCCATTTGGAATAGTAACTCTGCAGTATTACAATCGCATTTTTTAAATTCGTCTCAATATTTAGACCGAACTCAGGCGATGAAAATATTGCTGTGTCATCGGCATATATTGCTGTTTCGCATTGAGGTAAATTTGGAATATCAGATGTGTATAAATTGTGCAGAACTGGTCCAAGAACAGAACCTTGGGGTACTCCCGCATGAAAATTTATTTTATCGGATACACTCCCATTAACATGTACCTTAAAAGAACGATTTGCTAAAAAGCTTTGTACAATTTTACAGAGGAAGGGCGGGAAATGGAGATTCAACATTTTATAAATAAGACCATTGTGCCACACCGAATCGAAAGCCTTTTCAATGTCTAGTAGGATCATACCAGTTGAACGTCCTATTGCACGGCTACTCTTAATGCTATTACATATTCTTAAAACTTGATGGGAGGTTCCGTGACTAGGCCTAAAACCAAACTGCTCATCGGAATAGATTTTCAGATCTTCGATGATCTTAACAATTTTCTCCTTGGGAATTTTTTCATAAATTTTACTGACATTGCTCAGCAAACTTATTGGCCTGTAACTCTGAGGACTATCAAGACGTTTTCCCGCTTTCGGAATCGGGACTACTCTTGCCAGTTTCCACGTATCTGGAAAGTATTGAATTTTCAGGCAAGCATTAATAACAAATGTAAGGAATTTTATTCCCTCTTTAGGCAGTTTTTTAAGGTATACATTTTTAATATTATCAATTCCATCTGCTTTTCAAATCTTTAAATTATCTAAAAAGTATTTCGTATCAGCTTCAGATACAAATTCATTTGATGGAGTTTGAGGGGTAACCGAACTAAAGGCTTCTAAGGCATTCTCTACACAAGTGTTAGTGCTGCTATCTCCTAAATGCTGAGATACAAGATGATTTTGTGAGAAATTTAACGCAAGTGCTTTCGCTTTTTCAGTGTCTGTAAAACATGTATCAGAACCATTTTTAAGACTGGGTATTTGTCGGTTTTTATTTTTTACTATCTTTACTATATTCCAGAAGGGCTTAGTAGCTTTATCTAGAGTATTTAATTTTTTGTTCCATTCTACGTTTCGGTACCCTTGGATATTTCTTTCTATTAGCTTGTTAAAGTGTGCTAATTGAGTTCGTGAAATAGGTTGGCGAAATCTTTGCCAATTTCTTCTGTGCATATTCCTAATTCTAATGAGTTCTAAGATATGAGCTGGTAATTGTACACACTGGATTTTTTTTGGAACTCTTGGAATATTATTATCAGCTGCGGTAATTATATGTTCCGAAAAATGCTGAATAATGACGTCTACATCACGGTTTGTTGAGATGGTGTCAATGTTTGTAGGAATAGTTTGAAGTTTTCGTCGTAACTCCCTCCGGAAACTTTTCCAGTTTGCGTTTTTTAAATTTTAAATGTATTGCACTCTTTCCACACCTGATCAACGAATTTCACAAAAAACTGGGTTATGGTCAGAGCTAAGCTCATTTAAAGCAATTGGCTGAGATATAAGACTGAATACATTTGTAACAAATAAGTCGATAACAGAGGGACTACCACGTGAACTAGCTGGGACATAAGAGGGACTATTTGGAAACATAACAGACATTGGCATCATAACAGAAAGGTCGGACAGAATATTTCCCCAGGAGTTTGCTCTAATGCAGCCCCAATCTCTGTGTTTACAATTTAAATCACCTCCAATTAGAAATGCGCAATTTATACTAAATAATTTTCGAAGGTCATTTTTTAACCTCTGCCTTTTTTGATCCTGTGTTAAGCCTTCTGTAATTCTTCCTGGGAAATAGACACAGTAAATCTTGACTTTTCTACGGTTACTTAGCGTTATTTGAATTCCTACATTTTCTACATAGTTAGTTTTTATGCAAGGTAAAAGCTCATGTTTTATTGACCTCTTAATCAGAATCGCTACACCCCCTCTTCCATTTTCTCTATCTACACGGTAGCATTTAAAAATGGATGTAGAGATTTGAATATTAGATTTAAGCCATGTTTCAGTTACTAACGCAATATCAATTTTCTTATTATTTAAAAAGCTAATAAATTCAACATGTTTGTTACGAATGCCTCTGGCATTCCAAGTAATAATATTTATATTGTTATTATTTAAATTACTTAACATTATTGTACAAGAACTTAGTCGCTAATTGTGCGATAACATTGAATTGATCTAATCTAGTTTTACATGTACTTAGCTTGGTAACCATCTCCATTACAAGCGAATTCAGTTCGTCCATGGAGAATAGATCTCCATTGCCGCAGATTGTAGATGCATTGTTTTTGTCTGTAGGTGGAATGACAGCTGAAGTGTGTTCCCAAGCTTTCGGGCGAGAGTTGGTGTTGATTGTATCTCTTCTCACATGCTGCGTACCTGTGCGTGTTGGTAGAGCAGGGAAATCATTCATTGACAGCAGTGAGATATTGGTATTATTGTTGTTATGAGTGGGCGAATGGCGATTGACTTTAGTAACGATTTTTTGTCTCATTTCAACATATTTGTTTCTACTGACGCATGCGCTATCTGTGGACTTGTGATTTCCATTGCAATTCGCGCACTTATATATATTTGGGTTATTGCACTCGACAGTCTTATGATGACCTGCACAAATAGAGCAGAATGTTTTTACGTGGCAATTTTTTTCGCCGTGGCCAAACATTTGGCAGATTCGACATTGTGTCAATTTATTTTTCTGTTTACGAAGATAACTCCAATTAATTTGGGTGTGGAAAATTGAACGAACATTTTTTTTCAACTCATTAAGTTTGATTGAGCCACTTTCCAAGGAAACAATGTAAAAAGTATCAGTGTAGTGTTCATACTTTTTTTTTATCATTTTAATTTCCTTGCACTTCAGTCCAAGTTTTATTAGTTCATCATTTAATTTGCTAGTGTCGTATGCACCTAACCCAAATAAAACTACTTTAAAAGCTTTTTCACTTTTGAGATCGTGGGTGAAATATTGGTTATTTTCTGATTTTAGTTTGTCGATTACAGAATTGTATGATTCCATGCTTTCGCACATAATCTTAATGCCAATTGAGATTTTTTTAATGGAATAATCAGATACATTAATAGATTTCATTAAGTTGTGCACATATTCACAGGGTTTTTGTAAAAGTTTTATTGGCGGGATCACTAATTTCATGTTTTGTTTTGGCAACACATGGTCGTCCATATCATCACTTTCAATGTCACTATCTGGCAAACATTGTAACGGGCTCCAATAATTGGAATCCTTTTTAGTTAAAACCATTTTGGGTACCGATTTATGTTTTTTATCCGATGACAAAGGGTTGTCCTCGGAATTTGGCGATCTCGCGCGTTTACGAATTTTGAAAAATTATGAGAAACTGCAAAACTGTAAGATTAGTTAAGTGAGGTTCGTAGATCGATGCGTGTTGCATTAAAGCTCCGGCCTGACTGAAACACAAATATCTCCGCTAATAATTACTACAGAAACTTCATTTAGAGCTTTCATTTTAGAAAAAATAATACTCTTTTCAACTGCTTTTAAATAAAACCGATAACTTTTTTGGCTTTCCAGATATTTTATTTTTAAGTCAGTTTACTTTATATTGCCTATGCAAATATTTAATTTCAGGTCGCTTTTCTACAAAAAATGCGTAATAAACATATCGTTTTATTATTTTTTTCTTATGAACGTAACAATTGTTAACAAAAAAATGTGTGATAAGTATGCTGAAAAACTCACAGATTTTATGATACTTCAAAAAAACTGCAGCAGGTAAAGCGAAAATATGATTTTTTACCTACTTTTTTAACCACAGTTAACAATTAGTGCTATTTTTCAACTGCATAATTAATAATTTTGCAGTTCATAATTTTACCGATTTGCCCAATGAATGCGTACTTATGAATCATGAAAAGAATTCGTGTATTTATCCTAAAATTAATACCTAATTGCATGACCTTTATTTGTCGGACGCCGGACGCGAACCCCTCAACAACGGACGAAAAAAAAATACTATGCAGAATTTGCACATACATAATATGTGAATATATATTTCTATGTAAAAACTAATCGTTTTCGTTTGGTCAATATAAAAACTTAATACATACATATGTATGTTAAAGGTGTTATTCATTTACAAAGTGGATCTTCTTTACATGAATCTTCATTAATCTTTAAATCAGACTCAAAGGAGCGAAGTCTTCAACATTTTCACGCGCTTCTGTTTGCCTCTGTAAAATGTACAAAACCATTTTTTGTAGCTATAGTAGTTCAGAAGTTATATCACTTAAAGTGGTCTATCCATAAAATTAGAGGTGCCTTATTTCGACGGGCTATAACTTGGAGGGTGGTGAAAATAGACCTCCTGTCATACGATTTTTTGTTTGCTAGAGCTTCAGGAATCCCCAGTTAAAGGATCATACCTCTTAACTGGGAAACCCTGTATGTAGAGTTCAATAAACGTTTCTTTTTTTAAATTAAATTATTCGTACCTAATGGTTTTTATTAATTTATTACATATTGAAGAGCTCTAAAACTATTTTTCAAAAGAATGAAAACATAGGATTAAAAATTGGTTCCGACTACTGAAAAGTCAAGTGGCCGACTTCAGGAGCTGAGGGGGCTAACTAGATACTCAGGAATCGACTTGTATTTCAATTTTTGTAAATACTTTATTCAAGGTAGGATATCTACTGAAAAACAGATTTTTTTAATTTACACATTCCAAATACCTATTCAGATAAACTGAATACTCAATTCAGTAGTTGAGTAACTTTTTATCAAAAAAATCACGCACTTTTATAAGCTGCTGTCAAAGAAATTATTTTTTGGAATCACAAAATCCAACGAAATTATCTACTTTTTCTGCCCTTCCATTGCGATTGCTCCATCGCATATACATACATATACATACATGTACATATGAATTTATTGTCTGTGGCCATGGTATAGTTTCTATTCCCCTTCCCACATGCCCCTTTACAATTGCTTATCTCATATGCCAGCGAACATAGGATGATTTCTGCCGGCAGAAAAAATTGTGTACATAAACTGCTTTTCACTGTGGTAGTATTTTTGCCGACCAAAATAATTTGAAAGATGTTTATGTATTAGTTTCCTACCTCGTTCAACAGCTAAAACAAACTCTTACCGCAGACCTCAGTCCCTTCGCCAACAAAACCGATTTTCTGCCGGCAAAAATCATCTCGTGTGCGGTGGCCCAATGTTTACGTAGTGGGGTTGAAACTTGAAAATAAGAATTTTATTTTCTTGGCTTGTTTTTTTGTTGTTTTCTTCGCTTGCTTGTACTTTTCATATTTTGCGGCTCGATATGTATCCGTAAGTTCATCTCTTGTGTGGTAGTGGCTTGTTTTGTTGTTGTCTGAAAATAAGAATTTTATTTTCTTGGCTTCTTTTGTTATTGTTTTCTTCGCTTGCTTATACTTTTGATATTTTGTGGCTCGATATGTATGTGTATTTTTTTTTTTTTAATTTATTTTACTGCCTGTTGAAGTTGGAGAAGGGGAAGCGTTTCACATTTTTGTCTGATTCAGGCAAAAATGCTCTACCGCGGCTAAAAAAGTTTCACTTCAAAAATAGTGCGTGTAGAAGTTACGCGCGTCGTAAGTGAGACTTACATTATATAGATATACCTACTATGGTTAAATATTTAGATGTCCTGCAATTTGTTATGCAATGTAGAGGCTTCTAATACTTGAATAATGGTTGGGTACGAAATCCCGAATTACGAAATCCCGAAATCAAAATCCCGAACACAAAATCCCAAAGCACGAAATCCCGAAACACAAAATCCCGAACTACGAAATCCCGAACAACAAAATTGTATTTATTTTCATACGTACAATTTTTCGTTAGAATGAAATTGTAATTATCTCTTCGCGGAACTATTTTCTCATTCTTAAAAGAACGATTTCTTCCTATACTCACCATATGCCACACAACAAAAAAACTAAGCACAACATAACACGAACTATAAACAAAATGCAAAAATCGTTTGGTTAAGTGCACATAATGAGAATCAAAAAGCGCTGTTCTTTTATAAGTCCCCGGGACTTAAGTCCCAATTTTTTCTTTTGAGACTTATGTCCCACTTAAGTGAGACATAAGACCCAAATCGAATCTGGGACTTGAGTCCCACCCCATCGGGACATAAGTCCCAAAAAAAAAGTTGGGTCTTATGTCCCATTTAACATATTTGTTTTAGATTTGCTTAGGGAATTCGAATACCCAGAAGAGTACGTACCAAGTAAGTCTAACCAGTCAAATGGTTGTTTTGCTCTCTTATCTTCGTTTATTTTTATGCATTACTTACAATTACAACTAAAATACAATCGCGCGATTTTGTTAGTTTTATTTTCTCAAATTCCAAAAAAATATAATTTTATAAGTTTCTTTTCTCGAATTCTCAAATACTACTATTTATACGAACATAATGAAAAATGAAAAGAATACAGCTAGCTCTTTGACGTTTTATCTATAAAATTTTTGCTTTGTATGTATTGAAATATTTTGTAAATTAAGTTCTTCCTGTATGAAATAATTAATGAATATTATTGTAATCTATCAAATTGTTTGTATAATTTGGTAGGATCATTGTATATATATAAGTGGATGACAAGGTTTCGTACGCCTAATGGGAATCCACAACGTTGTTTCGTTAATACTGTCTCTCCGAGAATTTGGGACTTATATCCCATCTTCGTCAAAAAAAAAATTGGACTTATGTCCCGATGGGATGGAACATAAGTCCCTAAATCGATTTGGGTCTTATGTCCCACTTAATCGGGACATAAGTCCCAATTTTTGCTTTTGGGACTTATGTCCCTGCGCCAAGTTTCTTGGTTTTTTTCTCTGTGTGATATGGAGGGGTGGTGGGCGAAAAACATTCTTTTAAGAAAAAAGTGGTTAAGAGCTACAGTCATCCACAAAACTGAAGGCACAGCAGTTGATTTATGGAAAAACCCTCCGCAATTAGCCCCATGTTTTAAGAATTGATAACAAAACATCATTTTTTTGCACATTTATGTGTTTCAGACCATTGCTGTGAGTTTCACTATTTTGTTGGAAAAAATAACGGAAATGTTTACATTTTATGGGGGCAAGGTCGGAAATTCATACCACAAAAGTAAAGGCACAGCTGATAGAAATACATTTAAAACGGGGATTCCCAATTTTTGGTTGATTCCAGTTTTGTTTGTTGCACTTCCTGTATTCACGCAGTATTATTCAAGGTGTTTGTTTTGTTAAAGAAAACCTCTCATATATTTAATTTCTTAAAAAATGCCGCGTAAGGAACTATCGGTAGAAGAGCGTAAAATTATTCTAAATTTATACGTAAACAACAAAAAATCATATTCTCAGATTGGCTCTTTACTGTCCCGTAGCCGGTATACAGTCCGTAATGTGATTCAACGTTATGCAAATGAGGCTCGAATAGAGAATAAACGCCGAAGTGGTCGACCCCAAAAGCTCAATCAACATGATAAAAGACTTATACAGTACCCGATCAAAGTGGCTACCGTGGCCGTAGTGGTAAGTGCGTTGGACTACTACGCATGCTGCTCGGGTTCAATTCCCACAACACCTAACAAAAAGTTTTTCACGGTTGCCACCTCTTTCGTATGTCTGACAAAGAGTATCATTTGTCATGAGAAGCTTCTCAACTCGCCGTTCGGAGTCTGCAAAAAACTGTAGGTCCCTTCCATTCGTGGAAAAAATAACACGCACACACATATGGTTGTGAGAAAGCTAGGCTTGGTTCTGTATAGGACTGCAGACGCCGTATATTTATTTTATTTTTTTTAGTACCTGATCAAAAGAAATCCTTTTGTTAGTGCAAACAGAATTAGTGAACACTTCGAGAATTATCTTAAGAAAAAGATTAACCCGGAAACCATAAGACGCTGCATTGTAAATGCTGGTTTCAAATCTCGGTCACCAAAGAAAAAGCCTTTGATTTCGGTGAAAAATAGATTGAAGAGAATTGAGTTCGCCAAAAATCATTTGAATAAAACAGATGACTTTTGTAATAAGATAGTTTTTTCTGACGAGTCAAAATTCAATATATTTGGGTCAGATGGTCGTCTTCCTGTGTGGAGAAAGAAGGGAACTGCGCTATATCATAAGCATACGATAAAAACCGTAAAGCACGGAGGCGGCGGTATCATGGTATGGGGTTGTAGTGTGAGTGAGTGATGGACCAGTACGTATATATTGATATTTTAAAAAATAATTTAAGGGAAAGTGTGAACAAAATGGGTCTTACAGAGTCGTATTATTTTCAACAAGACAACGACCCCAAACACACAGCCCATAATGCAAAGATGTGGATTATAATGAATACTCCCCACATGCTTGTTACCCCTCCGCAAAGTCCTGATGTTAACCCGATTGAGCATATTTGGGATTATTTGGAACAAACGATCCGCCGAAGAGAAATTCATAATGTAAGGTCTGTTTATTGAGGCTGTTCTGGGCAGAAAAGTACAGAAAAGTACAAGGTTTTCTGTTCAGTGAGAAAAATGTCTGTCCGAAACCGATCTCGTTTGTGTTCAGTGAGGTTGTCAGAACAGAAAAATACAGGAAATCTTGCACCTCCTCTTGAGGTAGAACAGACTAGTGTACAGATGTCAAAATCAGCTGTGGCCATAATTTTAATTTGTTTTCAGCAATTAATTTGTTTTATGAAAGTTAAACATGGAACAAATTTAAATAAAAGACAAATATGGGCAAACTGTACCATTTGTAATTTGTTTAAATATCTTAGATTTCACTTTTCAACATCTTATATTTCATTTTAAATAGAAATGACAATTTACAAATGTCAACATGCTTGAAAAATAAACATATGGGCTATACTTTTCTGTTCTAACTTTGATTTGACATTTTGCTCGAATCTGTGCTGTTCTGATCTGGTTTTTCCTCAATCAACAGACCTATAAACGATCTCAAAGCTGCCTTAAAAGAGGAATGGGAGGATATTAGTCCAGAATATACTCAAAAATTAGTTGACTCAATGAACAGAATACTCCAAGCGATTCTTCAGTATAAAGGATACGCCACTAAATATTAAAAAAGTAATATTTCATTAAAAATAAATAAGTTATGTAGTAATTTCGTGATCCTTTTTTCAGCTGTGCCTTCACTTTTGTAGTATGAACTTTCAAACTTACTATCATAAAATGTAAATATGTTCGTACTTTTTTCCAACAAAATAGTGAAACTCACAACAATGGTTTGAAATACATAAATTTGAATAATAATGATGTTTTGTTAATAATTCTTAGAACGTGGGGTTATTTGGGGATTTTTTTTCGAAAATCAAGTGCTGTGCCTTCACTTTTGTGGATCACTGTATAAAAAAATTTAATTTTTTTTTGTTGCAAAAAAACCAACAAGTATCGAAAATCCCGAAAAGTTCGGGATGTTTCATCAATGTTCATGTTTCGGGATTTTTAGAAATGCGAGATTTTTTTGCTGGATTTTGTTATTTCGGGATTTCGTAATTCGGGATTTTATTCCTTTCCCGTTGAATAGTTCAATGTTGGGTGAAGCAAGGATTTCTGCTAACTGCTTCTGTTTCTCTTCAAGTGAGTCGGTATTTTTCGTTTGGCGAAAAATTGGACATCCCTACGGTTTTCGCACTCCTCTGAAGGATCCTTTCTAAAAAGTGCCAACTTTACTAGCAGTGTTGTCATTTTGGCACAGTTATGGTAGATCTATGGATGAGCTGATAGATATTTGGCAGTTCTTTTCAACACGGGCTCATGAACATGCGACATATAATTTTCTATGTACATATATGTATTGTCTGTGCTATATGCAATATAAATTCACCATAATTTGCACATTGCACAGAAAGGTTCAGTATGTGGGAGGTGGGGATGAGGATACACAAAGGTACACTACGCGTACCTTCTTCTGAAGAAGATAATGTTGGAGAGAGTAATTTACTCCGGCGAAGCTCTTCTGCACGCTTGTTGTTTGATTAGCAAACGACAAGCGTGGCAAAAACTTCCTTGTGCTTTGAGGTCACATACTTAGGGGAACTGACTGGAGCATAATCATTATGTGACAATATAAAGCAACCATTTAACACAACAATATTTAACGCAAATTGATGCAACCTTCCGAAGCCAAGTAAGAAGTTTCACTTCAAAAAAAACATTATCAATTTCATTTTGAGGTCATCGTGTGGGATGTCAAATGAAATCTCGTTAAAGAACGAATTCAAAAATATATAAAATATTTTTTTGTGATAATATTTCTTAACCCTTTTTAAAAAAACACGTTGAAATATTCCTGTCCCTATACATTTTCCCTTAATATCGCTCAGACAAATCTTAATAAAATCACAAACATTTAGAATTAAGTGTAGATGGGGCAAAAATTATCAGGACCGCATTACGTTCGACAGTTTTGTTTTTATTATTTTTTTTGTAACTTCACCTTCCCAACTGTTTACATATCCTAAAGTGACGTAACCATATCACAATCATATAAAAGTGAATACGTGAAGAGAAAACACAGTTCAACAAATAACATGACGAAAATTAAAATTTCTTTTATTCTCTATTTGTTGTTTTGTGTGGATGTATAATTATTCTTTTGGGCGGATGAGAAAGGGGATCAGAGAGGTAATTTCATCAAGTTTCAAGTTTACATTTGTGTCCATACATCCATCAACATACTCGTAAATCTGTTACATACATATGCATGTAAAAAAATAACTGATATTACGGAACACTTATTGCGCAAGTATGACTTGCACTTGACCGGATTCTTTTATTTCTATACTCTCGTTCTTACTTACCATTTTCGGCGAAATCACTTAAAATTTGCTTCCATAAAATATTCCACTCGTGTTTGGGCATTTCAAAATCAATTTTCTAAATTTTGATTGATCGACTTATAAATACTAACGTAAATATAAACATGTGGTAACCCAATACCGAAGTTTTGCATTTTTAACGCAGGGGAACCCCTTTTAAAATATCGAATTTCAAAAAAAAATTACAATAACTTGTCAAGTGGCTTGTCAACTGAAAATAGGTTTTGACTTTATGCGACCCAATCGACAGTAAGATGTATGCATGTGTGTGGTGTTGAAGGTATCGTATACAGGATCATTTGTCGCCGAGATCCCTTAAAAATGATAATCAATACACACGTATAGCGGGTAGATGTCCTTTTTTGAAATTTAACACCGAAAACAGTTTCAGGAGATAGGTACCATCTATCTTACACGTACATACATACCTACCCATACATACTATATATATGGACATGTACATACATATGTATATGCAAATATAATAATATACTTCGATTTTCAATGAAAAAAATATGTAACACTAGCTGATGTACCCGCTTCGCTGCACATACAAAAATATTCTCTTTGTATGTAGATATGTGTATTTGTAATAAATTGTCTACTGGAAGGAGACTTCCAGCTAAATGCTACAATTGTCCTTGCACCTTAAAAGTTAACATAAATACCTGCTCCACAATTTTCTCAGCACCAAATAAATAGAATAGAATTATTATTGGATCGTATCGACTGAATGAATTGCTTGGATAAAGGATTTTCCAAACAATATTAGGCGTGTTTTTTTTTCAAACCTATATAGGCTAAACATGTTTCCGCAACATGTTTTGCACAAATGGAAGGGACCTACAGTTTTCTGTCGTCTCCGAATGGCGAGTTGGGAAGCTTGACATGACAAATGATACTCTTGAATGCTTGTCAGGTATCCGGAAGAGGTGGGCACTGTGAAAAACTGTTTAGGTGTTTGCGGCGGGATTCGAACCCAAGACCGCTGGCTCAGTAGTCCGACGCACTAACCACTTGCGCTACTGTGCCTAAATATAAACTTTTCTTTTTCTCATTTAGAAGTTTTTTATTTAAGGGGTTAGGCCACCCTAGAATTTTCGAAAAACGGATTTTTTCTTTTTTTAATTGTACCCTAAACCCTCAAAAATGATATCCCGAAAGATTATGAATTTTTTTTTTTTTTTGTAAGAAGGTGGAAAGCTTCAAAAGCCTGTGTGTGGGACTTTAACCCTAACTAAAACCACCTCTGCATCCGACCCCGTATCCCTATGGTACCGCCGCTAGGCATTTCGTCATAGGGGGAGTTTTCAGCCGCTGCTGCTTCTCTCATTGTCCGCTTGTCCGGATAGTTGGGTGCGAGTGCACGAAGGTTGGTCTGTATGTATGTTTGTAGCAGTATGATGTCGTATAAATGTAAGTTTGTTGTAAGTATATGTCTCTGTTTGGTGGCGTTTGTATGCATGTGTTTTCGGATTTGGTCCGTTCTTAACTACCGGAGTTTGCAGATTCTTCATTTCTAGCTACCCGTTCTTCTTGTCGCAGCTGCTGCATTATGCTTGTGATGACTTCATTCGCAGTCTCCCATGCTTTGCTTGTCTCTAGTATAAAGCATATCAGTCCTCTTGGCGTAACTTGTCTAGTGTGTTCCTGGCCGTTATATATCTCTTCGGCACTCCATCAAGAAATATTATGATCGGGAAAAATCTCTAAGTACTCAGTGCAGCCATCGCAAATTAAAGGTATTGCAAAATTTCCTTATGATTTTCTTCTAATCAAAACTTCAAACGCGTGTACATATCTCAAAACTGAATTTTTTAAGTTGGCCGGAACCATAACTCAGACAGTTTTCAACCGATTTACTTGATATTTTGAAAATATCTTGAAATACATTGTCTATGTAAGTACGTACAATTTTTTTTATATTGAATAGTTCATTTGAAATTAACAATTATGTGATGATATTTTGGGCAGATTTATCACTTTTCACTTTGGAAGTGCGCCATTTGGCCAAAAATTAATATATCGAAAAAATCCTACGTACTTCTATAGATAATGTATTTTTCAATATATGTACTTTCAACATTTCAAGTAAATCGGTTGAAAATTGTCTGAGTTATGCTTCCAGCCGTGGACCCTTAAAAAAATGGAGACGTCATCGAAAAACGCTGCACAGACGCCATTTTGAAATTGATCGCTTCAATTTTTTTTTGTATACAGTCATTGATATGTATAATAAATACTCTTTATTATAATCTCGATTTCTGTTGTGGTATATCTAAAAAAAAAATCATAAAAAAGCCTATTTTTTCGACCTCTAGGGTGGCCTAACCCCTTAAATATATACATATACAGTGTTCCACAAAACTCTGCGTACAGTGATGAAACTCTGGGAAACAACGATGTTATTCACAATCGGAAAATATTACATTTTTAAATTGAATGTATTTCAATAGAACAATGTACTAGGCATTCATTTCGAACAAAATTTGAATTATTTTATTATTTATTTAAGAAAAAATTAACAAAAGCAGAAAAAAGTCATCGAATCCACTCCACAAAAGTCTGCGTACAGCTGTAAATGAAAATGTGAACAATAAGTTAGATAGATAGATAGATTTTTATTGTAGCGGAGAAATAATACATTGTCCTTAAAAACTATATTACACAATTTACAGAGATATGGTTTACCTAAATAAAAAGTACTTTTATTTTTTTACACTTATGGCCAATGTTAAGTCGGATATCCTTACAACTTCAAACGATTTGGCATAAAATCTACACACTAGTTTTTCTGTACAGGTCAACTTATAGTTCTCCTTTCAGACAATAAGGCCTTTTAAAGTTGCGCTTTGTTATGTTTTTCGAGCGTTCGGACTCTACGTTTTAATTAATCTCCATAGGATTGAGGTCTGTGGGGCATTTGCATTATGTGGGAGCGTTAAACAAAAGCCACAAATACACATTATGGGCCGTATATTTAGGGGCATCATCTTCTTGGAAGTGAAAATAATCCGAAATTCCCAGCATTTGAGTTCTGTCTTTTAAATTTGGTTTGAGAATATAAGTGTACATGAACTGGTCCATTATTCCTTCAATAATTTCCAGATTTCCGGCCCCCAATGTAGACATACAGCCCATCAAACTTCTACTTCTACTGCTGCTCTATTTTTAACTTCGATTCCCATTTTTTTCTCTATCTGTCTGTCTGTCTATCTATCTATCTACCTATGTATCTATCTATCTATCTATCTATTTTTCTGTCATGTCCTGTTTTTCTGTCTATCTGTCTGTCTGTTTGTATGTCTCTCTGCCTGTCTATCTGTCTGTCTGTCCATCTGTCTGCCTGTCTGTCTATCTATCTGTCTATCTGTCTGTCTGTCTGTCTGTCTGTCTGCCTGTCTGTCTATCTGTCTGTCTGCCTGTCTGTCTATCTGTCTATAAGCCTGTCTGTCCGTCTGTCTGTCTGTCTATCTGTCTGTCTGTCTGTCTATCTATCTATCTATCTATCTATCTATCTATTTAACTATCTATCTATCTATCTGCCTGTCTCTCTGTCCATATTAATTGACCAAAAAGATTCACATTTCACCTGAAATTAAATTTTGTATGACAGGTCCCGAAACCACCGGTTGTTGAGTAACCGCACTTATACTATGTTGTTTTCTATATTAAGAAAATCGTACGCTAAAAATTTTACCAAAATCGGTTTGGTAGTTTCCGAGTCTATAAAAGGCAAACATACATACATCCATTTTTATGGTATATAAATGTAGATCTAATAACTTGACTCCAGCACCACGTAGCGGGTCTAGATTTTAGAATTTTCTCTTTTGGCACTGAACCAACATATATTTTGAATATGAGCATTTTTGGTCCATAAATATAGAAGTTGTTAATAACTTGACTCCAGCGCCACCTATCGGGTCCAGATTTTATAATTTTCTCTTTTTGCACTGAACCAACATATATTTTGAAAATGAGCATTTTTGGTCGATTACAAACACCGTGACATGAGATTTTTATATATTAGATATAAATCATTTGTCGATCTTTCTTTGATTGGTCATGATTTAGAAGGTTTTTAAGTGCAGTTAGAGTCACACACTACTCTGGGTACTCTAGTCCCTTAGTGTCTTTCGAGATTCTCACCTTTATTAACAAAAAAAAAATTATTTAAACGCAGTTAAAAAGAGTATTATTTCTTCTAAAATTAAAGCCCTAAATAAAGTTTCTGTAATATTGCGGAGAGTCAACGTACATCAAAGTAGGTCTTCTTTTAAATTCTCGATAAATGATGACCCTTGCTGTAGAACGATTTTTTACTTAGATTATACCTAAGAATCAGTTCCCAAAGTATTGACATTTAACTTCATAACACCCTGTATAGGATCATTTTGTTGATGTCCAGAAAACGGCTTACTGCCGGTAAATGAATCACCCAAATAAGCTGCTTATCTATCCGTGAGTATATGTACATATGTAGGGTATGTACGACCCAAACGCAAAATAATTGGCCTAGTGAAACTTTCTTCATGCGAAACTAGAATAAATGATTGCAACTCTAGATCAAAAAAAGTAATTCAATATTTATTTATATATTATGTAAGACATTTAAACACAGTAAATTCAAAATATTAAGGGTTCATTTTGTGACCACATACTACGTAAAAAAGTTGGCCCGCTCTTAATCTTTATTTATTTATTTATTTATTTTAATTTAGTCATAATGGCCGTAATTCGACTGGGGAGTGTTTCCAAAAGGTTCAGGCAGCATTAAGGGGTTACCCCATCCGAAACTTCTTAGATCTTGTCGTTTAAATCAATAATGCTACTAGCCGGATTTATTCTCATCTTTGTTTTCATCTTTCCCCACAAAGTCTCAGTTGGGGACAGGTCCAGGCTATTTGCAGGCCACGTTAGAACTGGAGTTTTCTGTTCTCGTAGCCAACTCAAAATTAGCTTGGCTGTATGACATGATGTGCCATCTTGCTGAAATTTAAAACTGCCATCTTCTGCTTAAAGCCTTGGAATTGAGGACACAAGTTGGTGCTCTGAGATGTCTTGATACCTACGGCCATTCCCTGTACCATCGAGGAAACAGAGGTTGCCCACTCATTGAGCTGACATACATCCCCAGACCATTACTGAAGCGGTGATTTTCGTTTTTCTTCGAAAGCAATCTGGGTGAAATGCTTGAGCTGGCGTTCTTAAGACTCTTGATCGTGAATCTCCAACGCAAAGCTTGAATTGAAACTCATCGCTCCAATAACACTCCGCCACTGCCTCAACGTCCAGTCTTGATGATCTCGCGTCCACCTTAAGCGTTCTTTTTTAGCAAATGAGTTAAAAGTGGTTTTTCTTTTGCCTGTGAAAAGTTGTCTTAAAACATTAAAGTAAAAAAAAAAGTTGAAAAACTTCCCTTATAAAATTTGTAACCCATTTCACGAATGCAAGTGTCTCTCGAAACTGGCTTTCCAATTACTTTTTTCTACTCTAACGTGACATTTGCCATTGTTGCACGACGATATTTTTCAAGAATTTTTCTTAAAGCCTTTCTGTCACAATCCGTAGCAAAGCGTGGCATTCCAGTTTTTTTTAGTGTGCTCACATTTCTGGTCTTGTTGAATAAATTAATTATTTTTCAAACTGAAGACCTTGATATTTCCTTTAATTTTTCCTTGATTTTTTGCAATATCAGAAGCCGAAACGTTTCTTTGGACCTTTTTTATTATTAAGTCCCGCATGTCTTCCGCTAAGTACTCGCCACGCGCCATGGGCGCCACTCACGTTTAAATATCGTAACAATTAACGGTCCATTTCATCAGAGAGAGAGGCATTATTTAGCTTGGGCCAACTATTTTGCGTTGATAAAAGAGCGTATCCTGAGCATATCAGGACAAACTAGTTTGGCCTAGGACAAACTAGTTTAGCCTAGGCCAAACTAGTTTATCCTAAGCGTGTTAGGCCAAACTAGTTTTGAATTATTATTCAAGTAATCTATTGGGTAAAATTAAAAGGCAAATCAATTAGATGAGCAATATTTATTTAAATAAAGTCTACTTGAATAATAATTCAAACCTAGTTTGGCCTAACACGCTTAGGACAAACTACATAGTTTGGCCTGAAATCGGGTTTGGACGGTAATATATACATACATACGCAAATAGATTCATTGAAAAACCTGTTTTGAATGCAACCAACAACACAAAGAAAAGGATAACATTGTTTTATTTTTTGGTTCTGGGTCGCAATTTTTTAAAAACTATATCTTTTTATGAAGGTACCAAAAATATGAATAGGAAGAAATACGACGAGCTGACGATGATGGCACACGCGATGCTACACATATTTGGGGTATTGAAGTGTTTATTTGGTCGCCGTGGCCGTGGTGATTAGTGCGTTGGACTACTACGCATGCTGCTCGGGTTCAATTCCAGCCCGGGTCCAACACTAAAAACAGTTTTTCACGGTTGCCACCTCTTTCGAATGTCTGACAAGCAATCAAAGAGTATCATTTGTCAATGAGCTGCTCAACTCGCCGTTCGGAGTCGGCAAAAAACTGTAGGTCCCTTCCATTCGTGCAAAAATATAACACGCACACACAAATGGTTGCGAGAAGCAGGCCCAGGTTCACCCCGAGCTGTAGCGGTACCTAAAGGTAGCCCTAAACGACGAACATGCTCGCCAAACTTCTTCGTTTGTGTTATCCTCCACACGGCGAACACATTTTGCGAACATTCATTTCATGTTGATTCTTCACAGTGTAAGCATGTGCGATAAAGAAGCGCAAGTGGTTGCGCTTATGGTTATTATAACAGCAAAAATTAGGTTTGTTCGCGAACACGGCCCTTCATGGCGAACATCGACGCCAACGAAACGGAAAAAAACGAAATTTTTCGCCAACAGCGAACGGTTCGCGAACCAGCCCCTACACGAGAAAAACTCAAATAGGAATTCCACAGTTCGCAACCACATTTTTATCAGTATGTTTTATGCCTTCAGCCGTAAGCCCTGGTAGCTAGAGCTGTTATATATAGTATTATGCTACTACATTTATGTAAAGTATAATAAATAATAATAATAATAATAATAATAATTTTGTTTTGTGCTAAACAAAATTCGACTTAAGGGGTGAAAAAATATGCCAATAATCGAGAGAATGTGTTCGAGTTAGAGAGAGTTTCGACTGAGAGAATGATTTTTGTATGGAAAATTTAAGGGAATGATAAAATATGACGAAAAAGTTCGAGTTAGAGAGGAATTCAACTTAGGGAGAGTTCGACTTAGGGAGAGTCCACTGTATCTATTGTTTACTGTCAAAAATCTACTTTAGTTACTTAAGTTACTTCAATAAAATATATTTTATATAAGAAAATGGATTTTTGACCAATATGAATTTTTTAAAGTAGCTTAAGTCGACATAAGCTGCTAAAATTCCATTAATTCAATAGGCCTCATAATAGCTATTGTAATAACTTAAGTGATTTAAGCAAATCGAATAGAAAACAATACATAGGTTGTTTTAAAAAAATCAGTTTTTGTCCAAACGACTTAAGCTGTTGTGTATTCCAGCGATATAACGGTTATTTATTGGCGTAGATGCCTGAAAACTAGACCAAAATAAAAGTAGTGACATATACAACATTTTGGATCAAAAAACTCGATATTGGCTTATGTCGACATAAGCGACTCTAACTTATTGCCACAGATTTATTGTTTGATTGAATCGACAATATTTATCATAATAAATCTGTATCCATTTATTAGAAAACACACGCGTTACATAAGTAATTAGAATTTTATAAAAAAAAACCTTTTAACACACCATTATACACAATACATTTTGACATATGATAAAAAAAAATTATTTACCTACAGTTTAGCGTCGTAATTCATTTTATTCTAGACTGTGACTCATAAATTTACTTCTTGCGCCGTTTGATGGAATAGCGCTTACTCTACCTGCATTGTAGTTACATCCATATGTACATTATGTATGTAGAATATCATTATATTATATTGTATTATGTACATATGTACATTGTACATACTAATAAATTCTTTGTACCTACACGCTACATTTTAGACACGAGAGCACAAAAAAATCTAATAGACTCGTATCACACGATGCAATCTCTTTTACACAGATTTTTTGAGTTTGGCATCCGAACAGATGCATAATACATACCAAAGATATCTGCTTTTGTAAAGAAAACTCAGTAAGAAGAGATATGAAAAAGGAAGAGTTTTCATTGTTAACTGAAATCATATCTGTGCAGTTGATTTCGGATGGTTTTGCTGAGTAATGTTAAGAGTGTTGTTGGTGTCTTTGTGATATATTATTCAAGTTCGAATATAAATATTATAGGCGCTATTGGGTTTTTTTTTTTAAATGAAGATGTTTAGATGTATTTGTAAGATCAATGCTCCAGATATTTTTCGGCCGTCGTTACTCCCTAGAAAATAGAAACTTGCTTTTAGAGTTGATCATGTAGGTTTCCTAAGCCTTCTTACCGTATTTCTATCATATTTTCTTAAACCATATACTGTATTTCAGAATTAATATTCGTGGATTTGATTCGCATATTTTTTACAAGCTTTATATTTATTAACTTCACTTTCTGTGAGCGCGGAATCTGGGAATCGATTTTACACCCAATTCCAAATATCCGATCATCCTGAAATTTTGCACACGTATATAGTTCCGGAGACAATACAATATGTGCTATTTGACGACGTTGTAAATCCAATATGGCGGACGCTTTTTAACTTCAATTTCTGTGAGGGCGGAGTCTGGGATTCGATTTTACAGCCTATTCCAGATATCCGATTATGCTGAAATTTTGCGCATCCGGTGACAACTCAATATAGTATATTTCATGATCTTGTAAATCTAATATGGCGGACGCCCCAAGATGGTGGATTACCGTTATCTTCCCGACCTCCTAAATATGGGTATCAAATGAAAGGGCTTGGTAAGTAGAATACAATACGCTATAACGTTGTTAAAAATTCAATATGGCGGATGCCCACAAGATGGCGGATACCCGTTATCTTTACTACCATCTTAATATGGGTATCAAATGAAAGGGTTTGACAAGTAGAATATGATTAGCTTAGTGATGTGATTCTAAATTCAATATGGTGGATGCCATAAGATGGCGGATTACTTTTTTCTTCACAACCCGCATGACATGGATATCAAATAGAAGGGTTTGACGAATAGAATCTCAAACAATATAGTATATTTTATGACGTTGTAAATCTTATATGGCGGACGCCATAAGATGGAGGGTTGCCGTTATCTTCACGACCTCCTTAATATGGGTATCAACTTAAAGGGATTGACAAGCAGAATTAGACTAGCCAAGTGACGTCATTCTAAATTCAATATGGTAGGTGCCGCAAGATGGCGAATTACCTTTTTCTTCACAGCCACCATGGCATGGGTATAAAAGGAAAGGGCGAGTAGAATCTCAAACATATAGAGTAAACTTTCTCATATCCAACCCACCCAAGCTAATATACGTACAGACGTAAATTTGTAAAAAAAAATTCAGATAATAAAAAGTTGAAAATAAATATAAAGATAAGAAATATATTTTTAAAAACAAGCTTTAATGAACTAAAAAGCAAGCTTTAATTTATAGTCACACATTGGTGACTCGGAAAAAAAATATTTTTTTACTTTTTAGTTCATTAAAGCTTGTTCTTAAAAATATTTTTTTTATCTTTATATTTATTTAGCTTTTCATTGGCATTCTCTACTTCTTAATCTCTTTGTAGGTTAACATTTCTAATGTACGTACCATGAAGCGTTAACATTGCTTCTTAATAATTTGCTTTGCAAGGTTTGTATCCTTCCTTTTTATTATGTAATTGAATTATAAAAGTCCATATGGATCTTACCAAGTACTTACACAGGGTGAGGCAAAAGTAATATCATAGTGTGAATTGGCTGCCATTTTGTTACTCCCACGTTTGAAGGTGTAAAATTGATGACAATAAGTTGAAAAAATGATATCAGTCAAATGACCACCTCCTGAGTTGATGCACATTTTTGCTCGTTTTACTGCATTTGGAATTGTTGAAGGCATCTGGCTCCGAATTGGTGATTTCTACTTCAATGTTGGCTTTCAAAACTTGCAAGGTTTGTGATTTGTAAACGGGAGACTTGAAAAGGCCACAAGGTAGAATTCTGGCGCCATCAGATCTGGCGATCGGCCAGTTCAAATCGCCAAAACGGGAGATCACAGGGCCCGGAAATTGGTGATTTAAAATCTCCATCGTTGCCCGAGCTGTGTGAGCGGTTGCTACGTCCTGCTGAACCCAACAATGCTCGAGACCCAATTCAGCAACTCACGGCAAGAAAAAAGCGTTTAACATCTGTCTGTAGCGTTTCATCGATGCTTTTGGACTCTCTAGAGTCTAGAACATCTTCGGCCACAGCAGTGCCAGTGATATTCCTGGCCGAACCAGAAATACGGGGCTGGCCACTTTTTGCGATATCTCTAGTTTGCACGAGACGCTCAGCAAAACGCTAAACTGTTCTCGCACATGGTGTACGATGACGAGGAAAACGACGACGAAATTCACGCTGCGTTAAAACAATAAACCGGTAATTTGTTAAATAAGCAGTAACAATAACTCCGCATTCTTCACGTGTGTATCGCTTGTTGTCAAATGTCAACTAATTCTCTATCTGTCTACAGCATATGCTATTTGCAAAAATGATGGCACATTAAAATTATGGCATTGCTTTTGCCCCACCCTGTACATTATATTAGTAGTTTGTTTTGCTTTTTCTATAAATTAAAATAAATTGCCGCATGTATGACAGATCATGACTTGAAAACGGCTCGACCGATTTGGCTGATTTTCTTTAATGTTCTCGCATGACCAATTGTATGTCGCCTGTTCCCGTATCGGAAAATTATCGGATATTTTTATTTACGCAGTAGAAAACAAAAGAAAATGTAAATAAAACACCTGAGATTTTTGGTGATTTCAAATTTAATGGAAGAAAATAAATTGGTCGTCGTTTTTTTCTCATTTTTACTTTGCCGTTTCAATAGTGAATTAAGTTTCGTCGATTTATCAAACAAGTTTACAGATTACCTACGAAATACGGTGAGTTTTGAAGCGCATTTTCAGTTGAATTGTGATTAGGAAGTTATGTTGTAAGTTCAAGTTTGGTGTGTTGCAAACTCAATTGATTTCAGCTCGTGGTATATATCTTTGGAAAAAATCTCAGCCGTGAGCCGTGAGTCGTCGAAATTCGGTCGGCGCAGAAATTCATGATAGCACTGAAATGGTTTTGTTTCACCTAAATTCAAGGAAAGATTCGCTCGGATGACTCCCTTCTTGACGAACTGACTTACTGACTGGCAGGCAACGCGTAAAACATTGAAGATAGAGACATGTTATAAAATAAACATACTTAGGTAATATTTATTTGATAATCGCACTTCTCATTTTCTTCATTAGTAAATTGCGCTCGTGCATGCTCATGAGTAGGCAAACCATTGGCATTATTTATTGACACACCAGATGGAAACACAAAAAAAATTAATTCTACGCTTTCTAATTCTTCGTCTGCTGTGACATCGGCATCTACGTCAACGTTCTCGTCAATACGGATTAAATAGTCTGGTTCAACATCTTAGCAGTGAAGGAGCCGAGAAAATGACATAACACATAAGTTCTGTCAATGGCAAATCATCTTCTGGATCAAATTCATATACGGTATCACTAACTTGTTGTCCAAACCCAAAGTTTTTAAAACAGTTTTCTATTCTTTTAGCTACACACACTTCCATATGTGTGTACATAATACATATGTATTTACCGCCGCGCCGCCAAATGTGCCGTACTATTGTGGCGACTAATTATCATTCATTCACATTGACTAGTAAGTATTAACTACAATTGTATTAGGTACTTATTTACTTGTACACTGGTCCCTCGCTTTGCGCGGTGGTTAGGGGAATGAAAAGTCTCGCGCAATACGAAATCGCGCAAGGCGAAGTATGAATTTAATGTAATTTAGGGTGTTGCGTTCCTGAAAAATGAAATGTTAGCATGTATTTAAGCCGCGCAAATCGAATTTTGGTAGGCAAATGCATTTCGCGCAAAGGTGAAACCGCGCAAAAAGAAGTCACGCAAAGCGAGGGACCAGTGTATCTCCATATCTTTATAACATTCACACTTATCTGCAACAGTGCAACAGTGTCTGCCTGCAAAACTGCTTAGAGTAATAATTTTTCTAGGTTTAACGTTAACCTTTGCCATAAAATTTTGCTAGTAAATAAATAAATGTTTGTTAGAACCTGGAACCATTAGGAACACCAGTCAAATGCGAGTCTGAAACGATATGAAAAAATACGCGCAACCCCACACCACAACACGCTTTTAAAGACAATTATAAGAAAACCTTCATTTTATCAGCTTATAGATTCAAGCTTTCAACTAAACGAGAAATGGAAGAGACAGTGGAGTAGCTTTACAATGTTTACATGTACACTAGTCCCTCGCTTTGCGCGATTTCTTTTTGCCCGGTTTCACATCTGCGCGGCTTAAATAAATGCTAATACAGTGGAAGTCGCTTATTACGACAAGTCGCTTATTACGACAAGTCGCTTATAACGACCATTTTCCTTTCAGTTGGTTGGTTTCCTTATATTTTAAGCTATTCTACTGTCGGATATAACGTCGTCGTATATAACGACAGTTTGGATATAAGGGCCAATTTTCGAGAAGAAAGAATCGATTTCGTCGCTTATAACGACGAAGGTAGAGAAAATTTGCAAAAAATTGCATACCTATTCACGTATATGTATGTATGTAGTATGTACGTTAGTCTGAATATTTCTTGTTCATTCTAGTGATCTTACAAAATTTGTTAGTGGTTTTTTGCGCCGCCGATGATGGTCGTTCTACATTGAGCAGCTGTATATCTGTTGTATGTTACTATTATCGCCAAGATAGCTGATCTTAGTTTTAGTGTTTTGTGTATTTATTTGAGTTAACGCATTGTCATTAAAAAGTAGGAAATTAGTTAGGAGTTTATTGATTTTATTTGCTTATGTAGCCATGAGTTCTAGAAAACGTAGGAACTTTTCTGTAGAGGAAAAGGCAGCGATTTTCTACCGTTTGGAGTGAGGTGAAAAAATAGCGTAATAGCACGCGAGTTTAAAGTGATTTATTTTGTTAAACTTAAAAAAAAAAATTAACTTTATGTATTTATGAACTCTGTATGTCCTACATAATTTAAAAATAAAATAAATTCATTTTGTGTGTGAATGTTTTTAAGTTGTCTCTGAATACTTATGGAGAACAATCGGATATAACGACCGCCGGCTATAACGACCACATTTGCTCGGTCCCTTCACCGTCGTTATAAGCGACTTCCACTGTATTTCATTTTTCAGGAACGCAACACCCTAAATTATATGAAATTCATACTTCACTTTGCGCGATTTCGCATTGCGCAAAACTTTTCATTCGCCTAACCCCCGCGCAAAGCAAGGGACCAGTGTACAAACATCATAATATCTGTTTCTATACCGCGCCAGAGCTTGACACGCTGTCTTTGGACTACTTAGGCTAAATCGTTGCGCACTTAGCATGGCCGATGTGCTTACTCACTTTACAAATGGGGCAAAATGTCTGCGACCGACTGAAACTATGGTCATTCACAGGAATGATAACTAACATCCATCGACCGACGCGACGCGACGCTGCAAGCTGGTTGGATAATTTAGACTTAAAAACTTAAGAAATACATAAATATTATATTATATACGCTTCAACTGAGGAAGTAGTCTTTTAACAAAATGTCCAGAAAAAAAAATACTGTGCTCAATTAAGTAGGTAGGTACCTAAAAATCCAAGTATTCAATGGAAAAACTAGTAAATTTCAATGTTAAGACATTTAAGACTCTAGTTGACTTTACCAAGAATCAAATTAAAAGTAAAATTACTTGAATGGTCTTCTCTCCACGCTTACATAAAAAATATACATATGTACATGCATACATACATAATATGTATATCGCATGAAACAAGATAAACATGGGTATTTGTGTATAAGTTTAGATTCAATTTAATTAATTAATATGAACATACAAATTCTATATAACCTCTTTAATTTCTATTCAACTATGCTGCCATAGTGCATTAACCGACGGATGCGAAACGAACAAAAGATGAAGCATGCAGTGTTTCACATTCATGTTTTTTACCCAATCATACTCGTTTCGTAGTCGTACTCGTAGCCGTATAACTCGTAACCAGCGTTGCCAAAATGCTACTTTCGTAGCAAAAGTGCTACATTATTTTTCAGTTTTTTCAATTTGCTACTTTGCTACTTTAATTTTAAAATTTGCCCCATTTTGCTACATTTTATTTTTGAAGTCACATTGACCTTTTTTCGAAGTTCCCTGCAAAATATTTTGTTTCTGTTTGGCAATGCTCTCTGTTCAATGAAGCTGTGCTATACAGAGAAGAGCAGAAAAATACAAGGTTTTTGTGTTCAATGAGAAAAATTTCTCCCCGAGACTAATCTGCTTTGTGTTCAACGACTCTGCTCTGGACAACTTTTCTGCACCTACTCTTAAGGTAGAACGGATTAGTAAGAATTGTTAAAATCAGCTGTGTTGCACACTTGATTGTTTTATTTGAAGTGAAAAGTGTTTCCACGAGATTTAAGTTTACCAAATGGGAGAAATTAAAGTTCAATCGCAAAATGCGCAATCAGTTATTGTAAAATGCTATAAATAATGTGGAAAACATTAAGTAAATTAATCATCAATGCAGTTGTCATTTTCGACAACAAACATATGGCTGTATGTAATTTTCTATGCTGACTTGATCTCACATTTTTCACAAATCTGTGCTGCCTTTTGTCATATCGTTTGACGGTTTGAGGGTGAGTTTTGTTTGCTGAGTTTTCTGTTTTTTGCATCCAAAACATGCGTTGTCTTCCGTCGTTTATTTATTGTCAGAATTCCAAATCTGGTACACTGCCAACTGTATTGACTGAAGCAAACAGGAAAATTGCTGCATTTCCTCTGTTAAGTTTAAACTGGATCAGAAGGATGATAAATTGTACTTATAAATTGCTATAGATCGATCAACAACTTTATGTAATTGATGCAGATTCGTCATAAGACAGCGAAAAGAAAAGGAGGAGGAAAATAAAAATAAACAAATAAAAAAAATACGGATAGTAAGGGTAGGATAATACGGATAGGAAGTGGGCACCGTATTGGGTTCGAATCCCGCCGCAAACACCTAAAAAGTTTTTCACAGTGGCCACCTCTTCCGAATGCCTGACAAGCATTCAAGAGTATCATTTGTCATGTAAAGCTTCCCAACTCACCGTTCGGAGACGGCAGAAAACTGTTGGTCCCTTCCATTCGTGCAAAAATATAACGCAAATAGTTGCGGGAAGCTAGGCTTGGTTCTTGGACTGCTGAAGCCAAATATTTATTTTTTTGAAAGGAAGTTTCGAAGAGCATTGCCTGGTCATGTTTTGCAACGTAAACCATATTCCGCTTTCCAACATGGATTCTCTTCCAAAAGCTTTAAGGAAGGGTTTTCCTGATCCAATGTAGCAAAACATATAACTTGTGCTAGAACGAAAACGACAAGTATTATAAACAATCAGTTTTTGTAAAATAAATTCATTGCTCTTACAAACGTTCTTCTTTTATTTATGCTACCTTAGGCTACTTTTCAGAATGAGAGATTTTGCTACTTTTGCTACTTTTCACGGTTTTTCGGGCTACATTAATCTAGAGTCAAGCGGCAACGCTGCTCGTAACTCGTACCTCAACCTCGTACGTATCTCGTACTTCGTAGATACATTCCCGTTTAAAGAGACAAAGAGTCAGATCGTTTATTCGTTTTCCATTATTTCTAGAGAACGAAATGGAACTCTTCAGTGGAAAAGAACAACTTGTTCGGAAGAGAGTACATGCGCATTCTGTTCGTATAACTCTTAATATGCTATATACTAACAATATACATATGTATGCTCTTCATATCTAAAACACGAAAACGAATAAAGATGACTGCGGAACGGAGCAACGGAGGTGACCTAATCCAGGTATTCCAGAATATCAATTCAGTTACTCCGTGAATATGATGCTGAAGGGTTGGCGTGGGGGTGCTTCATGTTTAACAATTTTTGCGAAAGATTTTTACCCTTAATAACGCAGGCCTATAGTGTGAGAACCAAATGATTACATTTTTTTTTTTTGTATTTCCATTTAATACGGTTTATAAGATAAATAGCGGTGTGCAAAGAATGGTTTCCTCTTACCTATTCATTTATCTGCAAGTTACAAAAAATAAGCAATCTGTGTTCTTACAAATGTATATGAGAAATAGAAATTAAAAATTATTCAAGTGAAAAGTGTTAAGTGTTGTCTATGTGAATATTCAAAATCTTCCATAAAGTATTTTCTTTGAAGATTATTTTAGCTTGAAATGGATTACGCTCTTACAGGAACAAAGACTTCAGATACGCACAGTCCAATAGTGGAATAAAATTCAAGGTGAGTGGATATATACTTTCTAATGGAACAGCATTTCACCGATCATAGTGTTTACTTTAATGGAGAAGGAAGATAGATTTTTGGATAAATCTACTAGAGCGGTAAAATTGTGAATCATAAATCCGGAATTTATTTTTCTTTCCGCTGAGTTTGACGTTACTGTATGTAATAGATAGAGATACGTACATATTTACATTTCGGTGTTATTATTTTGTTAGAGATCAAAACCACTCGAAAAAGAGAATAATATATTTTTAATTGTATTGCATATTAATTTCTATAGTTTAAAATTCAAAACATTATCTTTTATGAGAGGTGTATTTTTATAGTTATAACACTACTCTCACCAGTTCATCGAACCTTGGCTTTCATCATCTTGAATATACGAGTACCTATAAATAGAAATTAATTATAAGTTTCCATTTATTTAATAATTTTTTATAATTAAAAATATATACACATGCGTATGTATATAGTACATGCATACAGTATGCGTATTTTGATGCCTCGACCTTTTTAAAGTAATCCGTGAATATTCTCTAGTGATTAAGTTATGCCTCCAAGTTTATTGCTCATCAATTTTAAACGAATGTACCGCAGTTCAAAATGGAAGCATAATTTGGAAACAACATCGTTTCATTTGTTAAGGTAGCCCGGTAGGTATCTATGTATCTAATCTCACTAATGTTTAATGCAAAGCGGTATATACATATTTTACAAGTTTTATGCAAAAAAATTGTTTTTCAATCAATACACAGTACCTACTTGGTTGTAGGTAGAAGATTGAGCAAAATTTAAATAATGCACACAATCTATGCATTAATGTGAACAGGTAAATAGTTACATACGTTCTTACAGGTACATACATATGTATGCCTAAGTCAAGTTAAGCACAATTTGAATGAATATTTATTTGGGAATAACAATTAATTATTCAGGTACCGTTCGAGTTTACTCAAACAAACATGGTGTTTGTGATTTCTAAAATCACTTTTCACGAATCAAAAAATTATTTGTCCAAACTAATGTGTTACTAAGAGTTGGAAAAATAGCTCTGGTCGCAAGCCATGATCGACTAAGTCTAATTTTCTTACTCTTCAGGAAAAGAATTCAGAAAAATTAATTCTCCATTAGAAATCAATTTATGTACTGACGAACCCGATTATTTGAAACTCGGTTAATTGAAAAACCCGGTAATATGAAAAATGCATTCTGTCCCGTGTACTTTTTCACAAATGTCATACTAACTACTCCGCTTTATTGAAACCCGCTTAAGTGAAAAACTCGGATGATTGAAAAAAATCCTTAAACAAAAGGCTCCGCTTATTACAAAAAAATAAAAAAAAAAAAGTGATGAGGCAGGCTTGGAATGCATCCATTTACTTTGTCATTTTTATGTAAACCTTCGTCACTGAAGTTCACCTCTCATAGTAACAGATATCAGTATTGACATTTTCTGTTTCCTTAATTTCAAACGATTTTATCTGCTACTTTCGTCGAAACATTTGTTTGGAATTTTACTTATTTTAATATAAGTGGGCAGCGCAAAAGGTTATCATCATTATATAAATAGGCGAAGGTAAAACAGTTCAACTCATTTTTAACTGCCTTAAACTCAAAATATTCGCTTGATTTTTCGTTGGAAAGGTCGTGAAAAGGGGCAGTGCAGTGCATTTTTTTTTCAGTTGGTCGAATTTCGACCACAGGCGATGCTAGTTAAATTAAATGGATTAATTTAGTTTCGTTAACTGATTCTACTTCTTGTTCGTATTTATTAACAACATATTTTATGTTTGTTTAAATGAAGCATTTTTCTGTAACCGAAGCAATACATACAAAATTAGTAGTTATTACACATGAAAAAACTCCTAAATACAGTGGTGGTCCAGTATAACGAATGCTGATATAACGAATGATCGATATAACGTACACTTTTTTCAAATGCATTATCGGCTCTATATAGCGAACGAACAAAAAAATGATATTCGATATAACGAATGTTGCTACAATGTACATGCTTTAAAACAAGAAAGAGACAAATTTACTTAAGAAATACAATAATGTTTAGGAAACGGTCGATGGGAAATTTGGGTGTTGTACATGCAACTGAAGGTAAGCTCCTTGATCCAACTATTCGCTTAGTTAAGCTAAGCGGAGGATTTGGAATCTTGTAACAATACTGAAATGTTTCTTCAAGAAGATACGCGCATCAGCCCGCTCGAGGCCGTTGGGAGTGTATTAACTGAGCCAAATAAGTAGAACAGCGTTAGAAGTTCTGAAAAATATGTATATTCTAATAAGTCTACGGGAAATAGCTACACATTTCTGCGTTGAACGTTTGCAAAAGCATTTCCTTATTGGCGATTGCTATTTGGAAAAGGAAAGGAGAGAAATTAATTTTGTTTTACCTTCTTTTACTTCCTTTTCTACTTTTTAACTTGTTTTATTGACTTTATGAATAAAGTAAAGTGTTATGAATTAGAAACAGTATTTGAACATTTGTTTAATATTTCGTAAAAGGAAAATGTGTTCGATATTACGAATTTTTCGATATAGCGAATGCAACTGGACATTATACAATTCGTTATATTGGACCACCACTGTATTAGATTTATTTTCATCAAAGTTAGGACTTATTGCATGTTAAAGTGTTAGGAATTATTTCATCATATTCAAAATAATAGTAGTGTGTGTTATAAAACCAGAAAACTAAGTCAATAACACCGAAATTAATACCAAAACTATCACAGGCAACTTAAGTTGACATCAATATTTTATCAAAGTTTCGAGTGGAGCACTACTATTATTTTAAACACAACTGTACATACTTAAAAGGGGATTTTAACAAGAATATTACTTTATATGTAAGTTCGGGTGTTGCACTTTAGAGGGTGGTTTTTAACCAGGCTTCACTGAATGTACAATGACAGAAATAAAAACACCAAAAAAATGTTGCATATCTACAGATTTTATATGTGTTTGAAGCTTTGTACAAAACCCCAACCAACAGACAGACAAGAAAGCGAATTAAAATTGCATTGTCATCCACTTCTGAGCTGCTTAAAGTTTCAAGTCTCTATCTCATCGGGAAGTTAGTGTAAAATCAATTGCAAAATTTGTACAACAAAGCGACCTAATAAAAATGTAGTAAAATTAACTTTTTGGGTTTGAATTTGTTATGTCATAATGACTTTATTATTATTTATTGTTACTTTCGCTTTAAGCATTTTTTTTTTCAATAAGCAATTTATGAAATACATAATCCAAAACGAGATTTTTGTACTTTTTTCTGTTTGAGTGTTTACTTATTTTTCACTTTTTGCCCCGTATTTCGCTCCAAAAATATAGTCACCATAGTAATGTTCACATAATTACATTGGATTCAGACAAGTCATCCCAGAGTATTAAAGTGAAAGCAAAGCTTGGTATATTCATATTTATAATGCAAAATAACTACATATTAATGTCTGTGCGCCGTAGTTTAAAAAGAGCAATGATAACAAACCATATTGGGCACCGTAGCGCAAGTGGTTAGTGCGTCGGACTACTGAGCCAGCGGTCTTGGGTGCGAATCCCGCCGCAAACACCTAAAAGTTTTTCACAGTGCCCACCTCTTTCGAATGTTTGACAAGCATCAAAGAGTATCATTTGTCACGATTGAGCTTCTCAACTCGCCGTTCGGAGTCGGCAAAAAACTGTAGGTCCCCTCCATTCGTGCAAAAATATAACACGCACACACAAATGGTTGCGAGAAGCAGGCCCAGGCTCACCTCGAACTGTAGCGCCAACTAAGTAAGTAAGTAAGTAATGATAACAAATATGTACATTATGTATACTGATGTTGATGTACCACACATGTGACTGAGTTTTTTTTTAAATAAAGAAACAAACGTCCTATGACGAATTTCATATAGTTTGAGAACCATAAATTGTAGACATTAAAACCCGTACAAATTTTTTTTTTTTTTTTTGTATTATGTATACATACCTACATAATATAATAATTCACATGTGTTTAAAACTGCAAAAAAAATTTAAAGCCATTGCAACGATATTTGCAAATAAGTGTTTTCTCAATAAAAATATTCTTCCAATTAAATTGAAAGTAAACAAGAATTTGAAAAAAAGAGATGCTCTTTGCAATAGGTAGGTATGTATTATTCTCATATGTAATGACATTAGAAGTCGGTTATAACAATACCTGATATAGCGATGAACCGGATATAACGATACATTTTCAAAGTCCAGGAAAACTCCTTTAACTCAAAGTAATTTGCAATCGGTTACAAAGATGTCGGATATAACGATGCAACCTTTTATAACAATGAAAATGTATCAGATTTAAGTCGAAAACTGTTTATAACATAGCTATGGTGAAAAATCGTGTTCTTACAAATACAGCTCGGTATGCATGTAGCGACTGCAGTCCATGTATGTATGTATGTTCTTACAGGTCTAGATCTAGCCCTTTTCGATCCATAGTACTTCATCGTGCGATGTGATTAAAAAACAATTCAGTTTTGAAAATAATATAATGCTATGTTCCTCTAACGACCCAAGGTACATAAATGTGCGATGTGCTCTCTAGATTCTAGAAGCACCGTACTTGCAATTTTTTTGTTCTAATTTTTTTCAGTGCTTTAATAAAATATTAAAAAGTAACTTATTCAATTTTATTCTTATCGCAAATGTTTTTATTTTTCTGGGCCTGAAAGGGCTAGAAACTAGCGCTAAAGTAAATTTCATCACATACCCTGTTTTAATTCCATATAGCTTGTATCTCCAAAGTTCAGTAAGTGTTGATTTTTTTGGAATAAATGGTGCGTGAAGATAGCTGATGCCAATAAATAAACGAAAATTATTTTCCTTTGCCCAAAAATCATATTATCTGGAAGTGATGTAAAAATTTATTGTACCGGATATAACGATGAACCGGTTATAACGATGAAATTCGAAGGGGTTTACCACGATATCTCGAAAAAAAGAATCACGAACAAAAATTTCGAAAACAAAATTCTCGAAGAAAAAAAATATCGAAACCAAAATCTCGAACAGCAAAAATCTAGAAAAAAAAATCTCAAATTGATATTAATTTTTGAGACAATGTTAATAAATTATTACCACTGTCTCAAAAATTAATATCAATCCTAGATTTATTTCTATAGAAAAGTATTTGATTCACTGTTCATACATGCAAATGAGTTTACTCAATACAAAAATCTCTTCTAAAATCTGGTCGACGTGAATAATATGGTTTTACAAAAAATGTATGTAAACTAATAATATTTGCCTTCCTTTGGGTCATTTACTGAACAAGCACAACTAAGCTTACTAAGAATACAAAATAAAGTTGACGCTAAAAGTTTCGAGGGGAAGTCCACACATTGAATGAAAAGAGTTGTATGGGATATTTAAGGGGCATTGCCTACAACTTGAGTTTCAAATATGTATTTATAAAATATCAATGCATTTATATTGTACATTCATATTTTGAGTAAATAAATGAGTAATTTTATAGAATGCATATCTTTGTTACGAACCAAAGTTTACAGAAAGATACTATATTATGTTTACAAATATGTATGTACATGTTTGTAGTCATTGCAAGTTCACATTCGTTATTCTAGTATCAGACCTAAACAGGGAGTCAAATTAATATTGGTTAGTCAATTTTGCTGTTATGTTTTAATACAGTAAACGTAGGAAACTGAAAAAATCATTTCCATTCCATTCGTGTATTATCATTGCTGATAAACTTTATATTTTGTCTATATTTCGTACGAATTGATGACTGTGAATTTACAGAGAGAAAATAATAAGCAAAATTTCAGAAACTCGTGAATAATAAACCCAAGTTCAGATTCTTATTTTAAACTAGCTGTTGCCTGCCCGGCGTTGCCCGTGCTAAAAATCAGTCGCGTCATTTGTAAACATGTAGTATGATAGAAAGGAAGTAGTAGGAAGCGATATTATTTAAATTAAGATTCTAAAGAATTCTGAAGCCAATACATTATTATCTGAACTAAGTGGTTGTCCCTATAGATGAAACGATTGCATAAAAAATTTATGGAAATGTAATATACCTGTATACAAACACGTCTACACACATATGTATGTACATAATATGTATTTTATGAGCATAAAATAATGGTACTTTCTGGTTTCTTGTCTCTAATAGTTGTACTTAATGTTCATATTTAAAGTAAACGCCGAAGATATTAGGCTTTGTTGTAAGCATTGATCGTGGAGTAACTGGTGAGGTTTGTCTGAAATCACCAACTATTTACTAATTTTATGACTCAACATCGCCTGCCTACCCCTACTACAATATATGTATTTGTGAATTGAAATAAAAGGAAAAACTTTATTCTAAGGTATCGACTGACTTAACCTTAAGGTAACCAAATACCGCTGTAAAGTGACAAAAAAAAAAAAAGTAAAAAAAATCGTGCATTTCCCCCTTTCTGTAGATTTAGATCCGCACGCTGATGAAGCAGAAACAGAACTAACTAAAGTCGGTAGCAAATATCAGCAAAATCATCCCTCCTCTACTTTGTGTCACAATCAATGTTGCCGTTCTGGTGACTTTGCCACTATATCTAGTGGAATTTTCACTTGTTTAGTGACAAAATAAATTTCCGTGTCACCAGATTTCTAGTGCTTTTTCTAGTGACTTCTCGAGCAAGCATTTTTGTGGCATACAAAAATATATTTTTTCTTAAAATTCCTTCTCTTTTCAACTTACTTAAAATCAAGTTGTCTGCTGGACACGACTTTGAAGTTTAAATTTCAATCTCAGGAACATGCAGCCTTCCATATTTGTCACTGAGCTGAATAACATTTTATTTTTCCTACAATTTTTTTTCCTGGTGACATTTCCTCAAAATTTCAGTATATCTAGTGACTTTTGGAGGTTGGCCTAGTGACTTTTTATTTCAGCTTGCGGCAACACTGGTCACAATCCCAAAAAGGAGCATTAATTATTAACACGAACAACGCTCTCCCAACAGAATGACGATCAATGGCAATGGTTTACCCATCATTCAATGCGCGTATGGGTAGAAAGAAAATTAAAGAATAAGCGATAGCGATGGATTTGTGGCGAAGAGAAGAGCATAACATCTACAAAAACAACCCTCTCCCAACAGACTGACGATCAATGACAATGGTGTACCCAAAAATAATGACCAAATAATAAAAGCGGAAATAGGAATAACTCGAATTATGGAATCAAGGAATTGTATGTTTTGTTTAAAAAGTAGCCTAATCTCTAATCCAGGAAGTAGACTATCTATTCCCAAAAGTTTCATTCAAGTCTGTTAAACCGTTAAGGTGTTATAGAGCAACAAACATCCAAACATCCAAACTTTCACATTTATATATTAGTAGGATTAGTAGGATAGGATAGGATAGGATATGATAGGATAGGATAGGATAGGATAGGATAGGATAGGATAGGATAGGATAGGATAGGATAGGATAGGATAGGATAGGATAGGATAGGATAGGATAGGATAGGATAGGATAGGATAGGATAGGATTTATATATTAGTGGGATAGGATAGGATAGGATTATGGAAATACATATGTACATACATCTTGATAACTTACAGGTAATCATTAATACGGACATTATTTATACTATCAACAATAAAACCTATCAATATATGTAATTATGTACAGTAGAAATTGGATAACAAGGTCGAAGGGACCTTCGAAGTGGGATCACCACGTAATCCCGAACGACTAAAATCTCGAACGAAAAAAATCTCGAAAATTTATTTGATAAATCTCAAAAACAAAAATCTCGAATGGACAAAATCTAGAAGGTACGAATAACTCGAAACTTTATCTCAAAAAATAATCTCGAAAAATTTGATTCTTAAAACGGGTCCAAAATGTAAATTCTGAATCTTTTTGCAACAAAAAAAATTGTTTTTTTTTTTCAAATTTACCGTAGTACGGTTTTTTACTTTATACAAGGAATAATTCTACACATTACATTGTGTACATAAATGTGTGTATGTCGAAATACTAAAATTACTCATTTATTTACTCAAAATATGAATGTACAATATAAATGCATTGATATTTTATAAATATTTGAAACTCAAGTTGTAAGCAATGTTTCTTAAATATCCCATACAACTCTTTTCTAGGATTGGTATTAATTTTTGAGACAATGGTAACAATCCGCGTGCACAAATTATAACTGCCTTAAAATAGCAAAATTGACTAACCGATATTAATTTGACTCCCTGCTTAGGTCTGATATTAGAATAACGAATGTGAACTTGCAATGACTACAAACATGTACATAAATGTATGTACATATTTGTTAACATATGTCAATACAGTATCTTTCTGTTAACTTTGGTTCGTAACAAAGATATATATCGGTGTTCAGTATTCACAATGTACACTTTTAAAAAGGAAAAGAAATGCAACAAAGTGAAAACCAACTTTTATAAAGACTTCACCACTAATTTGCTGCAAGGTAATGATAACTAAAACAGAAGTAAGATTATTCTAACACCGAAGATTATTTCATTGCAGTATGTACAACTTTTATCGCAATACTCTCTTAATTAGCACATGGGTTCAGGGTTACCGATATCTACAGTAAATCATACATATGTACATACATACATTATGTAAATACATATAAACTTAATTTCGAAATAATAATGATATTTATGATAATAATTTTTCTTTAATATTTAAATAAAAATTTGCATTAACTTCCATTTTATTACCACTTTCAAATTCAAATTCGTGAAGTTTTTTTTTTTGTGGGAAAATATCGAACGCGGTAGAAAAACACTATGAAGAGAAAAAGAAAAGCGAAAGCAGGTTATTGTCCTCCCATTGAGATACGAATTCGATTTAAACCCAAAATGTGGTCTTGTGTTTTTATTTGGAATGCCCTAGCGCTCATAATTTAAGGGGACCCGTTCTTGGTTTGGTGGCGATTTTCTCAAGCCATCGGTTACCTTGCGTGGGTTACGTTCTAGAAAAATCCTGCTCAAACCACGCATACTTAGGCTTTTTACACATAAAACACCCTTAAAAAAAACAATATTCGTCATTAGCAGTACAAATAACCAAGACTATAGCATCAAGCTCCCGACGGTGTTTTTCGAAAGAATGGAAGGCTCCAAACCGAGAGTTAAGAACTTCCGCGAGTTCCTCGAAGAAGGAAAACCGTAAAAAAAACTATTTGGTGTTAACTGGGATTCAAACTGCCCACTCAGCAGGAATCAAGCGCACTATTTTCAGTAAAAATTGTTAAGCTGAATAAATTTTTTATATAAATTTATATTTTCTTAACAGAACTTGGTTGTACATGCATCCATGCAAGCTAAACCTTAAAATGATTTTACTTGTAGGTATGTATGTATAATAGAAACATAATGTATCCAAAGAAAAGAACTCCCCAGACGACCGGTTTCCTGATTTGTGGTTATTTTTTCTTTTCAGGGTTCCGTACCCATATGGTAATACGGAACCATTATAAGTTCACTCTAACTCAAAAATGTCTGTCACGATAAAAACATCAAGAACCCTCTTCCTAGAAACTTAAAAATTGGCACACTTACATAAATGTACATACATGTACATACATTACGGTGGTCTACATATTTGAGACAACTTATCACTCAAAAATATTGTGAAACAACTATATATACAGGGTGGGCAAAATGTAAACTCGAAAAAAAAAATCGGAAAAATATATCATGTGGGAGTGTGTATCATTCGAAAAGGCCCGAGATAAAGCTACCAAAAATATTTCATCTCCGAAACTACTGAAGTCAATAATATGAAAAAAAAAAAATTGTGTGTATATGTTTAGCTAAATATTTAGAAAAAACTATAGCGAATCCCATAAGTTGTATAGTTTTTGAGAAATTCACATGAAATTCAAATAAAAACAAAAAAAATCCATATTTCGCCAGGAAACGATCCTGGGCCCCCTAAATTCAGTAGTATTGAACATACTCGACCACCGCGGTTACAAAAACTCTTCATCCAAGTTCTTATATGTATAAATATGTTCTTAGGCTTATAATGAAAAGGCAATCGTCAATGTGTTTTGAGTTATAATGCAAATGCTTTTCATGATCATAGGTATATGTAACTATTACGGAAAATACAATAAAAAAAATTATATTCTCGCCGCGCCGTTCAAATTATAGGTCCCTTTTTAAAGAGTTAAAAAGATGTGATAATGCTGATCCCTTCTGCCATCCTGGTACCCTTAATTTTTAACTAAATCAATTCAGCCCTTATCCCACAATGTCAATTACCAACCAGAGAAGGTTTTCCAACTTGGAAACTGCTATTTAAACCGCGAAAACCCAGTTTCATTTACTTCTGATTTCGAGGAAAAACTCTCCGATATAGATTCTGAAACAGAAATAACACCTGAAAGAAAACCGAAAACTAATTATCATTTTTCAATAATTCAGGAATTTTAAATGAATAATAACACTTCTGGAATATCGATTGTATGTATGTATTTCAATACAAAATAAGATAAAGCTAAAAAGAATAAAGGTAAAATATACCCTGGTTAGTCTTAGTAACGCAGTTACATAGTATACAACTGAATTATGCAGCAACATTGTAAAGGTATGGCTAACCTGAATTCCACTTTCATTTCATTCCTTCTGCCGGACCACAACCACCCAAAAAATAGACTTACAAATGTGATACTACATATATTGCCACCGCTGGCATTCTATACATTTTATTTGAATGCGCATTTTTTTTCACTTCCAAGGTAAACGATTCAAAACCAGGTCTTCTGCAACTGTATAAAAAGTAATCGATTAAAATCCTTTATGCACACCAACAACTTATACATCATTTTTCATCGTTTCTTGCAATTATAGGTGGTTTTCTCTTTGTCAGTTTTTTTTTTATTTTTATTTTTCCGCGCCACACTTTAAGGTTTATTAATTTTAATACCGAAATGGAAATTAGATTGTCGAAAGTGCGTATGGATGCAACTTTGTATGTAAATATAGATTTACATATGTATGTATGTAGGTATATATATTTATTAAATTATTAGGATTCGATCCGATATTTATTGTATGTATAATATATTATTTGAGTTACGCACAAACTTAACTATTTAATATACGCATACATACATATGGATGTACATATGTGTGTATGTATGAATTTACGCGTCGAAAGGCAAAAACATTAATAATTATAATATTGATTTAGAACACATTAAACCGTAAACCTCGCAATAAATGGGTTGCGAGATTAAAATGGAAAATTATTGAGTATACATATGTATATTTATTTATTTATTGGTTGATAAATAATCGATGTACATGTAAGAGCAAAACATTTGTAAATAGTACAGGTAGCAAGTAGTAAACATTTGATATTATGAACAAAACAAAGATTTCAAGAAACTTACATAGTAACAAAAAGCTGAATAAATTAATTAAGAATTAAATAAGAATAATAAATTAATTAAAAAGATGCAAAAGTAAATTAATAATGTATACATACATAAACACCAAGTAAGTAGACAAAGAAAGAGAAGTGTGAGCAATCTCAGTTAAGCTGTAAAATGAGAGAAACAAGCTGAAGAAAATTGTCTGTATTCGACTAAAGACCTCACCACTGGTAAGGCAGATGATTCCAGAGATTATTATCAGCATCAAAGAAAAACTGTCTGCGAGATGCTAAGCAAGAATGCATGGATGGTATTAATGTAATACAACGGCTAGATCAGGAGAACGTAAAGATACTCTGGTTGCTTCCTGTGAATAATTTTGAAAAGCAAGATACATGACCGATCATTTAAGAAAGCATCAAAGTCGCACCCAAGAAGTTTGCGACTTGCTGCTGACACATGATCATACCTACGGAGATTGAAAACATACCGAGCAGCCGAATTAAGTGCGCGTTTAAGCTTTAGCATGGAAACTTAATCAGAGTCAGCAAAGAGTTCACAGCCATGGGAAATGATAGGCACAATATGTGCTTTTAAAAGTTTTAATTTAACTTCGTCAGATAGAATTTCTTTGCTTACTGAGACGCCTCTGACCGGTGCATATATTTATATATATTTTGGAAACTATGATACAAATATGGTTGTTCTATGTTAGTTCACTATTAAAACCAAGGTTCCTTACATGGGTGACATATTCCACATGGGTAGAGTATAGTTGAATAGGAGGGAAATTAGAAAGACAAGGTTAATGCTTAGAGATAGGAATAGTTTTGGTCTTGTCAGGATTAAGCATAAGTGAATTTTCTGTGGACCACTTCATTATAAAACATAGATCCAAATTAATTTTAGCTACAGAGTCTTCCATACCAATAGGAAAACTTAGGTAAAGCTGGACATCGTCCGCGTATATATGGAAGTTACAGTAAGACAACACAGTTGGGAGGTCATTAATAAACATGGTAAAAAGTAAAGGACCAAGTATAGATCCTTTCGGGACACCACTATTAACAGCACGAAAGGATGACATTTTGAAGTTGTTAGAAACGGCTTGGACACGGTTAGTAAGATATGAGAAGATTAGCTTATTAGTAGGAACAGAAAAGTTAAATTGTGAGAACAGTTTGTTAAATAGAATCGACGGATTTACACAATCAAATGCTTTTGAGAAATCAGGCAAAGTCAATAAAGTAGTTTTATCCTCATCAATGGCATGCCGAATGTCTTCAGATACTTTCAGTAAAGCTGTTATGCAACTGTGTCCTGATCGGAAACCTGATTGCATAGGTGTTAGTAACTTATTGTTTTCTATATATTCTTTGATTTGATGACTCAAGATGACTCAAGATGGATGAAATCTTTGGAGAGAAAAGAAAGAATAGCGATTGGTCTGTATTTCGGAACATTACCTTTTTTCGGAATAGGTATGATTTTAGTTCTTTTCCAAACGGTTGGGTATGTGGATGTCATAAGAATTGTGTTGTATATATGAGTAATGTGGGGTAGTATTAGAGGAAGAAGTATTTTAACGAAATCGGGATGGATATTATCCAAACCAACTGATTTACATTTCACAGACAATATCGCCATTCCAACCGTGTATATATCAACTCTGTTTAATGCAAGCTATACAATCCGTTATTATATAGGGTTAGAACAGGTGGGGAATTGAAAGCAACAGCGGGAGCTAAGGTAATGAAATTGTTATTTAACTCATCTAGGTCAATGTCCTCGTTATTTACGGAAAGTTTTTTTTTCCAGAAACCAATTTCGCGAATTCGGTTCCAAAGAAATTTCGACGATCGATCGATAAATTAAGCACTATAATATTTAAGTTTTGCCGTTTTAATCATACATGTTACATGATTCCTACAAGCTTTATATTCAGAATGCATTTCTGTACAACGAAATCTTTTCCATCGTGCGTCGGTACAATATGTCGGTTTTCTTACAACATTCAGTATAATAGTTGAAAACCAGGGACAGGATTTTGTTTTTAATCTGCGGGTTTTACATGGAACATGTCTAGTGAACAGATACTCAAGACGTACATATAGAAATTCTACTTGTTTATCGACATCTACTTGCTTATCGACCATCTTGTTTCGGACGCCGTTGTCTGGGGCCTCATGGGACACCAGAAAGAATTGGCGAAAGTTCGCAATCGTTGGACGACACGGGCGGCCACTTGCATGTCGAAATGTAGTTAGATACCTCGGGCTCTGGCTAGACCAGTATCTGTATTTTAACAAACATACAGATGCTGCTCTGGCCAGAGCCAGAGACGCTTTTGCCATTACAAAGAGACTGTTTTATAGCAGCCAACTCGATGCGAGGGTAAAGGTTATCTGCTACACGGCCCTTATACGGCCAATGATAGCATATGGTTGTCCCGTGTGGTTCAACGTCGGACCAAGTTCGATGGAAAGGATTCGGGTGTTTGAGAGGGCTTGTCATCGGGCTTGCCTTCGTTTATACAGAACACCAGAGTCTGAGTACAAAAAATTCTATTCCAATGAGGTCCTATACAATTTTCGTCTGCAGCTCAGTCGGACCGCCCCGGTTTTGGCTTTCGTGCGGTATACAGTGTTGATGTTGTTGAAGGTGTGCTTTCCATAAAGTCAAATGCTGTTGGGTTGGATGAAATGCACCCTTCCATATTGCCAGTTGTATTGTCACACATAACCTTCATATTTAATACAATTTTAATATCAGGTGAGTATCCGTGTTTATGGAAGTTAGCTAAAATCTTACCCCTTCCCAAAAATACAAAAGGCAATGAATTTAGGCCTATTTCCATTCTACCCTTTTTATCCAAAGTGTTTGAACGTATTGTGCAAAAACAAATCGGCTGCATTACAGCCTTGCTAAGCGTAACTGACGATATAAGACAAGCGTTAGATAGGGATAAAGTAACTTTCTTGGTTTTGCTTGACTTTTCGAAGGCTTTTGACACAGTCAATCATGCGAACCTATGTAAAAAGCTTACGGAACAATTTAACTTTTCACCTGATGCTACCAAGTTAATTTATTCTTACTTAACTAATAGAAAGCAAGCAGTCCAAGTCGGGGACAAATTATCTAAACTCCTCCCGAATATTACCGGTGTCCCTCAAGGTTTAATACTTGGTCCGCTATTGTTTTCAATGTACGTTATTGAACTTCCATCCATTGTCAAAAACTGGTCATCACATATGTACGCAGATGACGTGCAATTATATCTAAACTGCCCTCTTGGGCTCATTGAGCATGGTGTTTTTAGTGTTAACGAAGACTTAGAGAAAATAGCACAGTGGTCGAATTTAAATGGTCTAATCTTAAACCCAAAAAAATCCAAATGCGTGGTAATATCAAGACATCGATTAGAGCTTTCTTACTTTCCCTTAGTTGTGTTGGGCAACGTACCCATTAAATATGTTGAAACTGCCAAAAATCTTGTGGTGACTTTCAATCGCTATCTGACCTGGGATAACCATATAAATTCATTAGTCGGGAAAGTATATGGTGTACTGCGTACTTTGTGGGTAAAACGCGTTTTTTACTTGCAAGATCCTTGATAATACCAATATTGATTTACGGCTGTGAGATTTTGTGTAAATGCAAAAGAAGGCTAAATTTAATTTAACAGTACTGTTCGCTATGTCTATGGGCTACGGAGACATGACAGATTGTCTGGTTTTGCTTCTCGTCTGCTAAACATGCCTTTTGAAAATTATCTTCAGCTTCGGTGTTTAACTTTGCTCTCCGATATTTTGCTAACGCCAACCACAATACTGTTTTGACAGAATAAGAATAGCATCCTCGCATAGGTCTCGTCAATTGATTCATCCGCGCTGCTCAATTTTAACATCCGAGCGTCAATTTTATGTCAATGCCATCCGTCTGTGGAATTCTTTACCGCGTCATATTAAAGAAGTACAGAACACAACACGCATTAAAAAGGAGTTAAAGAATCACTTTTCTGTAGTAACATGAATATAATTTTTAGTTAAAGATTTGAAATTTAAAATTTTGTACTTTTTTTCTTCTCTGCTTTTCTCATTTTATTTTTTTTTTCTTTTTCATATGAATTTAAATTTGTTAAATTTTTAATATCAGCCTTATTTTGTAAAATAAGCTTAAGACTAGATATTGTATCTTACAGTCTCTAAGCAATCTCGAGTTAATAAATAAATACTAAATACTAAATCTACTAGTGGCAGCAATAAAGGAATGATTACTATCAAAGATTAAGAAGAACAACTGGTTTAACATTCCTCTTCTTTGCAACCTACCTTTGCTGAATAAACTAACAAAATACGATCAAACAAAGTTGGGATCAACGTTTTTGAGAATGGCGAAAATGTGTTTTTAAGCTACCATAAGTTCTTTTCAGAGTCATTTTCCTCCGAACTCATAGGGAATTTTTCCCAAAACTCATTTTTTTCACGTTTTCACCCGCAACTTCACTCACTATTCCGGAAATGCTGGATTGGCTTATTCCAAAATCTTCTGCTATACCAATTTGACATCCAGGATCTCAAGCAAATCGAAGTAAGACCATCGTCCTGGTTAAATTATAAATTTCCCCTCTGCAAAAGTCTTCATTATTTTGAAGAACGTAATCAGTTATCCAATCAACTTGAACCGAATTAAGTCGATAGAGATTTTTCAAGTTCCGATTTTGCGTAGTACCACCAAAAACGTTGCAACACGCAGCCATGTGAGTAATTGACCTAATGAGACAACAAATTTCCAGTCTTGACTTTTTATGCGCTTAACCTCATTGTTCTAAGACAATGCTATGTTTTTTGCATACGAAAAATCAAAACATGAGAACTGTCTCATCGATTGAGCAAGAGCTCAGTCTCTGAGATCTGTCATTTTCTTTTTGTATACGAACCCGAGCTAAAACTTTAAAAAGTGAGACTGGAGTCTGAGCGAAAGGTTTTTGCATACGATCCATGTCTTCCAAGTGGAAAATGAAACATCGGGATTAAGTAATTAATCGATATAACTCAATTAACTGAGCTGATATCAGCTACGAGTACATATAATATCTGGTAACTGGTACGTGAGTCGAAATACTCGAAACGTATCACATATGCAATATTTATTATTTCCCGTGCGTGTGTATGTTATTTTTTATTGCGGTGGGGGTAGGGGGGGGGGGGGGGGGAGTCAGCAGCCATCATGCATCATTAGGGCGAAAAAAATTCGCTAGCCTGAATACTTTCATTTGTACACACACATTTGTTTGGTTTCCCTTATTTGTCGCACTATCGATTGAGTGAATACACAAGATTGTGACTTTGAATATTTTGTCACGTTCAAGACATAAAAGTATTTACCGAAAAATGATATTTCCATAAAGAATACGTGACTCAAAATCATAAAACATTAAGCATGAGAACTATAATTTTCTTGCCTAAAAAAAATAGATAACCATAACAATACAGGATATCCGTTGGAAAGAGAATTTGTTTTCACCAATTTAACTTGTTATGGATATTGTCTGGAATTTTATACATGCATATACATACATTCATATGAAGACATATGAATGTATATGTATGTATATGTGCATGTAGGTACGTAAATAAATAAAGTAAATTAATATGTCAATTGACATCATTGTAACAACAGTTTTCGCAAAAACAAGAAATTTTAAAAGCCGAAATAGATACATATATAATGCACCTATATATGTACACATGTCTGTACATACATATAAAGCTACCTTATATACGAATTTCAAGCTGTCTCCTTATAAATATACATACTGCACAAACTTGCATCGAAAATCTGAGCGCAATGTAGCTATACGTATTTGGCCTGATTTCTTTTAACACAAAATACATACGGTAAATAACCAAGCTTCATGTAACTCCATGGTTGCATAAATAACACTTTTGCTGCAAAGAAGACGATGTCGAGGTATTGCCGGTGTGTTTAAAAAAGGTGTGCTAGTTGATTGTTGTGCTGCCTCTCAAAAGATGGTTGCTTGGATTTTTTGTTTCCCTCTCTCTGTAATAGTGATGCACATTAACGACGCCATGTTTTTTGTTTTTTTTGCTTCTTTTACGATTGCTGGTTGCAAAGTTCACTTCGCGAAGAATCTCTTTTGGTACTACTTATGCTGGTTGTGGATGAACGTGTACTCGCCTGTAGTTGAGTATATTTCATTTTGCTCATGATGAAAAATCTCACTCTTCTGCTGTAAAAATTCACATTGGTCGCACACTCAGGCATTATTATTATGTAGTATTATTTTCTGATTCAAAATTGGCGATAAGGACGTGTCACGTTTTGCAATTTACACATTCGAGGGAAGCCATTGTTTCTTCGTCTATTGTTTGTGAATTTTAAAATGATTTATACATTCCTGTGGTTACAGACAACTTTGGAGTGAAACCGTGGGTATATGGCAAGTATGATCATCACTTATACATAAATCGTGCTTCTATTGTTTTCGGTTTGAGCATAGTGCGATATTTATTTTGTCTTTTTCTTTTCTACTTTCGAAACGACAGCTCCTCATCGTATAATCTACAATCTATACACTCAGCCAAAAAATATCATTATGTCAATACTATATCACTAATAACTAAGTATGTATGTTCACTTAAGTATGTAAGAGTATGTGGTAACTCAGTAAAGAAACTTAAATCTGGCTACTGATTTATTGATGTGTAAACATCTTAGCTCTCGGCTCTCGGTATGGGCAAAATTTTCGCCGTCGTCCGTCACGCGTAACCAAACTTAGTACAGGGTTTATCAACAGGGACGCTACAAAAGTAGAGCGACAGGGACAGCAAACGACGCCATATTTCTTGCCGCTCTTTTGACATTTCTCTTCAGTAAGGTTTGCCATTTCATGATGGAAAGATATACGAGCCAACAACGAGTCGAAATTATTAAAATTTACTACCGAAATTCGGAGTCAGTGGCCTCAACGTTAAGAGCGCTACGTCCAATTTATGGTCGTCAAAATCGTCCTAGCAGATCAACAATTGAGCGTCTAGTGGAAAAATTTGAATCCACAGGCACAGTACAAAATGTTCCCGTGCCATATGGACTTGGAGGACATGTGGTTCCAACAGGACGGCGCCACAAGCCACACAGCGAATGTCACAATCAATTTATTGGAAACCAAGTTTGGAGAACGTGTTATCTCACGAAATGGTCCAGTCGCTTGGCCGCCTCGGTCGTGCGATTTGACGCCGTTAGACTATTTCCTGTGGGGCTACGTCAAGTCTATGGTCTATGTCTATGCCAACAAGCCAGCGACGATTGATGAACTTCGTACGAATATCGAACGTGAAATTGCAGCAGTATCGGCCGATTTATGCTCGAAAACCGTCGAAAATTGGGTTCAGCGTCTGGACTTCTGAGAGCCTGCCCGTGGTGGCCATGCAAAAGAAATCGAGTTCCATACATAATGTCATCGTACTTTCGTACTTTCCCAGGAATAAAGAATTTCATTGATATCCAAAATCGTTTTTGTTTTATTTAAAAAAACTTTTGTAGCGCTCTTATTGAAAAACCCTTTATCATTGCCTTCTTTTGAAGCACGTTAGTAGCGCTTCATACGGATCTTGCGGTAAGCGCTTACGTCTGCGGACTATATGAAGGGTTATATAGTCAGTAAGCGCTCCGAGCTTCTTTTTATGCGCTTACAAAGTCCTTCTGAAGCGCTTTTTTCCCGCTGGGTACTTATTGTATAAGATGTGTTGAGCGCGCATACACACACTATGACGTCACCCACAGCTGCACGGCTGTTGGCTGCGGTCTCCACTGATGGAAAATTGTTCGCGAACATTTCATAAACTACTTTGAGCATAGCTCAGCTCCAGGATAACGCAGAAGGATGATTTCAGTGGAAAATTTACTCAATTCATCTATTTTTTTTTTTTTTGTTGTTCAATCCGATAAGGTATTATTGAGCTAGGGCTGGATAATTATAATTTTCCTTGCAGATATGCAGTTTTTTCACCATTTTGTAAAAACCATGTCATTTTACGGGATGAAAAGTATAAATGTTGACCAAGAACATAAGCAATCACTATGTCTAGTTTCATCACGTTTCTGCGTGATGCGCGTTCAAACAGATTTAGGTATATACTTTTCTTGAATTGTGTGACATTTTCAATTGAATGTTTATTTTAATTTAATGCTAACTGTTCAACTTCGGTAGATGATATAGTTAATCATATATATTATCTAAAAGTTCAATATCCAGTAGAGTGTCTATAGTTTACTTACTTACTTACTTAGTTGGCGCTACAGTTCGGGGTGAACCTGGGCCTGCTCCTCGCAACCATTTGTGTGTGCGTGTTATATTTTTGCACGAATGGAAGGGACCTACAGTTTTTTGCCGACTCCGAACGGCGAGTTGAGAAGCTCAATCGTGACAAATGATACTCTTTGATGCTTGTCAGACATTCGAAAGAAGTGGCACCGTGAAAAAACTCTTTTAGGTGTTAGACCCGACCTGGAGTTGAACCCGGGCAGCATTGCGTAGTAGTTCAACGCACTAACTACCACGGCCACGGCGACCATAAAGTGTACTAAAGTAAACCGGATAGTTTTGTATCATCGTTCAAAATAGTTACCCCTGTTTAAAACTTTTAAACCTTCGTAAAGTCATACTTTATTTAAAATACAAATTGAAAAATTATGATTTAGTTAGAAAATCGCACTATTTGCCAACTGTACTTAAAAAATAGGTAAAAAATTCGTTTTTTCGCTTTTTACCTGCTGCGGTTTTTTCCAAGTATCATGAAATCTGTGAGTTTTTCAGAATACTTGCTACACATTTTTTTGTTTACAATTGTTACGCTCATAAGAAAAAATAATAAAACGGTATGTTTATTACGCATTTTTTGTAGAAAAGCGACCTGAAAGTCAAAAAAATGTATGGGCAAGATTTAGGATATTGACTTACAAATAAAATATCTGGAAATCAAAAAAAGGTATCCCATTTATTAGAACGCAGTTAAAAAGGGTGTTATTTTTTCTAAAAGTAAAGCCCTAAAAGAGAGTTTCTATAGTAAGTATTAGCGGAGATATTTGAGTTAGTATGGATCAAGGTACACCAAAGTAGGTGTTTTCTTAAATTCTCGATAAATGATGTCCAAATTGGAGATAGACCCTTGCTGTGGAACGATTTGTTTCTTAGAATAAACCCAAGAATCAGTTGTCAAAGTCTTGACTTGGAAACACCCTGTATATACATTATACATACATCGATGTTGGCTGTAAAGGCCGTATCTCTGATGAGGGAATTCTTAAAAACAGTACGGTTTTGAAGGCTCTCAATCTCAATAACCTAAAAATGAATTTTCAAAATTATGACATACTACCAGAAAGCTTGGCTTTTATTTTTGAAAAAAATAGTAGGCGCCTAAAAAAACACAAATAGGAAAAGCGTATGTACGTTAAAAACATTACCTCTTGATGAAAAATTGCATATTTTTTTATATAAATTTTGTATTTTACTTAATAACTCGACCTCTTGATACCTACCTCGAATTTTTTTTGTGGCAAGTGATGGTTCGAGTTATCAAAGTTCGACTGTATTTTAATAAGCTAACCTCTGGCACTGATGATGACTTTTGCAAATTCGCCATACGAACTTTCCCACGAAAGGCGTCATTAATATACTAAAATATGTTATGTCGTATACTCGTATACAACACATTTTATACATGCACGTAACTTACAGGTCTTACACACAAAGAAAATGGAAAAAATTGCCATAGTGTAGTGGCATTGGGATAACTGATAACAAAAGATTTCATCGAAAATGAGACCTCTACAGTACACTTACAAAACGAATAGACGTATGGATGTACAATAAAATATCTTTTAAAATCACCACATTACACAAAGCCAGCCACTCAAAGTAAAAGAAGAAAAGAATGCTGGAATATTAGGATGACTAATACAAAGGTTATATAAAATGACATTGATTGACAGTTGGGCGATGTTGTTTCCTACGAAGAAAAATATCGCCCACTTATAAGCTTTCAAACTATGATTGTGTTGGCAGATGCATTGTAAGTGTGGCATTGAAAAGAACACATTTGTATTGTTGTATTTTTTTTTTATTCAACAACAGACGATTGAAATTTAAATCTGAAACTTATGATTTTATTTATAGACTTGGTGTTGTAAAATACTAATGCCCGATTTAACAGTGCTGGCTTAAATTTTGGTTTAGTAAAGTGTAGGATCAAACATAAACTTCACTTAAGAAGATTTCGTTTTAACAGTCAATATTTATAGGTGGTTTAGTTGTGAACCATTTATGGAAAATTGTTTTTGTGAAGCGAAATTTAATTTTCATTTCCGTGTCAACCTTAAGTGCTTTTAAAAAACAAAACAATGAAAATTAAGGAGATAAGAAGAAGAAGCCATTGTTTGGCTGGAAATAGAAAAATTAATCAATTGTTCTTCCGGCTGCTTATGAACGGCTGATGTCCAAAAAATACGAAAATTTAAAAAAAAAAACCGGTGAAGCAGAAGATGAAAACAGAGAAAATTGTGCATTTTTCTTTCCTCGATCTGCATGCTGATGAAACAGAAACACAACAACTAAACCTTCCGGCAAATATCAGCAACAACATCGTTCTAGCACAGTGCTAGGGGATCGTGTGAAAACTCCCATTTCGAGGGAACTCTTGCCTCAATTTTCAAAAGGGAAAAAGGAAAAATGTGCTGTTTTCGTAGGAATGTTTCCGCTTGCGAAATAACAATAAAAAATCGATGTGTTCCTATCAAACTTGTTCAAAATAAGGAATCGAACGAAGGTATTGTGTCCTATGCTTCGATTTTTATTACAAACTGAACGAACCGAAAACATTTGTTTTAAAACTGTAATACAATCAATGTTTATTTTTAATTTATTGGGTTTGTCAAATAAAATAAAACATATAAAAATAACAATAAATAGTTTTTCTTAACTATTGGAAAAAGTTGGCCAAAAATGGGAATTTTCTCTGTCTGGTATGGGAAATCTATAAAAACCGCCCCCAGCACTGCTAGCCCCTACAAACGTTGTGCCGAAGTACTCAATTGGGTTATTTGGCTCAGGTATTTCTGCTTTGGCTCAATGCTCAGAGCCACAGAGAAATGTCTCATATTTGGCTCACTTGGCTCAAATCTTCATTCTCTTGAAAAAAATATTTAAGAACAACAAACTCGTAATCAGGTAATATGAATTCAATCTTTAAATAACATTGAGACAAATTATCGAAATCACTTAAAGCATACGGTAATTCACTCACTTACGAGTTTTAAAGAGCTTTTAAAAGGATCAACATGTGGGGATTTTCAACAACCTAAAAATCAAAATGAAATGTATTGTTTCTGTTCTTGAATATTTGTTTTCGTCTTTATTTTTATGCTATTGCTTAATTTTATTTGTTTTATGCCTCAATTATTTGGGATACTTTCTTAGGGCCTTGTTATGGTTAGCGGATGTCACAATTTTTGCGAACCGTAATATCACATTTCGTCAAATTATTATTATTGATGTTACATGCGAAAGTAAATTTTCGATTCGCATACCAAATTATCGCAGTCGTCCTTAAGCACTTTACAAAAATGAATTTGTGATAAGCTGCTGCGGTGGATTACTATGCAATTTTGCCCGGGTTCAGTTCCAGCCCGGGTCCAACACCTAAAAAGTTTTTCATGGTGCCACCTTTTTCGAATGTCTGACAAGCAATCAAAGAGTATCATCTGTCAATGAGCTTCTCAATTCGCCGCGGCCCGCCGTTCGGAGTCGGCAAAAAGCTCTAGGTCTCTTGCATTCGTGCAAAAAATATAACACGCACGCGTAAATGGTTGCGCGAGAAGGCCCGGGTTCACCCCGAGCTGTTGCCCCACCTAAAGTAAATTTAAAAAAGTCCGTAGGGTTTAACTATTTTAATAGTAAAAGTGGAGACCAAGAATGGCCTAAAAGACAACTGTACATACATAAGTACATACATACATTTGCTTGGGCTGGCATCGTAAATTTCAAATCTGTATTCAATTGCATACCATCTTTTTTCTTGCTTTTAACAATATGGTCCATTGTATGAGCGCATCTTATATAGTATATAATATCCTGTGCGAAATGATAGCCTTTTTTGAAAATTTAAATAAAACACATTCAAAAGTGAAAACACGAAACAACGGTAAGATGTAGGTCTTCCCAACATCATATCAACATTTTCACACCTTGTGTATGTACATATGTAATAATATTTAAATATCTAAAAGTATATAATAGTATCTAAAAGTATGTACCTATATTTAAATAAATTACAATCATTGTTAAATACACAGTGTACAAATAAAATACAAACTGAAGTTAACTGCATATGAATAGAAGAAAGGTCAACAAAAGGGTTTAACATACACATATATACATAATATATGTATGTATGCATGGACATGCATGCTCCCTAAAAAGGGAGGACCGGTTTTTGGTTTCTGCTCTTTATTTTACCTGAATGCTAAGATTTATCTTGATTCGATTAAAACGACTGACACTTTTAGTAGCTTCATCCATTCTTGAAAGGAAGTAAAGATGCATGTACGAGTATATGTATGTATGCATAAGTAGTTCATATCTTTCCACTGAAGGTATTATATTTTATGTATAAATGTATACTACATATATATAACTAGTATTGTTTGTGCTGTATTCAATACGATATGCAGAATAACAAGTATGAATTTTAATTTACTTATTTTGGTCTAGTTCTAGTTACCTTCCGAAGTTAACGTTTTCTAGATTAGTTGTATAATTGGCTTGTTTGTAACTATTGGTATTTTATTTTTTTTTGTGAATATTTTGTATACCCAATCTATGGAGTCTTGTGCAATGACTGGCCGAACAACTTTTTTGAAGATGCACTGGTCAACAAAATTTTGTTACAAGAAGAGAGCTTACTAATTTTTAAATATCTATCTACCCTCATTATAAAATCGTAGTTATACTGTTTCGATCAGGTTTAATTTTTGTGTTACGGCTCCTACCAGTTGTATGTTAATCGTTTCTACTTACTTTTTTTTATATATAGTGCTTTATTTTTAAGTGAAATGGCTGTGTTATATGTTTGTCTCGTTATGTGATACATACTGTTATAATGTCAAGAAAGTGCAAAAACGACTCCGACAAGTTTTGTTAAATTTAAATAACTTTTGAAAATTCGTGAAAGCAATAGATTGGGATGGTGTAGGGTTTTTATATTTAAAAGAAAAATTTCCCAATATCAGTGACGCCAAAACTGAAGAGGGCATATTTGTAGGTCCTCAAATCAGGAAATTGATAAAGGATGAAATATTTAAAAAAAAATCTAAGTGATCAGGAAAAATCTGCTTGGGAATCTTTCATGAAATTGACCTCAAATTTTCTCGATCAAAGAACAATAAAAGTATCTTCTCTAAAAATTTGGGCGCCGTTAGCGATGAACATGGTCAAAGATTCCATCAGGACATTTCTACAACCGAAAAACGATACCAGGCCAGTGGAGCTCAAGAATGCTGGCAGATTACTGTTGGATATTAAAACGAGACATCCCCGAAGCAAAGTACAGAAGAAAATCATAAGAGAATATTTGTATTGATACTGTAACACCATAATACTTATACTATACATATAATCTCATTTTTGTTCTTAAAAACTGTATTTTTGAAAAACTAAAAAGATCATATTACAATAAAACTATTCGTATCTAAAATATTCTAATATCAATTCTACTATAGCGGACCTTGTTTCTAACATAATCAGTTAAAAGTTTCCATGTTACATAAAAAAAGTGATTTTTTGTTGGCCAGTGTTATGCTTCTATACTGTTAGTTTCTGAGTTCCACGCGGTCCTTTTAGAAACGAAGTTTCTATTTCTGTTCATCGCATCGAAAGAAAAGTCCTAAAGAAGTATTTAGGGTAAAGTATATTCTTTGATGTATAGTGTGTTATTTATAGTTTATTGTACCTGTTTTTGCACACAAATATACACCCCGCGCAACAAAAAAAGCCGCACATGGTAATTTTTAACAAAATGGAAGAAATCTAATAAATGATGGCTAATCACTGCGTAGTCACTTTGTATTTTTCATGTTTAACATTTAAGTTGACACATTCTCCAATTTGACAATACATTTGGTAGCCTAATTGAAAAAAGTAATGATCGTGAAGATCACACTACAAAATATCAGATTTTGCCCAAGTACTGTCAATATACATAAATTAAAAAAAAGACCAAGAATTCGAAAAGCAAAATTCTTTTTTCAAATATTTATTACACTAAGAAACATTTTAACATAATTTTAGACTTTTATGATAGTAAAAAAATGGTTCTAGTATTTCGTAGCACCACCCTTCGCCCGAAGAACGTCATGAACCCTGTTGGGCATGGAGGCATAGAGATTACCGAGGTAATTGTTATCAATTTTGATTTTGAATTGAACAATTGAACCACACTTCTTCAATGATGCTCTTTAGATGCTGCATGGTTTTTGGTTTTTTATCTTGGATCTTCTTTCCCATAAGAGCCCAGACGTTTTCGATGGGGTTGAGATCTGGACTGTTTCCCGGCCAAATTAGGGATTCTATTCCTAATTCTTCTTTCAAAGTTTTTATCTGCGGAGGAAATTTAAAAATTAAAATCATAAGATGTTCAAAACACCCAAAAATATGAAAAAAAAAATTTCGAATTACTCACGGATTCTGCTCGCTGGCATGGTGCTGAATCATCTTGAAAAATTGGTTTTGATGTTTCTGCTGCTATCATTTCCATACTCGGTACAACACCATCTAATATAATTTGTTTGCACCGCATGGCGTTAACAGTGCCCTCGAGCATAATTTGAGATCCAAATCCAATTGCGGTGATGCATCCCCACACCAAAACATAAGGAGAAAGTTTTACAGTGTGAGCTATGCATTCTTCGCTGTAGCGTTCCCGTTTTCTACGACGCACTATCTGCTTCCCGTCCGGTCCAATTAGGATAAACTTGGACTCATCAGAGAACACCACATTTGACCAATCTTAAACACTCCAGTTTTGCCTTTCCCTAGCCCAGCTACGGCGAGTTTTCTTCATTTTGCTGTTCAGTAGTGGCTTTTTCGCTGGTCTCCTTGATAGCAAACCCATCTCGTTGAGACGATTCTGGATGGTTTTGCGGTTTGAAACCTGTTTCTCAAGTTTACCCTCTTGAATTGTCGGTCCTCCCGAATAGTGGTACATCTCTTCATTCCTGTGCCAATTTTTCTGTCCAGATTGTGATCCCGACGATATTTGTTACAGAATCTTCTTACAGAACTCTCATTGCATCCAATTGCATAAGGCAACGATAACTATCTTATTTTGTTTACTCAATTGTACCCTTTTAGACATCGCGATATCAACTTTTCACTTTTATTTAAGAAATACATCTGCACGCACTGTTAAATACTGTCAGAATGAACTCCGATACATTCCAGAATGTGCATTAAGTAAGCATTAAAAGTAATTAGCGCAAAAAAATGGAAAATCCATGTGCGACTTTTTTTGTTGCGCGGGGGGTGTACATTTTTTTTTTGTAATAAATACAAGAGACATTTTTTGTATGATTCTTCTAAGCTCGGCCCTGACCGACTACTGCATTCCGAGCTACCTCCATTGGTCGTTTTTCAATATGTGCGCCTTCCTCAATCTGTGGTCAAAAGAACCACAGATAAAAGGATTTTAGAAATGCCAAAGAGTAACCGGATGCGTTCCGAGACGTTTTTTAAGTACGTGGCCAACAGTTTCAATGACTAGGTGATTAAAAATAACATGAAACGGCCAGTATTGTTTCTGGTCGATGGTTTTTTTTTTTTGGTCTCAACCCCATATTTTAGGGATCCAACTTTTGTCCTGTTCGTCAATCCTAACACCATAATAATTGTAGTAAGCCTCTTTGATGAGTTCCGTTATAGCTCTTTTTTAGAGATTTAAGCCTAAACTCTCGACAAATGTAGCAAAATGAGTCCGCAGCATTTTTTCACGATCGCGGCATATTTTTATCCTAGAAACAACAAAACTTTATTCGATCTAAGGTTTTATCAACTGATAAATACTTTTTATTGTTGTTCTCCTTAAATGGAAAAAAATGCGTACAACTTACGGTAAATAAATTTTGTTGGTCTCTAAACATGCGTGCAGACGTCGACGCAGCCTAAAGAGTTTAACGGTATCATCCCCTTCCTTCAAAGAAACAGAAAAAGGTTTTGCATATATTATAAACGCAAGTTTGGCTGATTTATAAAGCTTTTTACATAAAGAAAACCCTTAAATTAGCTTAATTTATATTAATATTAAAAAAAACAAAACTGTACGTGATAGAAGATTTTCGTTGACGGATTTAGATTCAGCACCCTTCAATTAGTGAGAAACACCTAATATAGTCAAAGAGAGGAACAATTTTTTTTGCAGACCAGTGTTATTAGATATCGGAAAGTTCAAAAACTATTTTTCAAAAGAATGAAAACATATGAGTTAAAACTAGGGCCGACCACTGAATATTCAAGTAGCCTACTTCTGGAACTGAGGGGGCCTACTGCTAAAGAATCAGACTTGCATTGCAGTTTTTGTAAATAGTTTGTTTTGCGTAGAAAATCCATTAAAAAAGCATAGAATTCTCTAATTTACATATTCCAAATATTCAGATAAACTGAATACTCAAGTCACTATTTGAATAAGGGAATTTTATAGACAAAAGTTAAAGGGCCGACTACTGGTGCCATCACCTTATATGATCATACAACAAGAGGCATCATTTTAAATCAATATAAAAAGCTAAATTTTTATGCTAAGTGGCGATATTTTTATTTTAATCTAAATTACAAACTCTGAGGTTATTAATGGAATACAATATCTGGCAAAAGATGTGGGACACTTTTGGGCCAAGAGCGTACATCAATGAGATTGGTATCAAAATAAAGTTGAGCTTAAGTACTTTAAAACTGTGAAGTTTCCGATTTCCGTCGCTTATCTCTTGTAACGCTGACCAATCTGTTTTTCCTTTTGGGATATTTGTATATATATACAGTAGATTCCGCTTTATTGGGACGGCGGATAATCGGGACAGCCGCTTAACTGGGATAAATGGTCAATAACAGAACCGAACAGATTGGGTTTTTACTTGATTGTCACATCGCATTATTGGGACAGCTGCTTAATTGGGACAAAATCGGTCTGGACCGATGTGTCCCAAATAAGCGGAATCCACTGTATATATTTAATATGGAGTATGACGTTTCCTTACGATGTATGGCTATATTAAAGGCGTCTCCCATTGGAAAAATTGGACCATCAGTTTAGCAAGAAAATAGTCATGCCTGGTGGCTCATCGATGATGGCCTGGGGATACTTCACCTCATACGGCGTGTGTCCGATTGTCCAAACAAATGAAAAAACGATTAGTGACATCATAAACAATCATTTAAATAGAGACTTGGCAAACAATTTGCCACTAGCATGGATCTTTTGATAATATAAAGATCCAAAGAATTGCTCCAGGATCGTTTAACCTTGGTTGGAGTACATCTCCTTCAGTGGGTAACTCAAAGTCCCAATAAAAAACCTATACAAATTTTATGGGGGGTTATTAAAAGGCTAGCTGCTGCAAGACAACCTGAAAACCAGGCCTCTGTGGCAAGTTATTCAACGGGAATGGAACAAGATCACACCCACTCAATGTGCAGCCCTTGTCAAGACTATAGGCGATAGATGTGCCGAAGTTATGAGACAAAAAGGTTTGGAAACAAAGTACTGACTCTTAAAGAGATAGAATATGTATTAATATCTACAATTACTAATGTATATTTAATTTTTAACATTTTTTTTAGTAAATGACTTAATTATATGTCACCGAGCTCAAAGCGATATAGACAAACAATCTGCAAAATTTATATTTTAATGATTTGCTAAACAAAAAAATCAAAAAGAATTGAAGTTTAAAAATACTTATAAACATTTTATTTTAACCAATTAATCTGAATTTGTTAATAAAACTTGGTACTACCGAAGATATTGTGATCGTGTTTATGTGACTTAATTATATGAGCACAACTGTATGTACATATATGTAGTTAAAATAACTGATACATAGTACGGAACACTTGCACTTGACCGGATTTTTTTTAATAATCTAATACGAGTAAAATGTTGATGTTTTGGAGTGGCCAGCGCAATTTCCTGACCTCAATCATACAGAAAATGTACGGGATCGGGAGATAAGGAAGCCCCAGCCTTGCACTGAGCTGATGGAATGAATAAGTTCAGAATAGGACCAAATATCTCCGGACTTATTGGTGTCCTCGGTTGACTCAATGCCCAATAGATTGCTGTTATGGCTAATAAAGGGTACGGAACAAAGTACTAGGCTAATTTACTTATTAAGTCGAATATTACGGACAAAAAATTAATAAATGCATTAATTTTGGAATTTTTTTTGCGAACATTTTTAATATTTGATTTTACAGAAAGCGGCTCTGCATGAGGAAAACAAAATAGTTCCAAATGTTTTTCATAGTATTACTGTGTAAAATAGCCGAGTTCTTATCTAAAATAAGAGCATACTATTTCGTTTGTTTTTTTTTTTATGCGCAGTACTGTATATGTAATTGATATCACTATATTTCGAATGACTTGAAAATCATAGGCTTAAAGTTTTCAGTTGATTGATTTTTTATTCATTGTAAACGGACAAAAATCATCAGAAGATCCATCCGCAATACGAACTTCAGTCGATTAACCGGGGTGCAATTAACCGGTAAGCCCAATTAACCGGGACGTTAAACAAAAACGTTGCTTTCCTATTGAAATTCGATTAACCGGAAAAGACTCTATTATCCGTGTCGCAAGCAAAAATTCAGTTAAGAAGAAAAACGAAACAGTCGTGTTACATGTCCAATCGTGAAGATTCTCCGCACTTAGGTTTGTTTGTTTGTTAAGTTTTTGTAATTCTTTTGCTTCATCGAAAATATATTCCCTCATCCGGGATTTTCGATTTTCCGTGGTAAACTCGGTCCCGACCATCCTGGTTAATATGTACTACACTAATCTCATTGATGTACGCTCTTGGCCCACGTTCCATATAAATTTGGCCCATCTCCTTTACGCCTGGGCTCTGCCTACAAATAGTCACTCTTTTTTTTATGAAATTTTTTATCACTGATATTTTCTTTTAGTATGTACCTAAATTATATGAATCGTTGGTGGAGCATTGTCGTAGACTTTATCTTTAACATAGCCCCAAAGAAAACAGTCTAATGGTGTTCAATCGCACGATCTCGGCACTTAATTTAAGTCTCCTTTTAGAGAAATCACACGTCCAGTTAATCTGCCATGCAATAGAACCATTGGGTCGTATGCTAAAAGATGAGTTCAAGCTCACATGATAATAGGCAGAAGACAAAGATTACTGTTTTTGAAAAGATTTAACACAATCTCAAGGAATATTCCGAAATTATTATTTGTGATAAGAAAATATTTTATCAGACTCAAGAAACGGCCAAAAATCAACAGTTGATTTATTTGTAGACTTGAGGAACAATCTGTTTCCTAATATCTTAGGCCTTAGGGAATGTAGATGGGGCATATACATATACCCATTATTGCATCAAGACAAGGAGTTTTCCAGTCGTTCACAGACCTCCGTGGAGAACAGACGTGTTTCGGCTTCCAATTGGATAAGCAGTGTATCAAGTAAAATATTTGCCCAGCGAATTTTAATTGGCTCGGTAGCCTAGTGGTAGTAGTGGTCGACCGTCACCCAGTGGACCAAGGTTCGAGTCCCATCCGGGGAAACAAATTCTCAGTGTTTTTTTTTAATTTAATTAAAATAGAAAAGCGATGGCTGATGACCAACGATCCGAATTCCAACAAACGGGAAGAGCGGACGAAAAAAATCAGGCGATGATGTGCCAGTACAATCAGCCCACCAACCAGCAGTGGCAATGGAAAGTACATGGAAGAGGAGGAGGAGGTTGCAGCCAACTCTTAACATGGGAAAGCGCCCCTCTCTATCAGCTTCTGCAGAACAACTGCATGTGGAAGCGGGGGAGGAGGCGCCAACTACGTCAGCAGCAGCAGCCAAACAACAACAGCGATCAGCTGGTGATGAGAGATTCGCCTACGTCTCCGACGGTGGTGAAGGGCACTACACCGGCAATAGCAACAGCTTTGCCTCTCTGGTGGCCACAGAGTCCGAGGATGAGGACGACGAACTGGAGCTCCTTAGCCGCAGCATTAGACAGCTGCAGCAAAAGGTGCTCATTATTAAGGCCAAGCAAATGGCCAGGCGGGTAAAGGAGCGGGAATTGGAGCTCCAGCAAACGCAGCAACAACTACCAAAAGAACCAATTCTGCACCCGCCTAGGCAGCAACAACAACAGCTAAATCAGCATCAGCAGCCTAAACAGCAACAACAACAACAGCAGCATCAGCAGCCGAAGCTACAAAACCAAAATAAAAAAACACAGATGCAGCCGAACAACAACACCAACAAAGTCAGCAGAAGCAGCAGCAGCAACAACATCAACAACAACAACAACAACAACAACAATAACAGCAGCAGAACCAGCAGCAGCAACAACGAAGGAGAAGGTGCCCCCAGTAAACACCTACAAAATGGAACTGAAGGAGACAATTGAATTATGTAAGTCGGCCATAGGCAGTAACTTTTATATTAAAAGACTTAGTATAGATAGGCATGCTATTTATTGTAATACAGTAGAGCAATACAACAAAATTAAAAAAACTGTTAGCGGAATCGACGACGGAGCTTCTTAGGATGCTCAAGGAGAAGAAGTGTTATGGGCTCGAATTCGTAGAAGTCAAGCCTTTCACCACAGCAAGGGCCAAAAGGGAGAAGCAGAAATTACCGTTCTTCCTGGTTCAGCTGTCATCCAATAGCAAACTGGATGGTCTACGGAACATTAAGGTCGTAGACTACCAGGTTGTCACATGGGAGAGAGTAAAGAGAAGCGATAGCATTATCCAATGCGTTCGCTGTCAGAGGTTCGGGCACGCCGCGTCGAACTAAGAGATGCAGCCTCTAAAACTCGAATATTCCATAAATCGAATACATTATTTTATCCCGTGACGACTCGACTTATAGAGGTTCGACTGTATTTTAGATTCCTGGAAGGTTTAAAACTGAGATTGCTAGACTTGGTGGCTCTGAATCGAGCAACGTCTGAGTTAGTCAGTGAAAAATAGAAACGATTAAAAGAGCACATTTATCTAATCAAATTTTTGCGCCGATCATGCCAACACAAACTTTGGAGGTTTAATCAAGAATGGAAATAATAATTCTCGGCACATACGTTGTAAGTTATTGTAATTTCTGAAGACTGAGCCAAATAAATTTAATAAATACGTTATAACTCTCACGTGTATTAATTTATTGAGAATTTTCGATTCTTAAAAAAGACAAAAAAAGTAATTTTTTTAACGTAAATTTTTAAATGTGTCCCGCCCTAGCTACCAATTAATCTGGTCTCTTTGGCCATAGCATCTTTAATATTTCGAATTAAATTCCATCGAAAAACAATGTCAATAGTCGTATTTTTTTTATTATACTCCGTTCGCCTATCAATTTCCTCCACTCAGCATTAAGATCTTCAATATTAATGGAAAAATATGTAGTGTATGTAAAAAGCGTGATCGGTAAGAATATACCTAATAAGCGATGGTTAAAAAGTGGTAGATTTTAGGTTAAGGTTGGTAAAATTTCCAACATTGTAAAAAGTGATAGAAATACGACTTAAGTTGAAGAAGTTCCATCGCTGGTACATACTCACTTTTGGAATCACAAAAAAAAAAACGGGTATACTCATTTCTATACTCACTTTTTGTACAGCTGTTTTGTGATTTTCAAATTGTCACATTTTTATAAATTCTTGACATATGCATGTCCAATAAAATTGTTTATCTTAGTTTTCCAACTTCCAACAATAGTTTGAAAATATAGATGCATATGTATTTAATGTATATAATTAATATATATATCAAATATTCAAATACATATTTAATATATTGGTTTCAAATACATAGTTACATTTTTGACTTTTGTTTTATATTTTTTGCTTGACGTCTAAAGAGGCTACGTTCGAAATCACACACCTTTTTTTGTTTTATAATTCACTCACGGTAAATTGGTTAAGAGATTCAAGGAGCTATGTACACATGGTGTTTAAAAAAGTTCATTCAGAGAAGTAGGTAGGTGGCAATAATTATTCAATTATAAGTTCTGGTGTATTAAACCCAGAGCAATCAAAGTGGGTTCGTTCGATAAACAATGGATCAATGTTTATCACAGCTACGCATGGCTGTTACCACCCGAGCTTTCATTTTCGAGTTATTGTTGGTCTTCAAACACAATTTTTTTAACGTTTTTGAAGTGAAACTTTTCTAGCCGCGGTAGAGCAAATTTGCCTGACTCAGACGAAAATGTGAAACGCCTCCCCCTTCTCCAACTTCAACAGGCAGTAAAATAAATTCTAAAAAAAAATACACATACCTACATATCGAGCTACAAAATATCAAAAGTACAAGCAAGCGAAGAAAACAACAACAAAACAAGCCATGAAAATAAAATTCTTATTTTTAGACAACAACAAAACAAACCAAGAAAATAAAATTCTTATTTTCAGACAACAACAAAACAAGCCACTGCCCATGAGATTTTTGCGGATACATATCGAGCTTCGAGCCACAAAATATCAAAAGTACAAGCAAGCGAATAAAACAACAAAACAAGCCAAGAAAAAAAAAATTTTATTTTCAACCCCACCATGTAAACATTGGGCCACCGCACACGAGATGATTTTTGCCTGCAGAAAATCGGTTTTGTTGGCGAAGGGACTGAGGTCTGCGGTAAGAGACGACTGAAAATCTAACACCGAGTTTGAGCGGTTGAATGATGTAGGAAACTAAAGCGGCCCATACACTTGTGTGCACATCGGTGTCGGTGCACGGACATTTTTCCCATGTATGGGCTGGTGTGCGCACCGATTTTTCGGTGTCAGACACCGACACGGTGTTACTAAAATGAAAATTTTTTGATTTTTGGTGTCGGTGTTTCGATCGGTGTGATGTTTTTTTTTTTTTTTTTGGTTGCGCCAAGGGATGTGTAATCTTCGAAAGATACTAGTAGCCCGGGCAACTAGCATGCACGATTCGTAGACCTGATTGCTCGATTCCAGGAATACGCCTACGTACTAACCCACACCCTCCACTCTTCGACCACTCTCCCCGCGGGACTGCCGTTAGGTATTACTTCGCGGGGCTGGTAAGCAATCTATGCTATATCTCCTATATTTGCTCATCTGCACGTCTTATTTTTTCTATCGGTGTGATGTGTATGGGGATGTGCGTGCACATTTGCTATTCAGTTGCAGCCGAATCGTTGTTTAATAAAGAACTCACGTCTCTCATTTGCTGTTCTTAAAATGCCAATCCGTGATTGCGAATTTTGGCGCAACTTCATTGACTTATTCACCCCTATCATTAAATCCGCCGGGGGGGAATAATTCACGAAAATTCGAAAATCGGTATCATTGAATCCGTTCGAAGGGAATCGTCCACTTGTCGGTAATGTGAACAACTTTTCACTTGATCATTGAAAACGAACGGATCGAATCTCTCCATATAAAGTTTGACGTTTCAGATCCGCGAGGAAATCGTTGCGGATCTGGTGCTTTTGCTGTGGGGTTGGCTAGCATTTTTTGTTACTGCCAATAACTTTGAACGTTGAAAGTGCATAAACAAACAAATGGAATCGGAAATAGTGCGGCATAACATCCACCATTGGATCGATCTTATTTTCGGCCAAAACCAAACGGGACAGAATGCAATGCAATGCAATGCAAACGGGACAGAATTCCAATCTTCTCTGGTGTTATCACAAATCGGGAAGGATAAGTGTGCATAAATGTTCAAGTGGACTCGACGCGTATCGTTAAAAGTCGCGAAAGTTATGTAAACGGAATCAAGTTGTCGTATAACTCCGCTTTTCAAGATCAGCCCAAGAGTAGTTTAAAGATGGAAGATCTGGAACAGGCGGCAGAAGTTCAAAAGAATGGTACTGGCACAGAGTTGACCTGGTCACTGCCAAAAACTTTGCATGTTGAACGTGCAGAAACAAACAAATGATGAACAAACTTCAGGCATACGTAGAATGCACAGATCATTTGACAAAACATGCGACCAAAACAAGAACATTTTAATGGAAATAAATGTAAATATGTACAAGAAACGTTGAACTTTATAAATAAAATAAATGAAACACGACATTGGAATGCGAAATATTGCAAAACAAAAGCTTAAAGTAAAACCAAAAAAGTATTTATTTATTATTTTTTATTCCTTAGATTTTTGTTTTCACTCCACAATCGCCTTTTCAAGTGTCAAATCAGAAAACAGCTCATTTCGAGAACAAAAAGGGATGTGGATAAAGTAGCGTATCCGGCGGATTTAATGATCACGACGATAGGTGAATGTGAACCGAATGAGTGAAGGGAATCTCAGATCCGTCGGATTTAATGATAGGGGTGATTGAAGTGAAACTTTTTTAGCCGCGGTAGGGCAAATTTGCCTGAATCGGACGAAAAGTGAAACGCTTCTCCTTCTCCAACTTCAACTGGCAGTAAAATCTATAGGTACATAGTATAAAAGGAAGTCTCCAAAATTTGGCTAATCTCGAGAACCACTAAACGGATTTAGATGCAGTTACCACTATGGTCTGCATTTCCAGGCGGAATTTATGGGTGTACTCAGACTACTCCATACTTATAGGAGCTGAGTATTTGAGGTCGAAGAGGCAGAAAATCTGATTTTCTGTCAATACACAGCCCTAACTCAACAATGGCTTATTGGATTTAAAACTAGTTTCACTTCTGACGCGTGAGAGTCTCACGCACCTTTTTTTTAATCAATTTAAGTGAAAATCTCGGGAAAGTGTGCTTATAATATATATTTTTGAAGTGAATTCTTCTTTAGCGACATATTTGTTTTGGAAAATGTAGCGTTACGATAAATGTATTACGATAAAGGGGAAATGATTCCATGCAAGTGAAATGTGTATACAGAAAACATCAGCTCTCTGTCTTTCTGCCTGTATTTCTGTCTGTTTGTCCGTCTGTCTGTCTGTCTGTCTGTCTGTCTGTCTGTCTGTCTGTCTGTCTGTCTGCCTGTATGTCTGTCTGTCTATTTGTATGTCTGTCTGTCTGTCTGTATGTATATAAGTATGTATGTAAGTATGTGTGTATGTTAACTTCAATATGAATTGATCAAAACAGTTTATGCTGGTATAGTCCCTAAAGAAAAAACTACAAAATTTGGACCCAAAAGGTGGCGGTGGAGTCAAGTCAACTTCTATATTAATAGACCAAAATGAATATCAGCTGTATGTTATTATATGTATATGTAGAGTCGTATGGGGTAAGAGTGCGCAGCGGGTAAGAGTACGCAAAGCCACTTTCTCCGGCTGTGAAAGAATTAGCAGACATCGCATAATGAGAAATGAAGAACAACTTCTACGAACATTTTCCAGTTGACAGTACAAAGAAAAACAACAAGAAAAAAAAAGCGGTTTTGTTTAAAAAAAAGTTTATTTTTAAAAGTGTGTATGTATGTGTATATGTGTGTTTGATTTACGATACAAGTTTAGTGGATAGTATTACTCGTTCTTAGATTTTTAATACAATGAAAAACAAATGATGCGACTGTATCCAACAGTCCCGAGCTATGTGTAATCATCACGCGGATGGGGTTTAGAGCTCCACTTTATTGGAAAGAAAGTAGATTATTACTAGTCTATGTTCGATAAAATGCAAGCCAATCGCATATGTATGTATATACTCATCGAATCCACTCCATTCGCAGCAGTCGACGCCACGAAACGAACCTAGGACCCCTAAACTCGGTAGTACTGAGCCAAAAGTAGAAGAACCGACGCGCTACACACTCAACCGCCACGGTTATTAAAACTTTTAGTCAAAGTTCTTACATAAATATAATCAGCTTGTAGGTACAAATGTACTCTGTTCTGTCATCTCATCATGAATAAGAAAAATATAAAAGAAAAAAAAACAACAGCAAAACAAAAAAACGCCTTATCCATCTTATCTATATAATTAAATCGCTAGCGCAAGAGCTTGTGATTCCTCCTGAGAGATTATTTCTGCACCGGTTTCAATGATTCTAACACTGATTGAAGGCTTCATATAAATAATTTTGAAAAAAAGCCTATGAATGAAGTTATTATGGAAAAACATTATTTCAACGAAACTACATTCACAAATGAGGTGGCTAAAGAAAATAATGTCTTGGAGCAATAACGAAATGCACTCTGATTTTATAAATATAAACAATTTGTTAACACTTAATCTTAATATTTATCAGGATCTCTATCATGAAATGTAGCTCTTATTTTTTGGAACAAGGTGCCACTAGGACACTAGAGGCCTGTAGGTAGCCATTTTATTCGTAAATAGGTTGTATTTTTTCTACATGCGAGATTGTTAATAGTATTTATAAACTAGAAATGCAAATCACTGCTCTAGAAAATCCTCTTTCTTTTGACACCTCATTTGTTAAGATTGGTTGAGTGGGAGAGCCGCAAATGATGATAATGATTGCAAAACATTGGATTACAAAGCATTATGATCATATTAGAGTGCGCACATATCCTAACACACACACTATTGCAACGATACTCACTGCTGCCCGACTGCTGGCAGTGGTCACCACTGAAAGAAAACTGTGGGCGATGCTTTGAATAATTGTTTTGATCATTGCTCAGCTTCGGGACAACGCAGGACGATGTTTTGTATCTCAAATGAATCAGGGACAAATTTACTAATTTCACCTATTTTTTTGTTTTTCAATCCGATAAGCCATTATTGAGTTAGGGTTGTATAACTATAATTTCCCCTCCCTATATGCAATATTTTCACTATTTTCTGAAAACCATGCCATTTTCCGGGTTAAAAAGTGTAAATTATATAAAAGTTGACCAGGAACATAAGCAATCACTATGTCAATATTTCATCGCGCTGCTATGAAATTTGAGTTACAAATTTCGTAACCGTTCGGTATTCCGTCCCCGAAATCATAGTCGTAGATGGTAGGTTGTAGCTCTATATTTCTGTTTTTGTTTGTCCTGAAAAATGCCTCGTATCTAATAAAGACAAACGGAAAGGAAATTGATAACCCAAAAGCAAATCTGCGAGGCTAGGGAGCTAATTTAAAATGGAAGCAGCCCATGGAAGGCTGCCGAAGAGTCTAGTTTAAGTGGAAGCATAGTTTCAAACCATTTAAACTACGAAAACTTAAAGTTGTTGCGCACTTTTACCCATACCCTGACTTCGAGGCAAGAGTGCGCAACTTGACTTACTTTGGTTTTTTGATCAAAATATTTAAAGTATTTTTTTAGAAATTTGTTCCTTAAATATGGAGCTACCAAATAATAGGCTCTTTTGTTTGTTATCTATTGTTAACTTGTCGGAATTTAAGCCAGAAGTCCAAAATACGCACTCTTGCCCCGAACAACTATACATATTTACTAAATTTTATTACACATTTTCTATCGATTGTATTAGACAACTTTCTTCTTCTCTTACACATTACACATACACAACTGCTTTGGATTGGATAAGTATTCATATATATGCCCCTATTCCATAACACAACTCAATTTATTCGAGTTGGCTGTCATTCAACTCCACTTTCGCGCAACTCAACGAATTTTTCATATTACATAAAACAACCTTTTTCAGTTGTGATTGTAAAAAAAATTGCATACTTTTAGATGCGAATAACAACTACAAATTGACTATTTAACGTAAATCTGACCTCTGGTGGACGAAGTAGAAAATAATTTTGCCAACAGAAACTCAATATTCAATAAAAACAGAATGAAAAGAAGTTTTGATTTGGTTTTTTAAATGATAATAATGATGATGATAATATTGTTATTGTTGTGCGCATATGAAAATCTATCCGTGACATATTCCAATTCCAACTAGAAAAAATGCTAAGTAAAGAATATGCATTTGCAATGTGTAAATTACTTCTGTTATTTTTAAATATTTACAAGTGTTTTTGTACTGAACACAGAAGCATTTTGCTTCGTTCAAATCGAAACCAAAGATTTGTTAAAATTGCATGGACGCTCGATTGCAATTGCAATACCACTACCAGTTCCGAGTGCTGAAGATGTAAAACTATTTTCTCCAACTAATGTGGACTATATGCTTTTAAGCTGCACACATTGTTTAATGACGTTATTAATAATATTGCATTATTTCATTTGTCCGATATACGTCTTTTTGTCCATTTTCCATCTTTCGTATCTCAACATTTACTCTCAAACAACTGCTTAAACCCAGTTGTTAGTTTTTGACAGCTCTAGCAACCAAAACATAACTGCGTTGTCTACCATAATACCAGAAAAATTCCCACACAACTCTAGAGAGGATTCGCCATCTTGGTTTTATGTTGACAGGCAACTCTTTTTCTCAGAGTTGTGTTCAGTAATACCGAATTTCAAATTTCAACCAAATTTCAACTCAACTTAACAAAAGTTGTCTTACGGAATAGGGGCAATAATGTTACCTCCAAATTCACCATACAAAGGTTTTCCCAGGGCATATAGTTTTCCATGTATAGACGTACATTTTTTTATGCTTTTCCTTTCAATACAGCACGAAAAAATATTTTCTATCAAATGCTATGAATCTGACCATCCTAACAAAATAAGTTCCTATTAATAAAATAAATGTATTTAGGAAAACTTACGGACACATCCAATTACAATATGCCAAAAACAAATTTCGTCCAACCTTTAATCGATTTTAGCGCCATTGGTGATAGTAGTCTGAAACTGCTGTACCAAAAGAAACGCTTTCTTTGAGAATTTTTCCTAGTGTTCTAGCAAGTGAATTTGTTTTTGTAGTGAGGGTATATTGAAAAGTGAGTATGTACTCACTCAATAAAAAACACGGCTAATGTAGATAATATTTTTGGCGCAATGGAGAACACAATCACAAAATTAAATAGCAAATACATTATGCACCGGTATTTTTCTATGGAATTTATGTATATCAGTTGGGACTTGGTTTTTCAAAAAACAAAACTTTTGCACTACGTAATTATGTGCTGTTTTAGCTGACTGTTGTGTCGGTGTGGTCGAGTGGATTTATTTGATTGACTTAACTAAAACTACTAAATTAAAATGCGTTGTACTTATTTTCTTAAATTCAGTATATTAAATAGGTTAAAAGGAAAGTTAGAAAAGAGCATGAAGTGAGTTAGTGAAACTCGATGCAAGAAAGGTTTTCTTCATGACAAAAATTAATTGGACGTAATTATCAGTGTTGCCACTATGCTTTTGGCAATGCTTATATGTAACACAGATCAAGAAACAACGTCTATTCACTACGACGATACATGAGTTTGAGTTTCGTAAATTATGTTGCTATCTACATATGTGCCTACTTCTATGTTCTCATTTAATTAACGCAATGGAGCTAAAAAGTTTACTAGCGTAGATGTTTCTGACCCGGCTCGGTTTATGACTCCTGAATATTTTACAATTCAAATAATAACCGGACACTTCTTAATAAACCTAAGTTTGTCCTCATCGCTGATGAGGGTTATGCAATAATGACGCCATTTAAGAATATCTACTGTTGTAGCAAAAAACAGTGTTCTGACCAAAGAGAAGGTTTCCCTGTCTAATACACAAGCTTAGAATTTCCACACAAAATACAAAAAAAATAATTTTGGACTTCTTTGTTTTGCATAACGCATTATCGCATAACTTTTTTTTAGAGGAAGACTTAGAAATATGGATAGTTACGAATGATAACAAACAACACCAAGTGAAGGCACCTCTTCCGACGCCTCTAGAAGAGCTGGTACGTTGTACCACTGGGGTGATCTGTCCGTCTCTCTGTTTATCTGTTCTTCATGTACTCGCGTAACCATACTCTATAAGGGTGGTCATAACCCTTTGACGAATTGTATAAAAAAGAAAAAATTAAATACATACTGGCGTAATCAGAAATATTCCAGGCCCATTATCGAATCGAAATTTAATTTTATATTAAGTTTCCAATTTCTAATCATTGATAGCGAATTACTATTCATTCTCCACATAGCAATCTTCTTCTAACTGATGTATGCAACTCGTAGATGTAATCACTCATTCATATGTATATTCAACAGGTACGTAGCATATACATGTTAACAATTTGTATTCGTGTATGCATACCATACATATGTATGTATCTATGGACATACGAGTACATACCTGCAAAAGAAAAAGGCCAACTCACGAAAGTTTTAATAGAGGAGACCCTTAGGTCTATCTTCTGACTACCGTCCAAATCATTTGCATATGCCTTAAAAAGGAAGAAAGGACAGACCACATACACGAGGATGTTTGCATGCATGCTAGTGTCAGATAATAAAATTTGCCAAATCGTACGTGGATTCGAGCAAATCCAATATCATTACAAATTCAGACATTCAACATAACTAGAAACAATCTCTGCTTTTAAACCATTTTCTACCTTATTCCCTCTTATACAACCATAAAACGATGTCCTTCTTTATTAACTACATGTAACTTGAGTACATAATATAATTATAAATGTACCCATCAATTCTGTGGCAAGGTTTTGACGGATTCTATTTTTAAATACTAAACATGTAAAGTGGTAAAACACTTGATTGCATTTTTGTTTGATATATTCCGACACAATATAATACACTCGTATGTAAGGAAAACAATTTTCTATTCAATACATTTTATGTTTGCAAAAGTCAGTGTGTACATTGTACATATTTAGATTAATAATCCTATTCGAAGTAAAATGCACTGCACTTTCTTCAAGGCAGCACAGGTTCAACTGGTTTGAGAAGCATCTATCCAATAATTATTATGAAAACTACTAAATATTCAACGAATGTTTCACAATTAAACAAAAAAAAAACAAGTTTCTGCTCTGATCTCTACGGGAAATGTGATATATGAACCCCTAGAACCCCATTAAGTACAACAAACTCGAACTCATAACCTAAAATATATGTATGTATTCTCCTTTAAGATGAGAGTCTATCTCGTTCTTATATATGTATAGTATATGTGCATATGGATGTATGTATGTATATTCATTATGACTTTAACAAAATTGCTCTCGTCAACTTAATAAAAAATTTTATGAGACACAGTCAAGATGATGTTATCTGAACGCCTTTGTTTTCTTTTCTATCACTTCTCATAGTATAAGCTTGTAAGTGTATTTCTAGCATAATTTTAAAATAAAAGAGATAATGAAAAAAAATATTCTACTTCAGGTTCACAGTATGCATTGTGAAGATACGATGTGTTTTAAACTGAAAAAGATGGAAGGAATGGAAGTTGCCAAAAAACCATTGCCATCGCCCTTACTATACATTATGTTTCTTTTATTTAGGTAGTATTTATTTTTATAAATTAAATTACTTTTGATTAATGTGAAAATCCAAATCACAAACAAGAGAAATATGTTTCTCTTGACTGTGGTCAAAAAAACTCGGTATTTTTCGGTATTTTTTTTTCTAAGCAATATATGTGCCTACAAACATACATATATGTATGTAAAACTGAACAAAACAATGCATACAACAGCCGTATTTTATTTGTAGCCTGTATAGAATAAACATGTTTCAGCAACATAATGGATAATAATCCAGGCTAAGGTTATGTTGTATTATAACTATATTCAAACCTTTTTCTTAATCGTGTGTAGGCTTGCAAATAAATCATGCCTATGAACTTTTTATGTATTGGACAAATACAACAAATCGCACATTGAAAACAAAAGTGACACTTAACAAAAAACCTGATCTTCGAACATGGCCGATTAAAGTTTTGGACTAACTTCAATGGTCGATAGCTCTAAGAAAAATTTTTTTAAAGTTATGTTACTTGACCACAGTATAATATCACCATCTTTTTGTAAAATGAAATTTTAAGATTACAAAAAAAGATAACGGATATAATAAGAAAGAAGAGGCGTTTTGAAAAAGTTCGGTATAGTGTAAGTTTTTGATTAATACTTGTACGCATTTTTTATGGAGCCCTTTTTATTAATATTATTATTTATATTTTATTATTATAACAATGGCAATAAACAAAAAAATGTGTGATATTCATTTTGGTCAATTAATATAGAAGTTGTTTATAACTTGACTCCAGCGCCACCTATCGGGTCCAGAATTTGTAGTTTTTTCCTTAGGAACTATACCAACATAAACTGTGATTATGAAATGTATGTAGTTTTTTCTTTAGGCTACTTGATGTACTAGATGTCAAGAGCGAAAATAAGAGAGGAAACTTTAAATAAATGTCACTTTTAGGTAATATTATTGAATTTTCAATAATGGAAATATAATTTTAAAGAAAACACAGCGTAAATATTAATGTACATACATACATATGTACATATTCATTCTAATTATAAATTAAATAAACTATTAAACATTTACACAAATTATCACTTCAAAAAATAAAAATCACATTTCATTTCATATCACTGTAGTCTCTGGCCATTATGGGTTTTTTTGATTTTCATGCAAATGAATTTATTTTTTAATTTTCTTTGTTGATTCTTCTTCAGAATCTTTCTTGGCTCTTTAGTTTTGGTTATAGACGCCTTATTGAATAACAATTTTTTTTGTTTGGCTTGAAATTTTTGGTTAGCAAAATCCTATAAAAAAAAGTAAACAAAGCTTTGCTTTATTGAAAATTCATTCATATTAGTTCATATTATTGTTTTTTAAAGTTTTACTCACATTTTGTTTCTCCTAAATTCCAAAAAAAAACACAAATTACGTTCACAGCTAACCAATAGAATGACATCACGAACGCCCGCTCACAAAATATACTCGATAACGTAAGGCATAATCTCGAATTACGTTACTACTTACACGTTCACGTATGTATGTATGTCATAATTCCAAAAAGACATTTTTCGATCACGAGTTACTCGTTCACGGATGAGACGATTTGACCCCAGGTTTTGAACCATTTATTTATCTCTCCACTCAGAAAAACAAACATTGTTGAAACAAAAATTTTCAATTGTTAAAAAATTGTAAGCTGAAAATTGTTGCCAGTAAATACTAGTTCTTGTGGCAACAAATGTATTTTTAGAATATTTGGTTTGAAGTTGTTGTATCAAAAATCTCATGTTCAAGACAAATATTTGTAGATCTAAACATATTATCAAAAGCGAAAAATTGTTAGATTAAAAAGAATAGTGTTTTCTCAAGTATTTTGTTTAAAATATTTCTATTTGAGATTGGATACTCGAATCAAAAATGTTTTTTTTGAAACAACAATCAAAATTTTTAAATTTTTAAGAATACAAATTCTTTTCATAAAAATTTCATACTTAAGGCAAAAGAAGTACATTGTTGTTTGTCAATAACTGCGGAAAATGTTTAGCCTAACAATTTGTTCTCCATCCAAATATTTTAAATTGTTGACATTTAACAACTAAAATAGTTGCATCAAAAAAAATTCTTGGTGGAAAGGAATGCTTCTTCACATTGTTGTTTAGGAGTTATATTATCAAATCAAAAATTAATTCTTTAGGCAACAAAATAAATTCTTGAATTCTCAACAAATCATATCTTCGCGCAACAATTTGTTGTCAACTTAAGAATGAATTATTCTTATCGTCTGAAATTAGAACTACTTTTCTTTGCGTTTTCTTACATAGCGTTGTGAATATTTCGAGAGTGAAGTTCAATAAGTGAGTGAATTAAAAAAAAAAAAAAATTTTTCAACTTAAAAATGCAGATAAATAATGAAGAAGCCAGTCAAATATACAATGTTGATAGTGGAAACTTAAACATTTGTAAACTTAAGTAAAGTTGGGGAATTTCCATGGATGGAATCAGTGCATTGGTGGAGTGCCTAATATCGTCCGAAGAGTAATTATGATTATTAAAATTAATTTGGTTTTGTACATATGCATGTACACTCATATGCAAAAAATCTGAATATTTGGGTATTCTTAAAATAAAATCATTAAAACGAATGTGGTAATTTTTGATTTTTTTCTCTTGATTTTCAGTATTTTTGATTCCAGGCAACAATTTACATTTTTGATTCTTATTAAGCATTTGCATATTCAGCGTAAGTACCTTTCACAATTTCTGCCAAAAAAATGTCTTAAGGCAAGAATTTACGTTTTTAAATTCTTAACATTTCTTTATTCTTGGTGCAAGTATTTTATTGTTAATTCTTTTTAACAAGATCCCATTTGGCACAACAATGTAAGTTCTTAAATGTAAGAACTTTTATTCTTGTGTAGTAATTAATACCGAGAATTCTTGAAGTAACAATTTTGGTTGTTGAGCAGATTTCAACCAACGTTTATTCTTGTGACAAAGTATAAAATTGTTGTGATTACAACTTTTTTTTCTGAGTGTTGTATACTTAATGCCTATGATCCACAAAATGATAAATACATATCATAAGTATAAGAAATAGCAATCTGTGGAGCAAGCACCTTGCTGTATCTACAGATACACACACATGCAAATAGTTATGTAGTTATTAGTATACATATATGTAACCAGTAGGTACGCAAATTAGTTGCAACTTGCATCATGAACAAATTGCAAAAACTCTACGAAAGAGAGAAAAATCATCAACGTGGTAAAATTAAATTATGGAATGATGTAAAGATTACACTACAGGGCAAACACCAATTATTTCGAAGACATACACATACATACATATGTAATGTACATAATTATGTACATCTGGGTGCTGTTCGTATTGTAATCCAGTTTTCCTTTCAAAATTACTTTGCGAAAAAAAGGTCGTTAAAATAAAATAAGTTTTTTTTTAATTTACATAGGTATATAGAAACAACAAACTACGATTATGGACGTCTAATTGCGTGAGTGTTACTTAGCTATATACATACATATGTTGGTGTATGTATGTGCATACATATCCATCTGTTTTAACTCTGAGATGTAACTGCGGTACTACTTAGAGTATTAATTACATACATTATGTACATATTTGTTTGTTCATCCATTGTTAATTTGGTTTTCAAGTTGTTTGCAAGCATGTATTCGTATTGATATATAAAATTTCCATTTAATATTATACCAACAATTATAATTTTAGAATAAGTCATACATAAGTTACATACCTATACTTACTTTTTTATTTTTTTTATTTCAGGAATCATAATGTTGTACATAAAAACGCCAGGACAATTACTGAGCGAAATCAATTCCGGTTACATCGTTTAAGGAAATGGAAAATATTTCATCAACAATTTTTTTTTGCTGACTTTTTGCAACTTCAGTCTCTGTTTATATATAGACATACATACATCTATCAAATACTGCGATTCAAGCATTAGTCTTTGAATAATTTGGTCCGTTAAAAATGTGTTTGGCGTTTTTTGCCCATGATCGTATTTTGTTCCTTCTCTGAGATTTTTTTATTACCGAAGGAAAAGGGAAAATAAACTAGTTTGAGCTGTGATATAAACATATGCAATATGAACAAAATATACATACTATTCACATTTTCAAGAAGCTTTATTGTATTTCACGATCAATTCTATATTAACGCGAAACAACAAAAACCACAAGCAAATAACTAAGTTAAGGAGAGGACAAAATAGTACGGATTTAAAGACTGGAAACAAGAAAACTCAAATAACGCTATAACAAAATGGTTTTCTCCATAAGATATTACGGTTCGGCGCTGTCATCGTTAATCATACGTTTTGTATCCTGTTTAGCCCTGAGTTTGCTTTATAATAACATAATGTGCCCATCCGCTGTCACTGTCAGTGCAGTTAACTGGGATCATGGCGTCGATTTAAATGAGGATTTTCGAATTTTATGGACAATCATTAATCAGGATATAACATTCGAGGTACAGGCACGTACACTGGGTTATGTCGGATTCGGATTTTCCACCGACGGTAGTCTTCCTGGTGCTGACCTGGCCGTTGGATGGGTGGATAGAGGTCAAACATACTTTCAGGTTAGTACATTATTTCATAGCTCTCAGATTTCAAACAATCGACTTTGTAATCAATACGTTAAAATGTATTTGTTCCGTAGACCGTAAGAGAAATGAATCATTGAAATTTTATATTTAATAGCTACATACATACATATGTACATATCGCACCTCCGCTCCGGTGGTAAATTTTCTAAGTTAATATCCCTATTATGCTTAGCGAATCGAATCGAACTCTTTTGCGAATCACCCGTATCGTGGTATTATGGTTAGCGAATGTTTTCATTCGCCTGTGAAACAACTGCTGCCACAACAAAATAAAAATTAAATGACAGTTGCGAACGTCAAAAGCAAATTTGTTTTAATTTAATTGTGTAATTGTGTTCTAGAGTATATTCATTTCGAATGGGATTTAGTCGTGAATTTATTAAAAAAAAAAAACCTAGTGAAAATATATGATTGACTAATTTTTTGATGAAGACGTTGAGCATTATAGGACAATCGCAATGCGTAGACTACGAAGAAGAATTTGGTATAATTTTAATCCATGGTCTGGTACGACTTGGCAAGTAAGTTACACGATGATATGAGTTTTGTTGTTGCAGATCCTCTTCAATTTCTCATGGCCCGACGGCCATTGGTAGTGCCGGACTCTTACCGGCTAAGACCACCTCAATACGAGCGGGCCGATCTATGTACTTAGTATGTATGGCTGTATGATGTATTAATGAAGGTATGTACATATGTGTGTGTATATTTGCATAAGATGTGGCGGTATATAAGTCATCTCCAAACAAGTCGCGTGTCATTTATGTATGTACATATGTATGTAGGTACATCGGTGTTTTTGTTTTGTTTAATGGACGAAGGAAGTAAAAAGCGTCAGAGGGAGAGTAAAGATGTACGAATGGTTTATATTTATTTGTCGGCAGAGGGGAAACAATGGTGAGAGTGGGATGAGAGGGGGATGAGATGCGGTGAACGGTTTCTCGGGTCAACTCATCCAGATCAGATTGTTTATTTTGGCTGTTGAAATGGATTTTTTTTTTTATTGGACGGATGAAGGAAAAAGCGGAAAGAAAATTCTGAGTCAGAGGGAGAAGAGAGATACGCGAATAGGGAACAATGGTGAGAGGGGGTGAACGGTTTCCAAGGTCTACTCATCCAGATCAGATTGGCTGTTGATTGAAATGGATAGCGGAGCTAGAGAGGGTAATACTCATCCAGATCAGATTGTTTATTCTGGCTGTTTGAGGAAGCAATATTGAGAGGGGGTGATTGGTTTCTAATACTACTCATTCAGTTCAGATTGTTAATTTTGGCTGTTGGCTGAAATGGGTAGCGGGGCTAGTGGGATATTCAAGATCAACAAGTTATTGTTTTGGCTCATAATGGTCAGGCGTATGATCATCAGGTATTCAAGACCATTGTGTATGTATGTATATGTTTCTGCGATCACTTCAGCCATACCACCCCATTCTACTGCCAGTGTTATGCCTTCGCTGTAGGTTTTGATATTGGCTTCTGAAACTGATTAACTTATTTTTATTTTGTGAGAAATAAATACTTACTTACATCTGGATTAGAACCGCGAACCTTCAACGTGACAAGCGACGACGACTACCACTACGCCACGGCCACCTTCCATGACATCATGACAAATGATACTCTTTGATTGCTTGTCAGACATTCGAAAGGGGTGGCAGCCGTGAGAAATATATACCAAATTGGATACTCTCTTTTTAAGATGGACAGTAGCTCAGTGTATGGTATGTCGGCTTCTCATCTCATAGGTCCCAGGTTCGTTTCCTGGCGGGGGACTTTTTTTTTGTTTTTTATTTTTTTGTTTTGTTTCTTTTTGTTCTATTTTCAATCGTGATGATAGAAAAGAAAGTTGTTTCCTTTGGTTTTTTTGTGTCTTTTCTATTTACTCCTTTAGCTTAGTTGTTGTTTATGGTAACTTATTATTTTTCAATCGTGAGGATAGGACTTACACAAATTTAAAATGGAATTGTCATATTGACTACCTACTAGTTGAACCCATGCTCGCCTTGCTTCGCATTCTAAGGGCTTTCTTATGCATACAAATATGCAATTTCAGTGGGAGCGTAGAAACATCAAAGTATTTGTCTAAGTCCACAAAAGTGTTTAGTAAATTTTGTTAATGAACTGCATTTTATCAAAAATGTTTCAATGTGTAACTTTCAGCCCCTAACTGCAGATTTCATAGTTCTCAAAAACCGCACCGCACCGTAGCCCGTCAACACTTCCGCCTCTACCGAATGTCATTGCAAAATTGTAACTCTAGGTCGGGTGCCATTACATTATTTAGGCGGGCTCAAGTTTCTTAGAAGAATAGTAGGTTCACTCACTTTTAGTTTTAATTGATGTGATGACAGTGAAAGCGAGAGTTTAAAAATTCGACCAGATATCTGGTCCACAACCCGGGTGATTGAAATACATTCTGCACTTTGACCATCAGCACGTGAAAATATCTCGCTGTTAATTGCTGGAGCTTAATCATTCCGAGGCAACAAAATAGCTCGCTCACAAAGCTAAGACTTCTTACGGTTTTTTAGTTGTGATATATCACCTTAAACCTTGTGATAAATTTACTTTTCCATTTTCTTCCGGAAGCGTTCCTCCACCAATTTTAAATAACAAATCAGAGTTCGGATGTGCCTCGTGCCCACTACTGATAACGTTTGCCTAAAGTCTCGGCAAAATAGCACTGTAAACCAAACATCCCAGATGACTTCCACATAGCAAATACATATGTGCATACATATATGAACCAAAACTAACTCTTAAAACAACAGAAGTTCACTTTGGGTAGAATATTTGTTTTTGATCGTTTTTATTTTTAATTTAGTAATAATATTTATAAACTGAAAATGCAATTCACTGGTCTAGAAAATTCTCTTTCTTTTGACACCTCATTTGTTAAGATTGGTTGAGTGTGAGAGCCGCAAATGGTGATAATGATTGTAGTACATTGAAGTACAAAGCATATTATCATGTTAGAGCGCGCACATATGCTCACACACACACTATTGTAACGATACCCACTGCTGCACGACTGCTGGCGGTGGTCTCCGCTGTAGGAAAATTGTGGGCGATGTTTTGAATAATTGTTTTGAGCATTGCTCAGCTTCAGGATAACGCAGGAGGATGTTTTATATCTCAAATGAATCAGCGACAGATTTACTAATTTCACCTATTTTTTTTGATTTTCAATCCGATAAGCCATTATTGAGTTAGGGGTGTATAATGATAATATTCCTCTCCGATATACAGTTATTTTGACTACTATGTAAGACCCAGTAGGCTGAGCAAAAAATTACATAGCTTGTGATCATCCCGTGTACTTAAGAAGCATTTAAAAAAAAAAGGTTCATCGAAATCTGTCTAGCGGTTTTCACGCCATTAGGTAACCAACAAAAAATCTCTACAGTTTTATAATATTTATAGAAATTGAACAGCACCGATGTATTAAAAAAAAAATATTATTTCAATACTTCGCCGAAAGTCTTTAATGGAATGATCCTTATTCTGTCTTATTTAACTTATCTTCCCTTCTTTAACTATCTTAGTCCTTAACTCTTCTTTAACTTTCATCTTCTCTTTCTAAATATTGTTTTCATCCTACTCATTAAAATATATTGTAATATTAATATTCAAACTAAACTTGAGCACATTTAAAATATTTATAAATAAATAAATAAATACTATAAATTATCCAATATTCCAATGTATGCAGTAGGAACTCGATTCATGCAACCCCCTATAGTTGCAACTACTCAGTTAGTGCAACCCCCAAAAAGTTTGCATTAGCCATCTTATAATTGCAACGTTCACAAAATTGTATGTTCGATTCTTGCAACACCAGAAAAGGAATTGATAAATTCCTTGGCAAACTGAAACAATATCCCGTTAAATTTGCTCTCTTTGTTGCGTTCTTACTATGGTTGATCATTACTTGAACCTACAGATAAATTCATGTAGGTACATAAGTATGTACAACGCATACACTTCTAAATATTTTCCTCTGTTCGATTCGGTGCAAAAAAGTTTAGATTGTGTTTACTTCTACGAAATAACTTTTCTGCGTATTGTTTTTTTTCGGTCTAAAAATGAGTGGAAAAAAACAGTGTTTCCGATTAAACAAAAAAAAATGGAAATAATAATAGAACTGCTTGACAAAGGATATTCATGTCTAACTGAAATGACATGTTAATTTCTAGCTTTTCACCTCCATATGTTGCATGGTACATGTATTTTAAACATGAAACATTAGATTGAATAAAAGCCTTTAAGTTTTGTATGTTTCTTATATTAACCCTAGGATGGGCAACTACTTTGGGGCGGTAAGTTGTACTACTTGGTCTAGCCAGACCAAATATTTTTTTGGTATGAGATGTGACCTACATAAACTTTAATTGGCTTGCCAGCTGTACTATTATGCTTCGGAATTACATATTTGTATTTATTGGTAACAGCTTAAGAAATTAGACGGTTATTCACAAAAATTAGAAAAAAAAAAATTAAAAAAAAATATTTAATGAACGCCATTTTTGTTATTTTTGACTCAATACTAAATGATAAATAATTATTTCATGAATTTTGGCAACCATCACAAAGGTAATGTCTGACATGTCTCTGCCTAAAAAATGATCATTTTATGTACATATGCCCGAATATGTTCCTAGAAAAATTGTTGTGGTCCAGCCAGACCAAGTGGTCTATTTAGCAGTTGTCTAAGGTCTCCTAATTGGTGTCCTAATTGGCTTACCAAAGTGATTTATAGCTTTCTAACCAGCCGGACCGCATCAATTTCAATTGGATCCGAAAGATCGGACCTTTTCTCTGTTTCCTCTGGTGTTCCACAAGGATCAATCCTTGGGCCATCCTTATTTAATATATACCTCCAGGACTTCCCTCTGTCCGATCCCTTTGCAGGGGAGCCTGGATCTATTCACTATGCAGATGATACCACTATACTAGCTAGTGATTTACGACCAAGTATTGCACTGAATAAAATCAAGCAAACACTTCCACATGTGGAAAACTATTTCAAAAAGTGGAGACTTAAAATCAACTCAGATAAATGCGGTCTAACGTGTTTTAGAAATTCTAGCGGTAAAGGACACTATCTCGCGGTTAAAGAAAGTAAATCTCTTTCTTTGAAAATAAATGATAGACCGGTAGCATTGCGTTGTGAACCCAAGTACCTGGGTTTAACTTTTCATAACAGGTTCCTTTTTAATAAGCATGCTAGAAATGTTCTGAACAGAGCGAAAATGGTATCAGCGACATTAAAAACATTATTTAACGCTAAGCAAGTATCGGAAAAAACTAAGATACTTATGTATAAGACACTAATAAGGCCCATACTCACGTACGGATTTTCCATCTGGTTTACGATATCACCTTCTGTTGCCAAGGAAATGGAAACTTTCGAGAGAAAACTCTTAAGATTTTGCTGCGGAAAATTTAGGAAACCAGACAAGAAATATTTTTCTAACAAAGTCATATATGAAGCAACGAAAATAACACCCTTAATGATTTACCAAATCGAACTCCTCTCAAAAAAGATGGAACGAATCAGTTTACACTCCAACCCACTTGTTAGATCTTTAGCCGATCCTAATATTGACCAAAGCCTAAATGATAACTATTACCTATCTCCATTAAATCTTGTAAATGAGAATTCTATGCCTCTATTGAGACCAAATGCAAGCAGGGCATTCTCCGTACCATTTTACGAAAAAGCATCTTCACTTAACCTAAGGGGATGATATTGATTTAAAAAAAACATAAAAATGACATAAACCTTTGTTTAAAAGCATAAAGTTTAAAATATTCTTTGGATAGTATAAGAGATTTATACTCATCTCTAAGAATTTTTTTATAGCTTATGCTCCAAATGTTTGTATTTTTCATACTTAATACTTTGATAGTAATCCTCTTAGTTTTAATTTAGTTTTAAGTTCTAGTCATAAGTTAAGAATGCCTAAAAGAGCAGAGCTGATACTGTATGCCGGGAGCAAGCGTACACATTATAATAATTATAATAAAAATATTGAATTCAATGATTCAAATGTTAAAAACATTTAATATAGTATTGTGTAAGTCAGACATATCTTTAAGTCGACAGAAAATTAATTTTAGTTATAAGAAGAATAATGTGTTGATTTATATTTCATGCCTCAATAAAATTCAAAATCAAATTCAATTTATTTGAAAAAAAAAAGTTTCTACTTTAGAAAACTATGTTTATAGAAGTCGAAGTCGTTTCAGGTTATTATATTGGATGGAAAAAAAGTTATTGTACGACAAAGTCAAGACCCAGTTGCCCATCCTAGGGTTAAATAGCACCAAAGTAGGTGTTTTCTTAAATTTTTGATAAATGCTGTACAAATTGGAGATAGACCCTTGCTGTAGAACAATTTTTTTCTTAGAATAAACCCAAGAATCAGTTGCCAAAGTATTGACATTTAACTTGGAAACACCCTGTATAGCTGGTAAATTATATACTTACATACATAATGCATTGTACAACCATTTAAAACATATATTTTGACAAACATGAATAAAGCAATATCACAAACATTTGTCCATTTATAATAACTCAAGACCACAAGTTGAACAATTAGCCGTGTTTCACCTCATATTTAACTTAAGCCGTTTTATTATTGTACAACTTTTATCGAGATATTTACACTATGTAACATATATACAAATACAAATAAATACATTTTACGAAATTTTCCGAAATACGAGTTAGTATTCAATTCATACCGTAGCGCAAGTGGTTAGTGCGTCGGACTACTGAGCCAGCGGTCTTGGGTTCGAATCCCGCCGCAAAAGCTTTGAAAGTTTTTCACAGTGCCCACCTCTTCCGAATGCCTGACAAGCATTCAAGAGTATTATTCGTCATGTAAAGCTTCCCAACTCGCCGTTCGGAGACGGCAGAAAACTGTAGGTCCCTTCCATTCGTGCAAAAATATAACGCGCACACACAAATGGTTGCGGGAAGTTAGGCTTGGTTCTACATAGGACTGCTGAAGTCAAATATATATATTATTATTCAATTCATACATACATTTGTGTATAAACGAGAAACTACACAATTCTTTAAATGCTGATGTTCAAATATTAAGCTACACTCACTGAAAAGTTAAACCAGAAATAAGCGTACTCTCTGGGTCCAACGAACCATTTGCACAGGCATTTCTGGAGGAAAGGGAACGCAATTACGCTTTATAATTGCTCTCCAGGTGTTGTAGCTACCCTCATTAGTAACTTTTTAATAGGAGAAAATTACACAACTGAAATGCTTTTACCAGAAGTAGCTGTACGTAAAGAAAGGACTACAACATTAGGAAAGGGCACAATGCGAAAAATTGTGTTCATTTATAGCTGAACATCTTCATTTAATTTAACGCTATGTTTTAACCTTTAGCAGTTACATAGAATATGTAGAATAAAACCGTAGGTGCCAAATAGAGGTTCAGCAATCATAGAACACACACTTATACGTTGTTGTAATGATAAGGACGTCCACGTACATACAAGTATGTATGTATGTATGTAATAATAAACTGGTTTATCCATGTGCATTTAGTAGTTGTTTCAAAACAATGCTACGGAATAGAATAATAATTGTTTTTACTTTCATTACAGGACCGGCACATAACTCGAAATGGTGATTTGGAACCAATAGTAGATCCATCACAAGATTACATTCTTATACTAGGTTATGAAAATACGACTCATACAGTATTAAGATTTCGCAGAAAGTTGGACACTTGTGATTCTGCACATGACATTCCTATAACAGTAAGTATATGATACTCAATTTTGCCCACAATTCTAGTTTACACGCGAATTTTTTATCACACCACTTTGTTTTTAATACGCAAAACTTGTACTTAGACGGTCAAAAAAGGTCTCTGATAATTATTTGAGCAGATAGGAGAATATCAGCAGCTTTCTGCTATTGAAGAAACAAATCAGTTTGATGACAAGAGGAACTTTGCCTATTTCTCATTAGTTTTCTTCTCATTTCGTCTGCATAAACAAATTAAGAATAGTTTTGTGTTTTAGCTGAATTTCTCAGTTATCCTTATCCTACAAATGGCTTCCAGAAATTACGCCATAGGAAAAAACACTCAAATTTTATTTTGGGAAAAAAGCCCAATTTCGTTCATACAAAATAACATTTTCTGGTGTAATTTACATTTTTTTTCCACATCTAGCAAGAGCTTACATTATGTTAAATTACCAAATAAATGGTCTGGCGCAATTCCAATTATTTTGACGTACCTACTTGCAATGCGGTGTACGCATTCTGGTTAACGTGCAAAAATATAACAGGCACACAGAAATGGTTGCGAGAAGCTAGCCTCGGTTCTGCATAGGACTGCTGTATTGACGCCTAATATTTATTTATTTATTTTGTATACGAGTTTGTAGCAATCAGCGAAGCTAATTCTTAGATAAAAATTAGTAACCTAGTACCAATAAATTACGTATGTATGGCATATGTTTTTTTAATTTCATTGGAAATTAAATATTTATCTACTTTTCTTTATTTTTAAGGATGACACAATGAGGATAGTGTATATGTACAGTGATAGTGATCCTAGGTACGGGTCAATGGGGCCTGAACCTTTGCCGGAAATAACTGATGCATTCCGGGCATACAGACCACTTATGCTAACACAGAAATCTCAGCCGAAATCAAGAAGGGATGATAGAGTAAGGATACTCGAGCTCCGAAATGAAGATGTCGAGCTCCCGAGCGGCGATGATACACTATACTGGTGTAAAATGTTTAAGTTAGAGGACATTAATCGGAAGCATCACTTGATTCGAGTAAGCAATTAAATAACTATTCATGAATAAAAGAAATTTATATGTTTTTTTAATTAATTTACAGTATGAGCCAATACTAGATTCTTCGTCCAGCATACAGTACTTGCAACACGTAACATTACACGAATGTCAAGGTTCACATTCAGACCTGGAACTAATGGCTAGAGAACAAGGGAGACAATGTCTTGGAGCAAGAGATATGCCATTAGCTTGCAATGCAATAGTAGCTTCATGGTCACGCGGATCTGAGGTAAGTGATAATCTAACCTATAAAAATAAATGCAGGACAAATTTGAAAGTTAAAATATTAATTGAATACAATTCTTTGTAGGGATTTTCTTTCCCTGAAGAAGCCGGCTACCCAATCGACTCCCGACAGGCTAAATACTTCCTTATGGAGACACATTATAGTAATTTGCAGCCTGATTTTGCACAGTTACAGACGAAACAAATGGCTGATAATTCTGGTTTAAAAATTTATTTTACTCATGTCCTGCGACCAAATGACGCTGGCGTGCTATCGATTGGTAAGTTTCAACTTTATCCAGTATACATAGCGTAAACCTTTTAATGGTTGAAATGTCTATCAGTCCATATACCCGTCTAAAGCCAGAACTACATCGGAACAAAAGTGATAAAAAGTACAACAAACTCAAAACAATGTGTTGTACTCTTCCATCCCATGGCACATCTGTATCAATTCCTCTCAAATAAATAAAACTCACCGCGGCTAAAGCTAGAGCATACCCTAGCTTTGGCCGCGGTGATTTTGCACGAAAGCTTTCCTGTTGGTCTTCCAACCAAATACTTAAACGATCTTATATGAATTCAAGTAAATCCAATTGGATTCATATACATCTATACAACCATAGATGGCGCTTATTCACGTTTTTCTTTACCAGCTGATATCCGAAGAAATTAAAAAATGATTTTAGACGTATATTCACGAAAGCAATTACCGATATTATTATTCCCGTACATTTTTTTATAATTTTAGGCTTCAAACCAATTTTCCTTTCTGTTATTCATCCATTATGTTGCGGCGAAATAAATTTGTTCAATGCCTGGAACTTTCAAATGTCAAACGGCGGCGGTAGTGGGTCAGTTGGAATTGTGTGAGCTTTCAGCGTGTGCACACTTCTACTTCTTGGCACTTTTGTTCCGATGTAGTTCTGGCTTAATCTATATATGTATATTAAAACTAGTTACACTTTTGTGTGTGACCTTATATCTAAAATCCGGCTGGGTGGATTTTTATAATTTTTAAATGAAAGGGGAATATTTGTAGATGTTTAGGAAAAAGAAATTCCTTCCAGCCGAAGTTTTTGTAGCCCATTTTTTTAGAGCTACATCGCAAAATCAAAGCAATCAAAGCATTAGTGCTTACATTTATTAGAGTCGTTCCACTGTATAGCAATATAGTGAGATCAAGATCAAATATTTGAAGACTTGGTAACAATCGGACAAAGGGTGGAATATCGTATTAAAGAAGTTTGTGCAAAGTTAGTTGCGGAGAGGGACGCTTTGAAAAAAAAGATTTATTTATTTATTTATTTATTTATTTATTTATAGTCTATAAGTACAATTATTGGTATAATTTACTTTCTTAGAGCTAATGTTCCTAGTATAATATAGATATACATATATGTACATAAGTAATTAATGCCTTCAATCATACACAATTCCGTTCATGATAATATTTTTAAATATTTCTTTAGGACAATTTAGATCAATTATATCGGCATATTTATTAAAGTAATAACAGGCTTTAGTGACTGGCTCATTAATCAAATGATGGTGGTAGTGTATTGCCTTCAACTGATACATCATCAACATCTAAAGGTCAATTTTAAGGTTCTACAACCAAAAGATTATGATCGTAAAAAAATGCCCATAAGTGAATTTTTTAAAATTATTGGATTTGGAACTGAAATTTAAGAGGGTGCTTCTTCGTCATGAATCAAAACATCTCCGCCACTGCCTGGTATATATATTTTATAATTGTCAGTGTTTAAAGAAAGTTGATTCGATTTTTGCAATTTAGAGATTGGGATGAAGATGATTTGGATTTAAGTTTGATATCTGATGAACTTACGTTTGGAAAATATGACGTAAAGAAGACTGAGAAACAAAAGAATGCTTCTGCTTCGTCATCAGTTCTGTAAAACGAACCAAATTTCTAGGAATTCAGCCATGGCAAACGTTTTGCAGAAATGTAGTATAATCGTTTGGGATGCATGTACGATAGCTCACAAAAAGTCATCGGAAGCGTTAGATAGAACTTGCAAGATTTACGTGAGAAACAAAGGATTTTCGGTTGTGCCTTGATATTGTAAGCAGGTGATTTTCGCCAAACATTGCCTGTTATTCCTCGATTTACAGCTGCTGATGAATTGAATGCATGTTTGAAATCATTCTATTTTTGGATGTAAAAAATCTCACCCTAACCATAAATGTGCGCTACAAAATTATCAAACAGCAGCTAAATTTTCGAGACAGTTATTGGATATTGGAAATGGCAAATAAAAAGTTGATAAATCAACTGGCTTAGTAACACTACCAACCAATTTTTGTCGAATGACTCAATCAAAACAAGATTCGATTGATAGTGTATTCCGAAATATAGCACAACAATTCAATAATCATTGATGGAGTGAACGAGCAATTTTGGCTGGAAAAAATAAAGACGTATATTATATCAATGCTAACATTTCGAATAAAAATACTAACTCAATTTTTTGTATACAAATCGATCGACACAGCTATGAATCAAGATGATGTCGTGAATTATCCCACTGAATTCTTGAATTCTCTTGATTTGCCTGGTTTACCACCACATTATCTATCATTGAAAGTTGGCGTGCCGATAATAATACTAAGCAATATTAATCAACCTCGGCTTTGCAATGGATTCACCAGAATTAATCTTCTTCTTTAAATTTAAGTTTATTCTAATAACTACATTTTTTTACTGATAACTTTTCAATACCTAGTTCTTCTTTAATTGTAAGTAACTTAACCTACTTTAAACAGTGTACAAACTTATAAGATTACTGTAATCTTAATGTGCAAATACATAACTTCTTTAATAAATAAATTAATTAATAAATAAATGGTACCAGACTTGCAGTAAAAAGATTGTTGAACAATGTGATCGAAGCAATAATTTTAAAAGGGAAATACAAAGGTGAAGTTGTTTTAATTCCGATAATTCCAATGATTCCACCAGATATATCCTTCGATTTCAAACATCTTCAGTTTCCGATACGACTTGCTTCTGCCATTACGATAAGGCACATGCCAATCTTTAGGGAAATGCGGTATCAATTTAGAGGTTCCAGTATTTGCGCATGGGCAACTATATGTTGCATGTTTACGTGCAGGCAAACCATCTGCCTTAATAGTTTTGACCAATGTAAAAACGAAAAATATTGGCGCAAATTCATAGTCAGATAAAACCGATTTTAAAAATATTTAATCACCTAGTTGAGCTAAAACCGGTTTTTTGGTATTCATAGTTGTCATAAAGTCCATATTAAACTTAGAAAGCCATTTTAAATTTAAAATGAGTCAAACGTCATTTTAAGTAAATAAAAACAGCTTTTTTCAGCATTCAATAAAGAAAGTTATTTAAATGATTACGGGGATCGTGATTTCCAAATTTTCGAAGATGTTAAATTGATAACAAAATCAAAAATGTATAAAACCCGATCGAACCCATTTGAGGAGTTAGATGAAAAAGAATTTTATTCGAGGTATAGGTTCGACAAAACCACTGTTAAATTTTTTATTGATATCCTTGATATGAAATAACCTAAAACGAATCGTGTGCTACCAATTCCAATACATATATGTACATTTTGTTGGAAGAATCAGTGTAATGGTGGTAAGATATATAAACATATATTTTCTTAAAAGCAAATTACACAAATTACTATCCATTGATATTTTCATCTTAAGCTCATTGCCTTTGTTTTCCACCACTTCAAAATGCCGTTCCACAAATTGCCGTAGCATTTCCCTTTCCATCGATTCCCAATTCCGTCCCCTGTCTCGTTTTATCGGAATACATATACATATATGTATGTACATAATACATATGTACATACATGCATAAAAACTAATTGTTTTAAATTAAAAATAATAACGGAAATTGCCTTCGTTTCTATTTTTGAATCCATTTTGAAGTTTGAATTATTTTTTTATGTGAATTTATTAGATTTCTGTCAGATTATGTTTACGTTTGGGTTTGTTTGATCAAAAAACATTTAAAATACGTTTTAAAGTAGGAACTCGTTAGAGGATGGGAAAAATGTGTCTATGAATAACAAAACTTAAAATATGGTTTTAAATTTAAAACCGGTTTTAAATAGAATCGATTTTATACCCTAATCAAAGGCTGACTATGAATTTGCGCCATTGTATCAAAAACACTTGAATAAAATTTATTAAAATTTAAACACAATATTTCAAAATTTATTATTCAATGGCGCAAATTCATAGTCAGCCCATGAATAGTGCCTATAGCCGACTATAGTTATAGCCGGCTTTTTTATTTATAGCCGGCTGTAAACACTCATAAACACATTTTTGCCTGTGTATAAGTTAGTATCGACTTTCATATGTTTTTGTAAAGTGATTTGAACGAACAAACCCAAACGTCAAACTATGATATGAGAAATTTATAGCCGACTCTAATTATTTAAAATGACGTTTGGGTCATTTTAAATTTCGAGCCGGCTATAAGTGACTATGAATAGCAAAAAGTATATTTTAGGTTATGTAGGTGAATAAATTCTTTTATAGTCGGCTCTATCTGACTATGAATTTGCGCCAATATTTGTTTGTATTGTATTAGTTATTTCAGCTACTATTCGTATAAATTTCAATCTTTAAACTACAAGTATACAAATGTTAATAATTCAGGAACGTTTCAAAAAGTCTAATTTACTTTACGATATTTAATACAGACATGCATATGTTTGAAGTATAATGTACATATGTATGGATGATAGTTCCTTCTTTATTAACATGAAACACTCTGAAAATAATTTAATCTATGTATGTCTTAGCAAATTGTGACCAATTAGTACTACTATCAGCATCGACAGCGATGTCCTATCTTTCTGTATGAGTTTTCTTGTTCTTGTTTTGTTATACTCCGGCCAGTCTTCTTGATACGTCGCAGGTAGTTATTGATTTCCACCTGTTATTTGCTTCACTTAGTGTTTTTTTGTTCAATTTTGGTCCTGAAGTTACAGAGTTGAGGTTTAACCATACCATCTGCTTGATCTATATCTAGAGCGACATTGCTACCTAACAAGAATTAGTTAAGGGGAACTAACAAGAAAAAATTTACATTCAACAGCCTGAACCCGCCTCTAGACGGGTTTAAGAAAACTCTGGTAGCTTAAACATAAAAAAACACTTTTATCTGCTCACCTGTTATTTTTCCAATTTGATCTGATGGAAATTATTATTTTTTTTTAATAAATGAAAATCGTGTTTGCAAAAAAATATTTAATTTTGTGCTTGAGAGGGTATTTTTCACTTTGAACAAACTTAGCTTGCAAACGAAACGCACTACAGCTATGATATAAACAGCTATGCATAGAACAATATTAAAGAATGTCATGACTTGATTCAAACATGCTGTTCATAATAAGTGAATTTGCATTATATGTTCCTAACTTACCTATGTTTAATGAATTACATGAATTGTAATGTGAAAGGAAATTTAAATGCATTTTTTTATTACTCACTAGCTGATCCGCTTGGCTTCACCTGTGTATGCAAACAGTCGCGTTACACACATGAAAGATATTTGCCAACGCCACCTGTGCGAAGTTTTTGTGAAATCATATACGGGGAAAACTACATTTTCGTAAATATCTGCACCCTAGCGTCACCTATCGGGTCGAAATTTTGTGATTTTCTCTCTTAGTACCAAACCAACATATGTTCTGAATATGAGTCCATCAATCATAAAACATAGCAACATCCTTATATTTGCCGACGATATAAAGATCAGTAAAGCAATTACAACCATAAATTATTGTAGACTTCTGCCATCCGATATTGATGGCTCCAGTTTTTGGTGCTGTAAAAACAGTTTAGTCCTTAACCCACTCAAGTGTCAGTCCATGACCTTCTCTAGGAAACGGGTACCGACTATATTCAACTACTTGATATCGAATCACTCTCTCAGTCGGGTTTATAGTTTTAAGGACCTGGGTGTTTATTTTAGCCCTGAACTTGATTTTAAAGTGCATATAAACCACATTGTCAATAAATCAAATTCAATACTAGGTTTCGTTAAAAGATGGTGTAAAGAATTTAAAAATCCTTATGTCACTCTCTCACTATTTAACAGTCTTGTCCGTCCTCACCTCGAATATGCTTCGCAAATATAGACACCTTATCAGAAAGATCTCAATACTCGTATTGAAGCCGTTCAGTGACGCTTCATTCGATTCGCATTGAAAGGTCTTCCCTGGGACGATCCTTTTAACCTCCCCCCATATTTGCATCGGATAAAACTGTTGCAAATGCAGCCTTTGGCTCAAAGAAGGGTCAATAATGATATCATTTTTATACATTAACTGATTTCAGGTCTGATTGATGCACCTGACTTATTATCCTGCTTAGGATTAAACTTTCGTGAGGATCGCATTACCTGCGTAGTATAGAGTTACTGCATGTTCCTCATCACAGAACAAATAACGGACTGCATGAGCCTATTAACCCCATGAGTAAAATCTATAACTTAAATGTAAACTGTGGGCACCGTAGCGCAAGTGGTTAGTGCGTCGGACTACTGAGCCAGCGGTCTTGGGTTCGAATCCCGCCGCAAACACCTAAAAGTTTTTCACAGTGCCCACCTCTTTCGAATGTCTGCCAAGCATCAAAGAGTATCATTTGTCACGATTGAGCTTCTCAACTCGCCGTTCGGAGTCGGCAAAAAACTGTAGGTCCCTTCCATTCGTGCAAAAATATAACACGCACCCACAAATGGTTGCGAGAAGCAGGCCGAGGTTCACCTCGAGCTGTAGCGCCAACTAAGTAAGTAAGTAAATGTAAACTTTCTTGACTTTAATCTTAAAAAGATTACATTAAAAAATGTATTGCGTAATGCAGTTCCTCGAACATAAATTACTATTATGTATATTTGTTCTTATATTTGTTTATTTATTGCTAGTGGTACTGTTGAAATATAGCGTAGCCTAACCACTAACACCAGCACTAAATGATGAGCCTGTTGATGCATATTTTGCCCTGGCAAATTTCTACTTGTGATTGTTTCTTGTATTAAGCACACCATGACACAGATCTGATAGTATTTAAAAAAAAATGAGTCCATTTGGTCAATAAATATAGAATTTTCGAATAACTTGATTTCAGCACCACCTATCGAATTTTTCTTTCCTTTAGAACCTCATTCGGACTATAACGACAAAATAAGCCAAATCGGTCTAGCCGTTCTCAAGTTATGCGGTTACCAACGATCAGCATTTCATTTTTATTATACATATAGATGTGTACATTCACATGTAGTCTATTATTTTTACAATTAAGCTCATCATGTAGGTTTCATCGATTTAATTCTTTTAATGAGTTATTATCGATTGTTTAATAACTTTTCAAGTTCCCATTCGGAAAACCCGTAATGATTTTTGCTAGACTGACCGTCTCTTGGCTGCCATATAAATTTTCATGTGATAATGTCACATTTCTCATCTTATTCTACTTGTCAAATCCTTTCCTTTGATACCAATGTCAATAGGGTTGTGAAGAAAAAGGTAATTCGCCATTTTGGGGCTTGCGCCATATTCAATTTGGTAAATTTAATGTTACCGTATTCGACTTGACAAGCAGTTCCATTTGATATCTATGCTAAGCACTTCGTAAAGATAACGGTAATCCGCCATCTTGGGGCGTCCCCCATATTGCATTTCTTGTGACTACATATAGCCTTAGGCCACGTTCAGACACGGCGTTCCCACTGCGGTTCTTATTTATATTACCGTCCCCATATTCGTTCACACACAACCCGCAACTCAACCGCCAGAAAATAGAACTGCGTGGTTGTAGTTTTATAGTTTGATGAGACTGTTCGGTTGATTTGCGGTTGCAAATCTACGGTGTTTGGTCAAAAAGACATAAGTCCTAAATCTTAGTTTTGAGATAAATGCATTTTCAAAATTCAATAATTTCTTCTAAATCCAGTTTTAAGTATTAAACTAATATTGTAATACCATAATAATATAAATTATAAGATGTACAACATTCAATTAATTAAATTTAAAAAATCGTCCCAAAAATATGTTTTAAGGGAGATACATATGTTGTTTTGATCAAACGATACTTTGATCTTATTCATCGGGTTGAGATAAGATCCAGATTGAAAATAATTTTAGTATCAGGTTTTTTAAAAAAATACATTTATTTAAGTTTAAAAATAAAAAACAAAAGAAAAACGTGAATAGTAGTTGAAACAAAAGAATACTATTCATGTCATGAGTTAACTGTCGTTTTGACCAAGTTATTATTTGAACAATTTAAAATTTTCACTCGGTCAAAACAACACATGTGGAGTTATGTCATTCTGATCACGTAATTATTTGGAAAATTGAAAGTTTTCGCGCAGTCAACACAATACATGAGGAGTTATGTCATTTTGATCAAACACAATTTTTAAAATAATTGTAATGTGCTTTTAGGACCACGCAATAACTTTGGATTCGGGCTACTGAAACTTATGCTGTTAAGACCAAACGAATATAGATTTTTTTCTGAATAGTTCTACATACTCAACTCAATTTCGCAAAAAATTGACTTATGTCTTTTTGACCAAACACCGTAGAAATCACAGTGCCACCTATTCCGAATGTTTGACAAGCATTCAAGAAGTCATCATTATTTGTCGTGAGGAGCTTTTCAGCCGTTTGGAGTGGGCAAAAACTGTAGATTCCTTTCATTTGTGCAAAAAATATAACATGCACACACAAACGGTTGCGAAAAGCTATAGATTCCGTTCTACGAAGAGCTGCTAAAGCTATAAATTTATTTATTTTTTACAATTAAAATTCTAAATATCTTCTATATATATAAAAATCAATTGCTGTGCGTTAGTCTCGCTAAAACTCGAGAACGGCTCGACCGATTTATATGATTCTTTTTTCGCTTTGTTTAACTTGAATCTTGAATCAGGGATGGTTTATGAAAAAAGAAAATTCAGAAAAACCCCAATGAAAAGCTGGAAAATCGAAAAAAATTAAATTTGGGTTTTGTATGGGAATTTTGAATTTTTTTGTTTGTTTTTTTTTAAATATAGTAGGTATCTACGTTGAAATAAAAGCTTTGTATATACATTCCTATAGTAACGCCATGAAATTCAGTAGAAACGTTGTACCAGTATCCCGACAAAGCTTTGGCGCTTCAATCGGTCTAAAATGAAAACTGGATTGTGTCCTGAATTGATTTAGACGGAACTTTCAAGTTTTGTGAATGTCGTCCAAAAAAAAGCTATTTTTCAACGAAAAAAAACAACAACAAATATTTATTTTTTGTACGACCGGCGCAAACGAATGTATTTCGTAAATAAATTTGTTTACTGGTTACCATATTTCATTTTTTCACCCCAATCACAATTTATTGTTCGTTGCCAAATATTTAAATCCCGCAACATAGCAATTCAATGTGATTTTCGTATTCAAGAATTGCTGTAATACTTTTACAATAGATTTCAAAATATGTAATTATGTATTTAGTTTTTAGAAATTATTGTTTTCAGCATCTGTTCTTCTGCGTATTTTCTCCTGCAAATGTTCATTCGGAATAAACCTGCACGTTTTGGATGCAGGAAAAACGGAGCTTTTGTTATTCACTAAGAAGCATAGCATCCCTCAATGGAATTCTAGTCTGGTGAAAAGCACTAGACAAAGTTAGCTTCGTAAATATACTTAGCAAAATCCAGAGAACGGCCTGCATCTGCGTTACAAGAGCCATGCGAACTACCGCTGCTCTTGAAACAATGTTAAATATGTTATGCTTTCGTTGGACATTTATGGTAGGGACATAGGAGCAAAAACGGCGATGCGACTTAAAGAAACTTCACAGTGAGTATCTTCTTACTATGGGCACGCCAGAATATTCGCAATGAATAATCTATGTAAATAGGGAAGTATACGGACTATGACTCCGCTCCTAGATTTCAATGTAAAATATAGGAAATATCTGTCTTAATGACAAATCCGCATTAGAAATCTACACGGATATCCGGTTAGTATCTCTGAACCAGATATCGAACAGATGAAACGCTGTGCTGGGTTTCTGGTCATAGTTATGTCCCAGGTAACTGTGAGGCAGACGAACTAACCAGAAAGAGAACAAAACTTGGATGTTTTATCACAGAAAGTGAACCCCATGTACCAATAGAAACAATAAAACAAAAAATCTCAGCGCAAGCTCTACAACAGGCTAATGAGAGATGGCCTAATCTTGACACGTATATCTGCGCCAGACAGACTTGGCCACTGCTAAACCAGCATAAAACTTGCCGCCTGCTAAAAATAAGCAGAGTACATATCGGCATACTAGTTGGACAGGTCATTGTGCAATAGGCAGATATGCCAGCAGACTAGGAATCCTCGCCAATGACTACTGTCACAGCTGCATGGATGAGGAGGAGGAGTTGCCCAGCTCTCTCCTGACTTCAGGGCAAGAGTGTAGAGTGCGTAACTTGACTTACTTTTGTTTTTTGATCAAAACATATGAAAAATAAAAAAAAAAACGTAAAATATTAATATTGTTGTATAAATTTGTTCCTTAAGTTTGTTTTGTTTGTTACCTGTTATAAATTTTCCAGAATTTGAGGCCGAGACCAAAATGCGCAATCTTGCCCCGAACGACTATACATATTTAACTCAAACTCATCGCGTAACATACGGGGAAGGGTTAAACAACGACTGGGAGTTAAATTAAAAATTAAAATGTCGGATTTGGCCCGCGTTATTTCTACACAAAACCACATAACAAGAACAGCGTTTTACCTAATAAGTTACACGAGTGTTTTAGTACACGGGCGAAGCCGGGCGGGACAGCTAGTAAATTAATATAAATTGCGGCAGTTAGGTTAGGTATGTCTGCGATACATCCAGATAAATACAATTAATCCATGCAGACAATTTAACAAAAAAAAATGTTTCTATAATTTCTAAATGAAATAGAAATACCTATGTATGTATTTTTTTTAATTAAATGTTTAAAAAAACATGCTAGCAATGTTATCGCTAACAAGAGTAGGTTTTTTTTCAGTTATTATTGAGTAAGTTTGTAGAGTTCAGGACCTTTGAATATATGCATTGTCCATTTTAGCATCTCTTTGTATGTTCATCTGTGTACGTTCATTTTGATGAAATATTGGCATGTACATAATATGTAAATTTTGTATGGTGACGTATAAAAACGAATGTATACAACATACATACATATGTATGTGTTTAACGACCTAAATGCAATATAATTTTGTTTAATTTTTGAAATTATCATCAATTCTTAATTAAATTTGTATTAATGTTTGTAATGTATTTATTATCTTAGGCATGGATCCAAATTGGCGTCATATAATTCCACCTGGGCAAAAGCATGTAGTTTCCGAAGGCCAATGCATAGAAAACTGTACTGGATATGCATTTCCACCACAAGGCATAAATATATTTGCTGTTATGATGCGAACTCATCAAATAGGCAGACAAATTAAACTTCGCCAGGTTTGCATAACCAATTTCTATTATCCAACAGTTTCGATTATCCAACTGAATCGATTTTTTGTATTAGATACGTAAAACAGACGAACTTCCACCAATTGCTCAGGATAGCAATATTGATTCCGATTACCAGGACTTTAGGCGATTATCAAATGCAGTGCGTTCACTGCCCGGAGATAGACTGATTGTAGAATGTATTTATGACAGTTCATCTAGAAAGGCTATTACTTTGGGTAAATATTTCTATTATAAATAATATGTGGACTAAAATCTATTTTATTTCTGTATTAACATTACATTTTTGAATTTTCAATTTAAGGTGGACTAACAATGAAAGAAGAAAGTTGTACCGTTCTAACGCTTTATTACCCACGTCAGAAAAAACTAACAACATGCCATTCGTTGCCGAGCCTTCCAACGGTCTTGCATTCATTAGGGATTGAGCAGTTAGCTACGTAAGTTAAAATTTCTATTTGGTTGAAGAACTGACCCAACAACAAAAAACGTAAAAAATTTAAAATTGTTGACTTTTAAACCGAATTATATAGTTCGTAGGAGTGTATAAGACAAGTGTTAACGATATTTTTTTTCATTAGAACTACATATTGGGTGGTGTGAATAAAAACTGAGGGTGAGTGTTCCCTCAAGTTTTTAAAGGGAACCCTCCATTTAAGGTGGATAAAAATATTTTTCGTTAAGTTGAACGAAAACACTTCCCTCACACATTTTGGCATTTAAGGGTTCTCTCCATTTTGATGTAAATAAGGTCGCATTTCATTAAGGGAACACTCGAGAAAGTTGAGGGTGCTTGTGAGGTACTTTTGAAATAATTAAACATGAATACCATTATGCGGGCGATGAAAATATGGATGAAATCGAAGAAAAACCGACAAAAAAATAAGATTTGAATGGAGGAATAAGATTTTGTTAAAATCTCGCAAGTTTATCCATGTTTGTTTGAAAAAAAAACAAATTCCAGCGATGAAAATTAATAATCAAAATGCGCTGCGAGCTGTGGAAGAAAAAATACAAAAAAGTACATGTGCCATTGAACTGAACAGCTCCAGTTGAATTTTTATTAAAAATGTTAACAACAGCTGAGTTGCGCCAAAATAAAATAACCCATGTGACCGAAACGCCGAGAACTATAATTTTCAATTTTTCGCGTTTGTACGTCCCAAAATATGATTATTAATTTTTATTTCAGTTTTGGTGGTAAATCTCAAGTAACTTGGGAATTGAATTTGGGAAGTGCCTACTTGAAAAAAATTTTATTTTATAGAATATATTTGCTTACTGATAGCTGCTGTAAGTTCATTGCACTAGCTCTCCTTCATTGCAAAACAAATAGAAAAAAAACATGTCGGTTTGACAGATGGCCAATAATTCGAAATTATAATTATTTATTTATTTATTTATTTATTTGTAATTATTCGTGCATATGTATGCAGTATGAATGTAGGTTAAAAAGTTTTACTTCTGTCACGCGTAGTTTATTCACACAATTGCTTTTATTTAAGTACGTTTTTGTAACTTCATTTAATTGCTACAGGGATTCGAATCCAGTATTGATTTCATCGCCAGCAGAATTGGCCGGTATGACACTGGAATCACGTTTAGTTTCGTATGACTGGGAAAATCAATTTGACAAATTCCAACAAGCGACCAGGCGTGGGTCTTTTAAACCACTGTGTTGGGGAGCCAAAAATCACTTTATACCGGTAAGTTTCTATACTCGCATTTATGTTATGTACATTATGTACATACAATATTTTACATTCATGTTTAAAGTAGTTTGTACAAACATTATCTGCATACATTGTACTTAACTTAAACTTTCGTATTTGTACAAACATTATTATGTATATATGTTTATGAACATTTTTATTTTAATTTATGCACCATAAAACTATATGTTTCTTATTAATTACAGGGCTCCGAATACCTCGAAGGATATAGTATCAATATAACAAAAACGTGGAACAAGCCGCGTCGTTGCAAGCCAAAACGATTGTTTGTCACTGAAACAATTCCAGAGTTAGAACTGCCTGTTCTTCACGAATTGGATAACAATAATATCATTGAAGGCGCGGCAAGGAGTAGTCGCAGTTCTGCTACTGAAGCGATAGGATTAAGCAGGGCTCAAAGTTTCAGCCGAACATTCACAACAACCTTCTGGTATACGAGTATAGTATTTATTTTGAAACGACTGAGAAGGAACTCGCTGACGTGAGACTGGTTATGTTGTTATAATAAATAGTATTCCTTATTTTTTGAACTTTTTTTTTTTTTTTTTTTGTAATATGTTTGCCTTTCTATGATGCGAAAGGGGAAGCATACCTAAATAAATTAAATATATGATCAACTATTTTTGCGTAGAAATTCATATATTTTGTAGAATAAATGTAGCATATGCATATGTAGAATAGGTATTTCATAGTGGCTAGCAAGACAAGTTATCTATGTAGTTGTATAGTTTTTAAACTATTAGTTTAGTCCATAGGGCTACGTGTAGATAATTGAACTACGTTTAAGAGGATATGTCGAATGAAAGTGAGAGAAATTTGATCGAAGTTTTACGGTGCATATAATTTCATACCCACATACAAAAAGTTATAACCGCAAAAAGTATAGTCAGTAGAATAAATACTTCTCTATTTTGAGCTATACTGACTAAAAACATAGGCGCAAATTTATAGTCAGATAAAGCCGACAATAAAAGAATTTATTCACCTACATAACCTAAAATATACTTTTTGCTATTCATAGTCACCTTATAGTCGACTTTAAACATATGTATAGCCTGCTCGAAATTTAAAATTACCCAAACGTCACTTTAAATATTTATAGTCGGCTCTAAATTTCTCATATAATATTTTGACATTTGGGTTTGTTCGTTCAAACCACTTTACAAAAACATACCAACGTTGATACTATCTAATACCAAAGAATATACAAACCCAAGAAGTCTCATCTGCTACCAAAAAATTATCGAAAATGAAAAAGCTCTTTTGCAACGTAAGAGAAGCAATGAAAAATTACAATCCAATTGAGATTGAAAAGAGGCAAGACAAAAAAGTTTTTCTTTTGACATTTTGTAGGCTCGGATCATAGTATATGTAGCACACCACACAATACATATACAGCGCATAGTCACATGTATTGAAAGCAAAGCAAACCAATTCATTTCATTTTTTCAGTTTTTCATATTCCAGAAGAATTATAACCGAAATACTGATTTTGGTAATTTGAATGCCCCATCGGAAGAGTTCTTTGAGATAACCAAAAAACATATTTTAGTATTCGACTTAATTTTTTCATCGCACGCAGAAATCAGGAATATAAAAACAGATATAGTTGCAAGAGCGTAGGTAACACCTGAATGGTTTTTTATGGAAGCATGTCATTTTATAATTGCAATTTCACATAATAACCTTAGCGACAACTAAAGGCACCTGTTTTCAGTGACCTAATCAACGCATACTCTACATTGGGTCAATGAATGCCGAATATCGATTCCTATTATGTGTACGAATCCTATTAGCATACATCCAAAAATACCAAGATTCTATACTCGCACACATACATACATACATACATACATACCGAGCCACAAAATATCAAAAATAAACAACAACCGAAGAAAATAAAATTCTTATTTTCAACCCCACCATGCGAAAAAAAAACCTTAAGGGACCATCCACTATAGAGCGTGCCGGTCCAACCTAGTCCTGCTGATCATTTTCTCAACTTTTTACATTCGATACAACAGCATTAATCTGCCCACGCATAGCAAACACTATTTCATTTACATCAAATCATTGTACTGACCACCTAGAATCACAAATCACGATAAAGCAATTTGAAACGAAATTAAAGTTTATTGAAAAATCATGTAGTGTATACTGGCCCTTTTCGTAGGCACAAAATTGAAGAAACCGGTTTCTACTTTACACATTTCCTCAGTCATTTCATCAGGGTTCGGACCCCAGAAATAAAATTTGGGAGTAGATTAAGAAAAAAAGCGGAGCAAAACCAAATTTTGCGAAGTAGATTTGTAGGCACGAAAAAAATCTTCGCAAAACAAACGCAAAGGAGATAGAAAGCGTGTTTTTTTGTTACCAATAATAGGTATAGAAAAATCTCGCATAATAAAACGATTTTCACGGCTAAAGTTGTCTAAATGTACACCTGACACTACTGGACATAGTAGGTCTGTTCCTTTACTTTTTGCTCCAAAAATAGTAAATTATTGAATTTTAAGGAGTGGGGGTAAAATTCTCTGAGTAAGTCAAAATCACCAAAAAGTAAAGGAACGCTATTAACCACAAAAGCTGCTACAAACGAAATGTCATAAACATATGTGAAGCAAAAGTAACCAGAGTATTGTTGTATGATTTTGGATTTTACAGAAAAGTCCACCCCTGATGATTTCCCAGAACCAATACAGTATGCAATATATTGCGAACTGCAAATTTCAACATTCAGAACATTCAACTTTCATCTGTTCCTTTTCTCTCCATTTTTTTACTTTTTGAATTAAAATAAAAAAAATGCAAATAATTCAAACGAGTGAAACAGCTGACTTTGACAGATAGTTCAATTTCTACTGGATGAAATTTGTCCAGTAAGAAATAGTAAGATTTTTTAGTGAGAGGAAATTTTTACTCTCTCGTTGCCTCTCTCTTTTACTACTTTTTTGTGTAAAGGAACGCGATTTATCTAAAACCAGTAAGAATCAGTAACAATTTTCAAGTAAAGGAACAGACCTAGTGACACTTCAGTTCTAGTATTTATGTTTCTTTGGATAATTAGAAAACAGGATATTTGTATTCAGACATTTTTCAATTTAGCTACACAAAATAATTTATTTTAATAATAAAAAACCTTTTCTCCTTTGAAGACATCATTCTCTGTCCAATTTTTTCATATTTGACATTTTGCATAACACTTTTCGAGAAAAGTAATTTAGTAGCACAGGTTTCATCGTGGCAAAGTTCGTAATACCCGATAGCTATATAGGATTAGTTCTTATCGTATTTTACATTTAAAGTAACAAGACAACACAACAAAACAGAATTGTACACACTAGCCAGTAATTGAAAATAGTAAAACACAGATCCCTACAAATGAAAATGACGAGAAAAAAAACTGAATTCTATTCAAACTTAGACATTCACAGATTTTTCAAAACAGATTTTCCAAATGATTAGTGCTGGCATTCCATTATTTGGTTGAATTTTTCTGTGTGAAAAAATTGGAGTAGATTTTGAGCGAAGCGGAGTGTCGGAGTAGATTTTTCTTTTCTTTAAAAAGCGGAGTAGATCTACTCCGATTGGAGTAGGGTCCAAACCCTGCAATTCATTCTGTGTGTCATAAGAGAAGCTCTTAAGGGAAATAGTAGGATGAGCGAAAAAAGCTTCCTAAAAGAGTAATCTAAGAGAGCATGTCGTGATACTACGAGCTACGACCCGCCATACAACAATTTTATATGAGATGCGACTTCTTGGGTTTGTGTTTATGAATAACAATAAGAATAATAAAAAGTTATATCCGGCTTTTTTATTTAGTGCCGGCTGTTACTATAGTCGGCTATAGGCACTGACTATAAATTTGCGCCATAGTTTGTTGTACAACTTTTTCTAATTATTTTTTTTTATTATTGTACAGTACGCCCTCGGTAAAAGCAACCGATAGAAATTTGAGCAGTTGCGTTAATTGAGGTTGTTGCAATAACCGAGTCACAAAAGAGTACGAAAAATAAAAGAATAATGTTCGTCGTAAAAGAAAAGAAAAATAATATGTATATTTATTTTTGAGTGAATTAACTGTAAAATAACTGCCCAGTTATAGTAAAACCAAACACCAAAAAATAGAAACAAATATAAAACAAAATAAGAGATCATGTATGGAAAGTTGCGTTTACTGAGTCACATTTTTTTTAAAAGTTGCAACTACTGAGTCACTAATAGTAAAAATTTGGGTGTTGCCTTGACCGAGGTATTGCGTTTATCGAGGGTTGCTTTTACCGAGGGCGTACTGTGTTTAAATGAAACACTAAAAATTTCGATATTCTCTCTCATAATCGACAAAAATCAGTAATTTTCTAGAGCTCGAAGTTTTTTATACCAAAAAAAAAAATATATTGAAAAAGGAAGAAAATCAAACAATAAATATTTATGTATACATAAAGGAAAGAGTAATGTGGAAAGAAATAACTTAAACTGGCCAGTTAAAAACATGCTTTACAAACCTGCAATTCAATTTAATACCTTTGTTTAAAAATAGCTTTACGAAAAGGCATTGTATTTTTTACTTACAGCAGCAAAGTAAAGGAATTGTGAGAACATGCGCAAAATCAAAGTGTACGAACATTATTTTTCTATGTCTGTCTTCTGTTATTTTTTCTTAATAACTTTGTTTTTGTGACAATTAAAATGTAATATAATTCCATAAGAGATAGTATCGCAGTTGTAGAAAATACAGGAACCTATATTTATAAATATATATCGTTTACTATTTTTAGTACCTAATATACTTTTGTTGGTGCGAAAATATCAAATATAGTATATACATACATACATACATACATATATATGCATATACACTTGATGAACAAAAATAATAATGTGAAAATAAAGCAATAAAACAGTAGAAAGTCTAAAATAAATATAATATAATCTATTTAGTTGATTAATAAAAATACAAATCAACTTAACATAATAATTAAAATACTCATTCGTAAATGTGTGTGAACAAAATGTATTCGAGGACGTTTATAAAAGTATCCTCAAGTCCCTCCCATTTCCTCCACCTTTTACTACGTAAAAGCCTAAGTGGAAAAAACCAATTCCATTGTACTATTTTTCTGTCTATTAACATACTGTACATACATATGTGATTTTATCCTATTTTTAATTTAATTATTATTATTTTAAGTAGTATTGTGTATATTTAGATATTCCTTCGTTGTTGAACAGTGATTTTAATTGTATTATTGAGCTGATAATATTTAAAAAATAAGAAGTAAGTAAATAAGTAGCTACTAAGAACAGGTGCAAGCCCCTAAGTTATAAGCAACTAAAATTAAAGGCCATGATATTTATGTCGAAGAACAAATCACATTTTATATTTTGTAAATATTTTTAGTTGTAAAATTAAAAGAAACAGAAAATAAAAAGGAACCCCAATTTTTAGAAAACGAAAAATAAATGTTTTGTTTTTACCTTGAAATAAATGCTCAGGCCTAGGGCATCACGGCAGATGGGTCACCACCAGCGATGCCAGATGTGGGGATTTTTCCCCATTTTGGGGAATTTTTCACTTAATGGGGAAAAGTGCTCCAAATATAGGGAACAACTAAATTCAAACATATTTATTAATTTAACATATTTAAAAATAAAAATCGGGTACTTTACTTTCAAATAAATACCAAGCACGAAAAAATTACCGCGTTTATAGCACCACAGCGGTTTATAGCTCTCAACATACATGTTTCGAACTCAACATAACCTTCGTCACAGGCGTCACTAACTTCAACCCAGCACCTCCTATATGTGAAACAGGCCGCAATGCTCCGTGAAAATGTCAAATGCCACGTGCACCTCTTGGCTTACAGAAAATGTAAACAAATGTACTACGGAAGCCAAGAGAATTTCTAGGTTTAATTATGTTACATTTATTGAATGAAAAGTTAATGGATGTGACTTGCAAATACTATATTTTGCAATAAAATAAAGTAGTTTATATCATTAGCCGTGTCTTTTATTAAGTGAGTATATACTCACTTTTCAATTTACCCGCACTACAAAAACAAATTCGCTTGCTATAACACTAGGTAAAATTCTCCAAGTAAACGATTTACTTGGTACAGCAGTTTCAGACTCTGAATACCAATGGCGCTGAAATCGGTTAAAGGTTGGACGAAAATTTGTTTTTGGCATTTGTAATTGGATGTGTCCGTAAGTTTTCCTTTTTTTTAAATGAAGTGGATAAATGCAGTGCTTTTTTCTGATTGGTTAAAATACATCGATTTTATGAATATGAACTTATTTTGTTAGAAAATAATGGTCAGATTCATAGCATTTGATACAAAATATTTTTTCGTGCTGTATTGAATTGATAAGGCTAAAACAAATTATAATAATACCTTTAATAAATGCACGATGACTAAGTTTACTTATTCATCTTTGTTATGTATTTATAAAAAAATATATCGATTACGTTATTGATTAAAAGTAATGTGTGTGTTTCTATTACTATTTAAAAAAAATTCGCTTTGAAAATAAACATCAAACATTGATATGCCTTTTATATTATTCGTTCAGCAGAGTATGATTTCTTTGGATTCAATTGTCATTGCGGCACGTTTAAATATATTCCGATTTAAATGAAACTTGTTTGTATGCGTTCTTAACCTTTAGGAACAAAATAAACGGGTACCTACTCAAAAAACCTTTTTTCCTTCATACAAATAAGGACCACCCTAACCTTTATACTTGCAAGACTATAAGCCCTTTGTATGGTAAATTTGTAGGTAACATTATAGCGCACTAAAATAAGAAAAAAAATAAAAATTATTAGCGCACTTTACCGGGATAATTGCGATTTTCACTTAAATTGATTAAAAAAAATGTAAACAAAAGTTGTGATTGAAGACCAATAACTCGAAAATGAAAGCTGGAATGGTAACGGCAATGGGCAGCTGTGCTAAACATTGATCAACTGTCTATCGCTTTTTGGTTACTCTGAGTTTAATACACCAGAATTTAAAATTGAGTAATTATTACCTATTTCCCTGAATGAACTTTTTTAAACCCCGTGTGCATAGCTCCATGAGTGTTGATTATAGACCTACCCTCCCGTATGTTTTTTTTTAATAACACGGACCAATGAATAGTTTTCCGTAGTAGCTTTTTTAATTATAAATCCTCTTAACCAATTTACCGTGAGTGAATTATAAAACAAAAAACAAAAAAAGGTGTGTGCTTATGAACGTAGCCTCCTTAGATATCAAGCAAAAAATATGAAACAAAAGTGATTTCCTCAGCACGATCAATCAGCTGAAAGAAGAAAACGTAAAACTGAATATAAAGGTAGCATCTCTGGAGAGCAAACTAAACTGGAGTGCTGGGAAGAAGAACAACAACAGAAACAACAATAATGATGTTATTTGTGTACATTTCTCTAGTTTGGATGCAAAAGAAAAAATAACGAAAGCCACCTTTGCCCATAATAGGAGAATGCGAACGGAAACGACTGTCACTGGCGATTGTCAGATTCTAGTCGTTTTGTACGTGATTTGTTTGTTGTTTTGCAAAATAACTACTGAAATCGAAAAAAATTACTACCTAACAAAATAAAAATGATCACTTTTTTCGTACATTAATTTATGTTTCCACTGAGAATGCAAATCGTAGTCCTATGTACAAACCATTTTTTTATGTTCGACGTACATATATATGTAATGTACACAAGTACTACATACTTGCAAATGCATACATTACAGTATGGAAATGAAATCTAAGAACAATTATTCTTTAAAATGTTCCGAAGTTCCAAATTTAAATTTACACAGCTGTTACAGTCAAATGTCAAATTTTCGTACGAAAAAACGAATGGATTCGCTCCTTTCGTAAGTGAGCAAAAGTGGACGAAAATTTAACGAATCGAAGCGAAAAGCTATTATGGTTGTACAGTACAAATTCCTTGTGTTCGCACAGTTTCGTACGTGGTACGAACCCATTCGACTATTATAGTTCAGCCTTAACATTTATATCAACGATTGTTTTACTAGCTACACTAGAGCTTTATTTATGGAAGCAAAACAAGTTAAAGTGGAAAAAAACTACAAATATTTATGGTTCCAAAATTCGAGAATTTTAATGAGAAAAATTGAAAAAGGTAGGATTGTTGCTATAAGATCATTTCTTGATTTAGCTTCATTGAAAAACTAATTGTCTTTTACTTATTATTATTTATGTCCGATTTCAATATTAATGATAATCTTTTTAGCATCAACCCAACCATTAATACTTTATTTAACATCAATGATAAAATTCTTAATAGTAGTAGTTCAAATGAGGGTAACTCTTTTTTTGTTGTGCATCAAAACATACGTAGTCTGCGGCAAAATTTCGATCTATTACCCGATCTTATATTCGTGAGTGAAATTTGGATTTTTAATTGTGAAAAAGAAGATTATTTTATTCCGGGTTATAATTGGTATATGAAACGTACGCTGCAGGTTGAGTGGGAGTTTTTGTTCGTGACTCTTTGCATTTTGGCAACTATAAAGTAAATTGGCTTAATTTTTCAAGTGCTGATGCAATTGAATTGTCTTGCACTATATGTCATGAAGTTTTTAAATTTGTTTGTGTGAATTTTCGGTGCTCTTAAGAACCGATAAAACGGCTAATCTTGTTTTCCTAGGTGATTTTAATATAGATATTCTAACTTCGAGTACTATATCTGACTCTTACCTCGCCATATTGGCTGAACATGGCCTGTATTCTTTTTTAAATGAAATTACTAGGCCTACTTCAAGTACATGTATCGATCATGTATTTGGTCGTTTCATGAAAGTGTCTGTGAATCAATGTATTGGTGTTAACCTCGATCTTCATATTACTGATCACTGTATGACTGGTATTTTGTTCAAAAGTTTGAAAGGTAAGAAGTCTGCGAAATATACTTCTTTGCCTGTAATAACCAAGATTAATTTTGACTTATTTAATATTGAGCTACGCTCTGAAACTTGGGAGGAAATATATTTAGAAGACAACGCATCTAGGGCCTATGATATGTTTTTGTCTTTCCTTCAAAATTGTTTAAGCAATTTTACCTATACTTCCCGTAAAAAATCTGAAGTGAGGCTAAAACCGTGGATACATATTTTTATTTTCAAGAAAATTAAACTTAAAAATAAATTACGAAAAATATGCCTTAAACACCCTCTTAATACTGCACTTAAGACCCGGTTCATAATTTTAAGCAAAAAGGTTAATAAGGATATTAAGCTGGCTCGAGATAGGTACTATTTCTCTGAAGTACAAGGTGCACTTGGTAACCCTAGGAAAGAATGGAAAGCTGTAAATAGCATTATTGGTGGTAACTCTCACAACAACGTCTCTAATGCCCCTATTCCGTAAGACAACTTTTGTTAAGTTGAGTTGAAATTTGGTTGAAATTTTTGCCCCTATTCCGTAAGACAACTTTTGTTAAGTTGAGTTGAAATTTGGTTGAAATTTGAAATTCGGTATTACAGAACACAACTCTGAGAAAAAGAGTTGCCTGTCAACATAAAACCAAGATGGCGAATCCTCTCTAGAGTTGTGTGGGAATTTTTCTGGCATTATGGTAGACAACGCAGTTATGTTTTGGTTGCTGGAGCTGTCAAAAACTAACAACTGGGTTTAAGCAGTTGTTTGAGAGTAAATGTTGAGATACGAAAGATGGAAAATTGACAAAAAGACGTATATCGGACAAATAAAATAATGCAATATTATTAATAACGTCATTAAACAATGTGTGCAGCTTAAAAGCATATAGTCCTCATTAGTTGGAGAAAATAGTCAGCACTCGGAACTGGTAGTGGTATTGCAATTGCAATCGAGCGTCCATGCAATTTTAACAAATCTTTGGTTTCGATTTGAACGAAGCAAAATGCTTCTGTGTTCAGTACAAAAACACTTGTAAATATTTAAAAATAACTGAAGTAATTTACACATTGCAAATGCATATTCTTTACTTAGCATTTTTTCTAGTTGGAATTGGAATATGTCACGGATAGATTTTCATATGCGCAATAACAATATTATCTTCATCATTATTATCATTAAAAAAAACAAATCAAAACTTCTTTTCATTCTGTTTTTATTGAATATTGAGTTTCTGTTGGCAAAATTATTTTCTACTTCGACCACCAGAGGTCAGATTTACGTTAAATAGTCAATTTGTAGTTGTTATTCGCATCTAAAAGTATGCAATTTTTTTTACAATCACAACTGAAAAAGGTTGTTTTATGTAATATGAAAAATTCGTTGAGTTGCGCGAAAGTGGAGTTGAATGACAGCCAACTCGAATAAATTGAGTTGTGTTATGGAATAGGGGCATTTAAATTCGGTATTGCTGAACACAACTCTGAGAAAAAGAGTTGCCTGTCAACATAAAATCAAGATGGCGAATCCTCTCTAGAGTTGTGTGGGAATTTTTCTGGTATTATGGTAGACAACGCAGTTATGTTTTGGTTGCTAGAGCTGTCAAAAACTAACAACTGGGTTTAAGCAGTTGTTTGAGAGTAAATGTTGAGATACGAAAGATGGAAAATGGACAAAAAGACGTATATCGGACAAATGAAATAATGCAATATTATTAATAACGTCATTAAAAAAATGTGTGCAGCTTAAAAGCCTTTAGTCCACATCAGTTGGAGAAAATAGTTTTACATCTTCAGCACTCGGAACTGGTAGTGGTATTGCAATTGCAGTCGAGCGTCCATGCAATTTTAAGAAATCTTTGGTTTTGATTTAAACGAAGTAAAATGCTTCTGTGTTCAGTACAAAAACACTTGTAAATATTTAAAAATAACATAAGTAATTTACACATTGCAAACGCATATTCTTTACTCAGCATTTTTTCTAGTTGGAATTGGAATATGCCACGGATAGATTTTCATATGCGCACAACAATAACAATATTATCTTCATCATTATTATCATTAAAAAAAAACAAATCAAAACTTCTTTTCATTCTGTTTTTATTGAATATTGAGTTTCTGTTGGCAAAATTATTTTCTATTTCATATTACATAAAACAACCTTTTTCAGTTGTGATTGTAAAAAAAATTGCATACTTTTAGATGCGAATAACAACTACAAATTGACTATTTAACGTAAATCTGACCTCTGGTGGTCGAAGTAGAAAATAATTTTGCCAACAGAAACTCAATATTCAATAAAAACAGAATGAAAAGAAGTTTTGATTTGGTATTTTTAATGATAATAATGATGAAGATAATATTGTTATTGTTGTGCGCATATGAAAATCTATCCGTGACATATTCCAATTCCAACTAGAAAAAATGCTAAGTAAAGAATATGCATTTGCAATGTGTAAATTACTTCTGTTATTTTTAAATATTTACAAGTGTTTTTGTACTGAACACAGAAGCATTTTGCTTCGTTCAAATCGAAACCAAAGATTTGCTAAAATTGCATGGACGCTCGACTGCAATTGCAATACCACTACCAGTTCCGAGTGCTGAAGATGTAAAACTATTTTCTCCAACTGATGTGGACTAAAGGCTTTTAAGCTGCACACATTTTTTTAATGACGTTATTAATAATATTGCATTATTTCATTTGTCCGATATACCTACGTCTTTTTGTCCATTTTCCATCTTTCGTATCTTAACATTTACTCTCAAACAACTGCTTAAACCCAGTTGTTAGTTTTTGACAGCTCTAGCAACCAAAACATAACTGCGTTGTCTACCATAATACCAGAAAAATTCCCACACAACTCTAGAGAGGATTCGCCATCTTGGTTTTATGTTGACAGGCAACTCTTTTTCTCAGAGTTGTGTTCAGTAATACCGAATTTCAAATTTCAACCAAATTTCAACTCAACTTAACAAAAGTTGTCTTACGGAATAGGGGCATTAATCAATCTGTATCTTTAAAGTGGGCTACGTAGCGCAACTGGTTAGTGCGTCGGACTACTGAGCCAGCGGTCTTGGATTCGAATACCGCCGCAAACACCAAAAAGTTTTTTACAGTGCCCACCTCTTTCGAATGTCTGACAAGCATCAAAGAGTATCATTTGTCACGATTGACCTCTCAACTCGCCGTTCGGAGTCGGCAAAAAACTGTAGGTCCCTTCCATTCGTGCAAAAATATAACACGCACACACAAATGGTTGCGAGAAGCAGGCCAAGGTTCACCTCGAGCTGTAGCGCCAACTAAGTAAGTAAGTAAGTATCTTTAAAGTTCTGTTGCATGGTGTATTTTCAAAAAAAAAAAAAAAATACAATCAATTAAGGACACATATTAAGGTAGGTAGTTTTGTTTTAAGTTTTGCACATAGAAACTTACGAAATAAGAAACTTATTAAGGAACTCATCCTGTTATAAATTTGACGTACGTGGCAATATTTTGAACATAAATGTGCGAAATGAGAGCCTTAAGCCTGATAAGACGTACACAGTCTTAACTATGAACCACTGATGTGATAGAGGTAGCGGCGACGTATAAGTACCTTGGTATTACCATCGACAGTCATCTTCTTTGGGAACCGCATATTTATGACCTTCGGAAAAAATTGAGAGGGTCCCTGTTTGCATTGTCTTTTATGCAACACAAATCTACAATTTGCGTCCAAAAGCAAGTATACCACGCTCTTATTGAGTCAAGGCTGAGATATGGTGTCTTGGCTTGGGGAAATGCGGCAGAGACACACATAGACAAACTGCAGTGTATCCAAAACAGGGCAGTAAAGCTGTTATCGAGAAGAAACATAGCAGAAAGTAGCTTACGAATACTGAGAGTAAGGCAGATCTTCAAGATGACAGCGGCGCTGGAATATTACGATGACGACCAGTTCCGGATACCAATCAGCCACAACTTTAATACGAGAAGACAAGCGAATGGGATGTACCAGCTTCCACATTACAACAACGCTTACGGTAGGCGCAAGCTAATGTATACGGTGCCAAATATATTAAACTGCCTTCCGCAAAACCTGAGAAACATATCGCAATGCAATACCAGAAAAAAAAATTAAAAAAACATTACTTAGAAGAAATGACTTAGGATCCATTTAATTTAAATGAAACAAAATCAGCACACACAAATTTCAATAGCTTTTCCATACTTATATCACAGACAATAAATAATATATATATTTATTGTCTGTGCTTATATGTTTTAGTTAAATCCTATTAAATATATAATAAAGATTTGCATACACTGTCTTTTAACGTAAGTTCATTCTGATAACATTAAACAAATAACTTATAAACACAATCTCCTTCAGATAAGCCATGCGGCTTCGCAGGTTATAAATAATATTAATGCAATGTCTATTATATGAAATAAAAAAAAAAAAAAAAAAAAAAAAAAAAAATTAAACTAAAGTTCTTTTGTTTGTAAGATTTTAGCTTTGTTCAATGGTGAAAAACTGGCAGAGAAAATCACAGATTCGTTAAAACTGTCAGATCAAATTTAGCACAGAAAAATACAGCTGTCAGGAAGAACAATTTCATTGTAATAATAATAATATTTGGCTTCAGCAGTCCTAGGTGGAATCAAGCCTAGCTTCCCGCAACCATTTGTGTGTGCGCGTTATATTTTTGCACGAATGGAAGGGACCTACAGTTTTCTGCCGTCTCCGAACGGCGATTTGGGAAGCTTTACATGACAAATGATACTCTTGAATGCTTGTCAGGCATTCGAAAGAGGTGGGCACTGTGAAAAACTTTTTAGGTGTTTGCGGTGGGATTCGAACCCAAGACCGCTGGCACAGTAGTCCGACGCACTAACTACTTGCACTACGGTGCCCACAATTTCATTGTAGATTATTGTATTGTATTCATGTTTTCCAAACTATTTATAGCGTTTTACAATAATTCGTTTCCCTTTTTCCGATTGAATTTCGATCAGACTATATCTAATTATTAGATGAACTCTGATTTTGTGATCTTGCATTTGGTAAACTTTTCTCATCGATTCACCTTTCACTTCGAGTAAAAAAAATCAAATATGCAATTACAGCTACCTACATCAAGAGTAGCTGCAAGATTTCCTGTATTTTTCTGTTCTGGAAGATCGGTTTCGGACTGACATTTTTCTCACTGAACACAAAACCTTGTAATTTTCTGCCCAGAATAGCCTCACTGAACAGACATTTTGTTATGAAGCTATTGTTAATTTATTTTTGTTTGCTTTGTTTTTGAAAATGAAATATTTTAAGTTAACTTTCATGCGGAAAAAAGTTTTCAATACAATTGGCTCCACTTCAGTACAATCTTAAAACAGTTCTAAGTACAACTCAAAACTGCCATTTTCCATCCCTGATCCTTTGTAGTTGTAGTAGTACAGTAGTGGGTATACCATTCACTACCATATGAGAGAGAGATAAAACCACAGATAGATACATAGATATCGCACGCAGCTCGCAAGCGCAACCCGAAGGATTGTTGCATCGATCAAACTCAAACAATTTTGAGTTCCATAGTCGAGCGAGTCAACCGTCCTCCAGTGTGTTGTGACTTCGGTATACACACATTTTTTTCATATTCCAGCCTTAATTTCGTATTTCCTCTCAATCGGACTTGTAAACGAACATATACGAACGACTGACTGGTCTATTTCTGGATATGAACTATACCTTATGGATGAGTATGAGAGATGAGATGAATGTATATTGTGCCTGTTAAGTGAGAGGTGACGGGTGAAGCTGAGTCTGAACTAAAAGAACTACTGAGCTAAAAGAACTACTGAGCTAAATGAGTTACTGAACTACTTCAGTGAAGTGAACTAGTTTGCCCAACTCTTGTTTCTATTATGAACATTACGGTAAAAAAAAGATTTTATGATTTTTGTTTAAATTGATTTATTTTAATATATTGGGGCTATTCTGCCCAATGTCATATTAAAAAGTTACAAGTCGCACAGAACAAAATATTAAAAATAATGCTTAATCTCCCTCGGCATTGTTCTACATTAGATCTGCACACGAGAGCTGGTGTTCAAATCGTCTCCTTCAGAATATGCAAACTTAACGTCACTTTTAGAATCAGATGCGATATTCCTGACAACCCCCTAATAAATGAATTAAGCCTACAGTAGCAAATTCTAATGCAATGTTCATAATATATTCTATATACATATTTATTTATCTGTTACCTTATTTACTTGTTATTTATTATTTGTTAATTAATATTTGTTATTCATTATTAATTATTTCTTATTTATAAAATAATATTTACTTGCTTACTCACTTAGATGGCGCTACAGTACGCTGTACAGCTCGTACAGTTCGTGGTTGAATCTTCTCCTCCAGAACCCGTCAACGCAAACGGGACCGAATATCTTACGAAGGATTTTTCTCTCGAAGCGACCAAGGATATCTTCATCTGCTTTCGATAAAGTCCATGCTTCAGCTCCATAAATCAAGACTGGGATGATAAGGGTCTTATATAGAGTCACCTTAGTCGATCGAGAAAGGACTTTACTACTCAATTGCCTTCTTAGCCAAAAAGAAACTGCGGTTGGCAAGAGTAATCCTTCGTTTGATTTCCGACGAGATGTAATTTTTTGATGTTATGGCAGAGCTGAGGTAGACAAAGTCCTTTACTACCTCAAAGTTGTAGCTGTCTATTGTGACGTTCTGTCCAATTCGTCGATGTTGGGTGTCCCTTTTTGTTGACAGCATATACTTAGTTTTGCCCTCGTTTACCGCTAAACCCATTTTGGCCGCTTCCACTTCTATACTCGCGAACGCACCGGTGACTGCTCGCTGTGTTCTACCAATGATATCAATATCGTCGGCGTATGCAAGTAGTTGAACGGACTTTTGAAAGATCGTTCCTTGTGTGTTGGCTTGTGAGTTTCGAACAATTCTTTCAAGTATGATGTTGAAGAAGTCGCATGACAGCGCATCACCTTATCTGAATCCTTTTTTGACATCGAAGGTCTCGGTGAGGTCATTACCAACCTTGATGGAGCAGCGAGCTTTCTCCATCGTCATCCTGCACAGACGGATGAGTTTGGCAGGGATGTCAAAACTAGACATGGCTCTATACAGTTCATCCCTCCATATGCTGTCATAGTCGGCCTTGAAATCGATGACCAGGTGGTGAGTCTCGACTTGGACTTCTTGGGTTTTTTCCAGGATCTGCCTGAGTGTGAAAAATTGGTCTATGATGGACTTTCCTGGCCTGAAACCGCACTGATAGGGGCCAATCAGGTTGTTGACGAAAGGCTTCAAGCGTTCACACAATATGGCCGATAGGATCTTGTAGGCGATGTTCAGGAGACTGATGCCTCTGTAATTGGAGCAGTTGAGAGGGTTTCCTTTCTTATTGTTATGCATGCGCATAGGTTTTTGTCTTTTTTCTAAATTAATATCATTATATGAAATACTGATTTTGCTTTTCTACCGGACGCGCGTGGCCACAATGCACAGTATTGTAATGTGAGCATTTTGTTTACTGCGTGCGGCTTCACACGCGCTCGACGGTTCTGTTCGAGTCAGCATATTCCATTTTCAAATCGCATAGCACCGCTCCATTGGAAGTCTTGGTAGTCAGTCGTAATTTTAACACATAGCAATAAAGATAAAATAAAAGAAGTTTGTCTTTGAATTTTATTCCGGCTCGGCATAACAAATTTTGGTGGCAGCGGTTAAATATTTTCAACAGTGATACGCAAACTCCGAGAAATTTCCTAAATTCTCTGGAAATATCCCAAATTCGGTGTGATACGCATAGTAGCGTTAGTTGAAAAAAAAAAAGTGAAAAAAATCATAAGCAATTTCAATTGTGATACGCATAGTAGCGTTAGTTGAAGAAAAAAAAAGTGAAAAAAAATCATAAGCAATTTCAATTGTGATACGCATAGTAGTGTTAGTTGAAAGAAAAAGAAAAAGAAAAAAAATCATAAGCAATTTCAATTGTGATACGCATAGTAGCGTTAGTTGAAAGAAAAAGAAAAAAATCATAAGCAATTTCAATTGTGATACGCATAGTAGCGTTAGTTGAAAAAAAAAGTGAAAAAAATCATATGCATTTTCAATTGTGATACGCAAAGTAGCGTTAAAAGCAAAAAGAAGAAATAAACATTTTCAATTGTGACACACAAAGTAGCGTTAGTTGGAAACAAAAAGAACACAAAAAGACATTTTCGATCGTGATACGTAAAATAACGTTATTCGAAGACGGCAAGAAGGAGGTGAGGAAGACATAAAACAACTGAAGTCATCAAGATCCTGATCATGAAGGCGTGTTTATTTATGTAAGAAACAGAATAATTAAATAAAAAAAAAATGTGTCGGAAGCGAGTAGCGCAACTAATCATTTTGATTTTTCGGAAGAAGCATTAAAACTAAAATATAAATGTATTTGCAAGGAAAGTGGATTCACCACTGAATTACAATTAAGTCAGATATTAGAAAATGTAAAAATAGACTCCGGAACGGAAGAACAATACTTAGTTTACCATAAAGGAAATGCATATAGTAGATATGTCTTTCTACAATTAGTTTATGAGGAAATGGGTAGTGAAAAAGAGAAGCTACATAATTTAGAAGAGGCAATTAGCAAACTCAGGAATATGGAGATAATAACGAGTAGGGAGAATCAGACAGCTGAAAATTCAAAAGGAGCTATTCCAAAGAAAAGCAAAGCAGGTATATCGGAAGGAGTAGAGTGGAACACAGAGTTAGGTGAGAATAACTTCAAAAGAAACAGGGCAGAACAAATGAGGCCAATTAGGGAAAAACATAGTATAGACAATAACCGAAATGCAACGCAAGATCCATCAGTAAGCTTGGAATTTTTATGTAAACTAATAACACCGTTCGATAGTAATCCGAACAAAGTGCATAATTTTATTTCAAACGTGGATAATGCTATCTCACTAGCAACATTAGAACAGAAACTATGTCTCCTACCCTTTATAAAAAGTAGAATTTCGGGAAACGCGGAGACAATTCTTATGAATAAAAGAATCCTTTCATGGACAGATTTAAAAATCGAATTAAATCGAATGTTCAAAGAGAAATACTCACCAATGCAATTGCATTTAGAAATGACAAGATTGCAACAAAACAAAAACGAAACGGTGATGCAATACGTACAAAGAGTCGAGACTCTTCAGAGACGACGCACTCAAGACATATATTTAAATAACGAAAATGATAGGTTATTCGACGGACAATTGTATATGATTGAAAAGGACGTTCTAAATGCTTTTATTAATGGCTTAAAGGAAGAAATAGGGACTTTTGTAAACAGCCAAAGACCATCGACATTAGCAGAAGCTTCTTCGTTAGCCATACAGGAGGAAACAAGGCTAATAGGAAAAAGAGCAACTTATGGGTACAATAATAATGACTATACTCCAAGAAATTTGATTAAAATTAACCACAACGTAATTAAATGTTTTAATTGTAACAAATTGGGACATATTAGTAGGGATTGTAGAGCTCCCAAGAACCAACGAATTGATTACAATCGATATCACTTAGGTAGAGGAGACGGTCAAACAAATCACAATAAGTTTTTAACTTTAAGAGATAATACTCAAAAAGGGCACCCAGATAAAACAGGTAGTGCAGGAACAAATCCGAATCAAAATAACTCAAAAACTTACACAAATAAGCGAACGATTTTTCGACAGAAGGAACAATAAATGAGGGTATTGATTCCTATTATAGTGAAAGCCCTCATGTAATTTTGAGATATGATAATAAAAATTTTAAGTTCTTGGTTGATACAGGTGCATGTATTAGCCTTATTAAAGCTAAATGCATATACGAAAGTGATGTAAACTTTCAAGATACAACGAGTTTCAAAGGTATTGGGAGAACAAATAGAACTAGCATTGGAAGTGCTGATATTACAGTAGAATATGATGATAAAGAAAGTAATGAAATATTTCTGATTGATACAAATTTTCATGTGGTGAACGATGATGTCATAGGATACTATGATGGTATTCTTGGAATTGACTTTTTGAAAGAATCTGAATTCTGTATAAACCTTAAGCGAAAAGTTATGTATAATGATAAAATTATAATGGCTTTGCTATTTAATGAAGATAAGGAAATATACGAGGGGAATAAAGCCCTGACCCTGTCTTATAAAAACGATAAAAGTAATTGTCACTCGAGATGTACTACATTCGGAAATGAAATTTATAGGGTTGGGCATGAAATCCCGCCTCACAAAATCCCGACTACAAAATCCCGACAACAAAATCCCGACTGACAAAATCCCGACTGCCAAAATCCCGACTGATAAAATCCCGACTGCCAAAATCCCGACTTTGGAGAAAATAATAGTTTAAAATTCGCGCGCGCGAGTAAGTCATGAACGTGCGGCCATTTTATTTTTTTTGGTTTGTATGAAAATCTTTATATCCCTTCGCGGAACTATTTTCTCATTCTTATAAGAACGATTTATCACACGGCTCAGTACGTTTGGATAACTAGACATGATGAGAATCAAAAAGCGCTGTTCTTTTTGATTCTCATAAAATAATATTCACCACAAAATACTTATTTCGAAAGGAAGTTGTTTCGACACTAACAACCTCCTCGCGATGTCACACCCTGAACACTTCACTAAAAAAAACAAAAAAACCGAGAATTTACCAAAACACGCACTATGAATAAGATACAAAAATCGTTTGGTTAAGTGCACCGAATGAGAATCACAAAGAACAGCGCTTTTCGATTCTCATCAGATGCACTTAACCAAACGATTTTGCTAACAAATTCGTATTGTGTTTTGGTAAGTTTCTTGGTTTTTTTTTTCGTAGTGACATGGTGGGGTAGTGGGCGAACACATTCTTTTAAGAATGTGGAAAAAAAATGATAAGAGATTTAAAGATTCAATTTTTTTTTCAGCAAAAAAAAAAAATAAAAAATTCACTGCGAAACGAAAATCCCGACAAAGTCGGGATTTTTTCACAAAAGTTCATTTGTCGGGATTTTGGCAGTCGGGATTTTGTGAGTCGGGATTTTTAGAAATGCGATTTTTTTTTTGTCGGGATTTTGTATAGTCGGGATTTTGAAAGTCGGGATTTTGTGCCGTTCCCAATTTATAACATTGATGACACTGTAGTAACCAATCAAGAATGTTTAATAAAGGAAACATTGAGTAACAGTGACAGGCTAAACAAAATTTGGGAAAAAGTGAGAATAGATCATTTAGAAAGTAAAATTGAAAGGAAGGAACTAAAGAACTTAGTTAATGATTTCGAAGATTTATTTAGTTTGGAAGGTGAGGCATTATCAGCAACACCAGTAATAAAGCATAATATAAGAACAACTAATAGCTCACCAATTAATGCTAAAACATACAGGTATCCAAAAGTTCACGAGGAAGAGGTTAGAATACAAATAAAAAACCTCCTAGAAGAAGGCATTATACGCCATAGCAAATCACCCTGGTCTAGCCCACTGTGGGTTGTACCGAAAAAAACTGATGCAAGCGGGAAAACTAAGTGGAGGATGGTTATTGATTTTCGCAAATTGAACGAAATCACCATCCCTGATAACTTTCCTATCCCCAATATTCAAGAAATATTGGATAAATTAGGAGGAGCCAAGTTCTTCACAACTTTAGATTTAAAGTCTGGTTTTCATCAGATTCCTCTGGACGGAGCAAGTATTGAGAAAACGGCGTTTTCAACTCCATATGGTCACTTCGAGTTCACTCGAATGCCATTCGGATTGAAAAACGCACCGGCTTGTTTTCAACGCTTGACGAATAAGGTGTTAGAAGACTTGGAGGGATGTTTCGTCTATATTGATGATATGGTGGTTTTCGGCAAAACTCTGAAGGAACATAACATAAGACTTAGAAAGGTTTTCGAGAGGCTTAGGGATGCAAATCTGAAAATTCAGATGGATAAGTCAGAATTTTTACAAAAGAAGGTAGATTTTTTAGGGCATACAATTACGTGTGATGGAGTGTTACCAAACCAGAATAAAGTAGATGCTATTAGTAAACTGCAAGCTCCAACCAACCAAAAGGGAATTAAATCCTTCATGGGAATGATAGGTTATTATAGAAAGTTTATTAAAGATTTCAGTAATATAGCTTCTCCGATCTATAGATTATTAAAAAAGGACATGGCTTGGAATTGGACAGAAGTACAACAAGAAGCTTTCGAGAGATTGAAAAACGAGTTGAAAAATTTTACTTTACTTCAATATCCGGATTATAATAAAACGTTTACTATAACGACAAATGCCAGTAATTTTGGAATAGGTGCTGTCTTGTCTCAAGAGCAAAGTGGGAAAGATAGGCCAATACACTTCGTAAGTAGAACCTTGAATAATGCAGAACGAAACTATAGTACAACTGAAAAAGAATGCCTAGCAATCGTGTGGGCAATACAACAGTTTCGACCATATTTATATGGAAAACTATTTTTTATAAAAACCGACCATAGACCATTAACTTGGTTGTTTAACGTCAAAGACCCAGGATCTCGCCTAGTCCGTTGGCGATTAAAACTAGAGGAGTATGATTACAAAATTATTTATAAAAAAGGTGTAGACAATATCGTGGCAGACGAGCTTAGTAGAAACTTAGTATATCCCATAGATAAAAGATTTTATAGTAAAGAAGTTAGAGACAATATCAGAGAAATTTTTGGAAGTGATTCATCTGATTGTGAAGAAGACAATGATACATTGAGACGTATTTATAATGAAATTTGTGAGAATCCAACTGATAGTAAAACAAAAGTTATAGATAGTAGGATCAAAAGAAAAGATTGTCAAAAAGAATTAAATGATGGAAACAATACAAAAATAAGGCAGGAAGAGTTAGAAAATAGGGATAACATTATAATAAAAGAAATCAGTAACACTGATATTCAAGTAATAAGCGACACTGAAGAACAGCAGAAAATAATAAAAGAATACCATGACGGAATGATAGGTGGACACGGAGGACAGAAAGCGACCATTTCTAGAATTAAGGAAAAATTCTATTGGGCAAATTTAAATAAGGACGTTGTAGATTATATACGTAAATGTGTAGCATGTCAGAAACAAAAAATAAATAGACATCCCAGCAGAAACCCGATGAAAATAGTTTCATCAGCGGAGCATAGTTTGGAAAAGGTTGCAATGGATCTAACAGGACCCTATATAGAGAACAATAAATCGCTTTATTGTCTTACGATACAAGATGATTTAAGTAAATTTATTAAGTATATTCCTATTGCAAATAAGAAGAGCGAGACTATCGCTAGAGCTTTCACTGACGAATGGATTTTGGACTTTGGAATACCAAGACTCATACTTACAGATAATGGTGGGGAATTTGTAAATGAGTTATTGAAAGAGTTATGTAAAATGTTTAGGATAAAACACATAAAGACTAGTAATGCATATCCGCAATCAAACGGTTCGGCGGAGAGATCCCATGCACGACTAGGAGAATACTTAAGACTGGTAACAAAAGATAAAACCAAACCAGAATATTCTAAATTATTTAGATACGCAGCATTTTGCCATAACACAACTATACATAATAGTACAGGATTTTCACCCTTCGAGATGTTATTTGGACGGAAAGCCAACCTACCGAGTGAGTTTAGTAATTTAAAGTTTAAGACTACTATGGATTATACACAAGAATTACAATTGAAGTTGATAAGAATGGAGTCAGAAGCTAGAAAACATCTTTTAGGAATGAGAACAAGAGCAAAGGAGAGGTATGACAAAAGAATTGGTTCTAAGGTAAAGGAATTTAAGAAAGATGACTTAGTTTTAGTTGAAAATGATAAAAGGGACAAGTCAAGTGAAAAATATGTAGGTAATAATATGTACGAAATAATAGGTCAATGAAATATAATAAAGGGAAGATTAAGCATTTTAAAAATTGACTAATTTAATTATTTACAGGCTTATGCTAGTAAGCGGCGTAAACCCTATGGAAAAGGAAAACATAGCGATCAACGGTATATATTTCAAGAATATTGGACAACTAAGACAGAAAACGGGAAAAGTATCCATAATCACTAAGATAGATCTCGATCAAATCGAAGATCAAATAAATGTAATATCGCGTTTTGTTAATAATGTGAACGATGATTGTATGATAGAAATACCCGAATGTATAGAATTTATTAAGAAAAGTAAATTAGATATTTTAAGCTTGAGAAAAAATCTAAGAAGTATTTACCAGTTACTAGGAGTTGATAAGGGAAGATCTAAAAGAGGTCTTTTAAATATTGTTGGTTCAGGTTTAAAATTGTTGTTTGGAACTTTAGATAGTAAAGATGCCGAACACTATGAGGAGGTAATAAGAATTACTCAAGAAAATAATGAGTACATACATAAAAGCCAACAGGAAGAAATAAAAATTCTGGATAGTTTAAACACACAAAACCAAATAATGAGAGATGCATATCTGGATTTGGGTAATTTAACAAGCACTATGATAAATAATTTAGAGCAACTCTCAGGTATAGTGAATAAAGACCGCAAAATTAATATTATCAGGAATTATTTTATTGAATGGAAACTCAGAGTCTATTTTCTCATTAATCATACAGAACTACTAATTGATCAGATAATTGGAGGCATTTTATTTTTAAAGGACAAAATTATACATCCAATTATAATAGACCCAAAAAAGTTCATTGAACTACTGAAGGATAGTGATAGGGAAGACGATATGTTATTTACGCCAAGTTTAGCATCTTACAACAATATAATTCAGGAAATAAATCCAATTTACTACATAAAAGACAGTAGACTTGTAGTTGTTTTATCCGTTCCAATAGTTGAAAAAGTTAAGTCAGATGTTTACGAAATGATAAATACACCTTACAGAATAAACGGTATAATGTATGTTATCGAACAAAAAATGAGCTATTTTGTAATAAAACAGAATAAAGATGAATATTTTCTGAGCAATGATTTAACTGAAAATTGTAAAAAGATAAGTAATCATTTCATATGTGACCAACAGGAATTTAAGAATAGTATCGTTAACAATGATTGTGAATTAGTCATTTTTATGAATAGAAAAGCTAACAATTGTAATCTAAAACAAGTAATAAATCATGTAGAAATTTTTCATAAAATTACGGAGAATAAATACTTGTTCGCATTAAGTGAAGAAACAAAATATAGATGTAAATGTGAAGAAGAACAAAATAATACCGAAGGTTTTATAAATGATATCGGAATTTTAAGTTTGGACACCAATTGTACTTTTGAAACAATAGAAACAAAAATTGTAACACATGAATTCGAAATAGTTATTGACAATAAAGATATATATCGCTTTGCTCCAGAAGATTGCTGCGCAAATGTAAAATTAAGTAATATAAATGTAGAAAACGTTCAAATGCCAAAAGTGAAGCTTAGAGATTTAAAAGAATTACAAGATTTAACAGTCGAAATAAGAAATCATGAAAGTTATATTTCTAGAAAGTTAAAAAGCATACCGCCTCATGCTCAAGGTGCAATGTTTGGAATTGTTGGAATGACTTTCATTGCAATCATAATATATTTTATTTCAAAACTTATTAAAGGAAATGGTATTACCATCTTTCGAAACTGTTTCAATAAGAAAACAAAACAACCTATAATTGAAAGGGAGAAAATTGTTCATTATTACGACAATGATCGAATCAAAACTGTCATCAAGAGACCAAATTCTCGTGTTTTCAAAGTTGAAGGTCCAAAAGTAGAAGAAAATGAAAAGTAAATATGTTTTGAAAAAAAAAAAACAAAACAATAAAGAATAACATATGTAACAAAAATTTTATTTAAAGGTTTTTAATATTGTAAACAATAATTTTAAAAATGTATTGTTTAGTTTTGTGAGGGGAGGTGTTATGCATGCGCATAGGTTTTTGTCTTTTTTCTAAATTAATATCATTATATGAAATACTGATTTTGCTTTTCTACCGGACGCGCGTGGCCACAATGCACAGTATTGTAATGTGAGCATTTTGTTTACTGCGTGCGGCTTCACACGCGCTCGACGGTTCTGTTCGAGTCAGCATATTCCATTTTCAAATCGCATAGCACCGCTCCATTGGAAGTCTTGGTAGTCAGTCGTAATTTTAACACATAGCAATAAAGATAAAATAAAAGAAGTTTGTCTTTGAATTTTATTCCGGCTCGGCATAACATTATGAACCGGGCAAACGATGCTGAGATTCCATTCATCTGGCATACTTTCATCTGACCAAATCTTAGAGATGAGTTGGTGTATGCTCACTACCAAGTCATCTCCAGCTGCTTTAAATAGCTCTGCAGGTAAACCGTCAGGTCCAGCAGCCCTGTGGACTTAAGCTTGGATATTGCTATCCGCAGTTCGTTTTGATCAGGTGGATGGGAGTTTTGGCTATCATCATCTAAGTTGAATGGTTCATTCTGCCTGACAGCGGAATTTTGGTCGTCATCGCCATTGTACCGTCTGCAGAAGTAGTCTTTCCAAATTCTCAGCACCGACTGTGTTTCTACTACGATGTTTCCATCCGCGTCTCTACAGGTTTCTGTACGGGATTTGTTTTGCTGGCACATTCTTTTTACCCTCTGGTAAAACTTCCGTACATTGTTCCTGGAGTCTCTCAATATCCTCGAGCGCACGCTTCTCGTGCTCTTTCTTTTTCCTTCTAAGAAGCCGATGTTCTTCCCGTCTCTTTTGCTCGTAGAGCGTGCCGTCCTACCAAAGATGTCCTCTCTTCCTATCTTGGCGTTAAAGTCGCCCAGTACGATTTTAACGTATGTCTAGGGCATTGCTCGTATGTTTGGTCGAGGAGCTCGTAAAAACTATCTTTGGTAGCGTCGTCTTTTTCTTCTGTGGGGGCGTGAGCGCATATAAGGCTTATGTTGGCGAATTTTGCCTTGACACGGATTGTCATAAGACGCTCGCTCACGTGCCGAAAGCTCAAGACTTCTTGCCTAAGTCTGCCGCGTATGACAAATCCGCATCCGAATAAGCGCTGTTTATTTTCTGTGTAGCAGTCACCGTAGTAGATATCACAGTTTTCCATCCTTTTTCTGCCTGGCCCATTCCATCGCACTTCCTTGATGGCGGTTATATCTGCCTTGTAGCAGTTTAGGGCTTCTGCCAGTTGTTCGGATGCACCGTCGCCGTTCATTGAACGAACATTACAGGTACAGATCCGAACGTCGTTGTCCTTATTTCGTTTAGCGTGGTTGACATTAGATCCATCCTTTTCCGAGGCTTTTGGTTGTTTCGGAACTAATAGTTTTTTTTTACGTGGTTAGGTAGTTAACCTCACGCACAACCCCCAACCTGGAGGGCCAGATCCTTGTATACCCCTAGGACAAGGGGCCGGGTACACCGGTATCAGTAACCCACTACGGGGGTGTGAGCGCTGCCGTTGGCCCACTAGTGGCTCATCCGCCACCAACTCTTTTCCAAGACCCTGACTAGTACTTGGAAATCCTTATCGACCTGAGCTCCGTTCTGGAAATTTTAGCGCCACCGTTGGTTCCATTGATGGAATTCATCCGCTGACGTGAATTATAGTGCTGCTATTTTCCCTTGCTCAGCACTCGCGCTTATAAGTTTAGCAAGTCGTGCCCGGAGGGGCAGCGACCAGTACCCGATGGTTACCACTTGGAGGTAAAATAAGCACAATTGATGTGTAGTAACAGTTACAACACTGGGCTTAGCAAAATTTCATTTTATATTCTCCATCGTAATATTGGACGCCAAATTACGCAGAGATTCTAAAATGTTTTGAAATGCATCCGCTCTCTTAGCACGATTAATATAATTAGACTCAGCCGTATTATATAGATTCGTATGCATTTCAAAGAGGCATATCAGTTCTAGGGTTAATTCCCTTGTCCAAATAAATCCTTCGGTCATTTTATATACAACACCTCAGCACAACACAATGAAAAAAAGTTAAGCGAAATAGCAAAATAACGAACAAGAGAAAAGAGAAACGTCATAAAAGAGTCACGGAAAATTCTGCCCGCGACTTACCGGGCAGCTCGTTTTCTATCTCATCGTTCTTCTCTTTCGCACTCGTGTGAGTCGCGACTCATGAGTCAACGTGTGGATTGCGACAAACATGTCGTATACGAGGAAGCAAAGACGGGTAATTCTTGCCGTGATGGCTTTGCAAAAACTAGAGAAAATCAAAAAAATGTTTAAAAATTTTTTCGTGTCATCTTGTTAGCTGTGGTTGATGCACACAGTAGATTTGTTTATTTTGATGTTAGAGGGAACGGAAGAGCATCAGATGTACATAGTTATATACAAAGATAGCTCATTATATATGAAGCCTTAGCAATTTGGATCATTAAACATACCTACCCCGAAACCATTATGCCTGAAACAGATGTGCAGAATTTAGCATACAGCGCAATTAGAATACATACGTTTATATGGGAGCGATTACATGTGTATTCTGCACGTGGCACAGCGGTGCATGAAGTCTCTATTTCTAAGGCCGTGTGCCAATTGCGTTAAATGTTTATCCACTGGCTAATATTTGACGTTTCTATCAGAGGTGGATAAAATTTTAGCTTTTTGCTGTCGATTGGATTAAATGGTAGTTTACTAGTGCTATTTTTCATTAATTTCCCACTAGAATTGAAAAATGTCGCTTTCATTTTATTCACATCACATTTTATTATAACTAAAATTACCAAACTGTTTTCCCAGTTTTAAATAAAAATTAACATAAAAACCATAACTAATAATTATTTTCCGTGTTTATGCTTTTGTTTGTAAATTATATGTAATTTGTGTACATGATTGAACAACAAAGTTCGCCATTTGTTAATGGAAAATACAAAGATAAAAATTTCACCAATCAACATTATTCAAACTATCAATTTTACTTGTTTTTACACGATATTGCTCATATGAACTATTTTTTTTTATAAAAAAAATATGTTGAATTTTCACAATGGGTAGTTTTCCCATCGTATGTGAACACTAGAGCACTACATTTGTCTACCGACAATCGACTGGGAAAAACGAAACAAACACAAAAGCTGTCCTCGTCTCTCTCATCTCTTCATGGGTATATACAGATGTCAAACATTAGCCACAGGATAAATTTTATGCAGCTCCAGAGCAGGCTAATTTTTTGAAGTCTATATTCACCCCACTAGCGTTAAAAATCAGCCAGAGGATAATATTTTAACGCAATTGGCACACAGCCTAAATTTGCCGTGTAACGTCGGTACTTTTTACTCTAAATTTTAAAGGTGCACCGTGTGCTTTTGCGGATGATGTAGTTCGGTTCGGTCAGTCGCCTAGATCTTATCTCCGGCATTAATTGGGATCTGAATCTTCTAAGACTTTGGTTTTTTTTAAACATAAATTGGTTTTAAGTTCCAAGACTAAGCTTATGTTTTTTAGTTTGTCGGGTATACACGATCCTGATGTGAATATTCACTTTCACGCACCGAAGTGTCAAAGATTCCAACTACCTATTTGCAATTGCAGGCCTAACTTATCCTCTCCTACTTTTATGAGCTGTCGAAATTGCAATGATCGAAAGCGTCGGGAAATTCAAATATCTGGGACTTACCCTAGACTCAAGAATGAGCTTTTCGAAGCATATAGAAACTTTGAGGAATTATTTTCGTTGCATACTAAGGCACTTTTTCTTTCTTCATAATATCTGTTCCACTATGCTATTAAAAACTATTTATTACGGTATTTTTCATTCAAAGTTGCAATATGGTATAGCCTGCTGGGGTGGTGCCTATAAGAGTAGATTACAACCTCTAATAATTATGCAAAAATATATCATACGAAAATTATGCCGGAAACCTCGGAGACATCCCAGTTACCCTTTGTTTTTTGATTTAAAAATTCTTCCTGTCCGTCATTTGTATTGCTTCAAAGTGCTGAGGACCTTCTTTATGCAGTCTGGTAATCGGAATTTCTGATTGTTCTCAAACTTTAGTTTACGTGGAAACTTTTCGTTCTCTGTATCTGTTCCTTACTTCCATACTACCTCATATCGTAATTTTTATTATATATCATCGCATCGTTTATTTAATAAACGTCCTTAATCGATCAGGTCAATCACTTTACCTGGAATGTTTCTTAAACTTGTAAGAAATTGGCTTCTCAATTTTAACTTCACCAACATAGACTCTACGCTTTCTGACTATCTGGTATAACGAATGTAAGTCTTAATTAATGCTTCATGTTGCTTTCTTTTCTTTTTGATTAATCAAATGCTTTTTTTAATTTTGCCGAATTATTTTTTTAATTGTATTATAAAAATCTTAGTAAAATTTATAAATAAGTATTGTTTTTATATTATTTAAGTTTTATAATAATAATTGTACATACATAGTAGTGGCATTCAGCACTATTTTTATTACTTTTGTATAAAAAATATAGAATGCCAAATGAATTTCTTGTATAATTTAAGTACTAATGTACCAACCAACCAACCATATTTAATTTATAAGTAATTTATAATCTATTTAACTAGATCGCGAGATTAGTATAATTTTGATCATATGGCACTATTTTCAATAACTTCAATAAACTTTTCTGTAGAGGAAAAGGCAGCGATTTTCTTCCATTTTGGAGTTAGGTGAAAAAATAGCGAATAGCACACCAGTTTGGAGTGATTTACTTTGTTAAATTTCAAAAAAAAAAAAAAAAAAAAATAATTTATTTATGAACTCTGTATATTGTATAATGTCCTTCATAATTTAAAAATTAATGTCGTTTTCGATTGGGCTTTTCAGATTTTTCTCTCAGATATCAGATTTCTCGTGCTGGTTGAAAAACAAACGAGATTGATCTGTTTTTCTGCAATTGTATTAGTGTGACATTTCACATCTTGTTCGTAAAAAAAAATAAATAAGAAAAAGAAAAATTATAAATACAATTTTAAAACACTTTCTTTATATTTTCTAAAAATTCTACACAGTTTCTAATAAATATTTTTGTTAATTAATATCTATTTTGATGTACTGCCACTGACATTTCATATATAATCTGCTGGTGTTAGTGCAAGTAGGTGTAAATCTCGAGCTGAATCCGAGATTCACAGCAATTGATCTAGAGCAAAAAAAGTGCTTTTTAGGTCGGTTGGAAAATGAAAATTGTACTAGAGCGATAAAAATTGCTCGAGATGAAAAAAAATTTGTTTGCCCAATCGAAATCGACATATAGTTTGTTCAATGAAAAAAAAGGCAGATCAGAACAGCACAGATTTGTGCAAAAGCTCAGATCAAGTCAGCACAGAAAAGCACAGCCATATGTTTGTTATCAAAAATGACAATTGCATTAATGATTATTTTACTTTATGTTTTCCAAATTATTTAAGGCATTTAACAATAACTGGTTGTCCTTTTTGCGATTAAACTTCGATTTCTCCCTTTTGGTAAACTTAAATCTCATCGAAACACTTTTCGCTTCAAATAAAAAAATCAAATGTGCAACACAGCTAATTTTGACATTTCTCACGATTCTGTTCTACCTCGAAAGTAGGTGCAGAAAAGTTGTCCAGCACAGAGTCATTGAACACAAAGCAGATCAGTCTCGGACAAAAGCTTTTCACATTGAACACGTAAACTTTGTATTTTTCTGATCTTTTCTGTCCAGCACAGCCTCACTGAACAGACTAATTGTTGAAATATAACAAATTTTTTGTTATAACCTGGCAACGCTCATGTTCCTATTCTATGTTCTATAATACTTTTCTAGAAGCTTGATCACTATGACTACTATGTACTTTTGGGGAACGGATTGAAACCCTTTAGAGCGGTTATATTATTAACACGTATTTTATTAATTTACTAAAGGGGTGAAGCCCACCAATTACATTCTATACTTTAATTTTACATTTAGTTTAAAAAAGAAACTTATATTTTTTGTACGCTGACCGACGCCGACCTTCACCAGAACCAAGTACCAACTGCCTTTCACAAGCAAGATAGAGAAACCACGACGTTTCGTGTCGTATTCGTAAGTTATACGTCTGTCTCCTTACTTCTTTCATTTGGGTATGTTCGTTAGGTGTCAGTTGTTTTGGGTCAGTTCGTTGCGCGGTGTTTACACCGGTCGAGTCGGTTGTCGCTACAAGACTCCCCCCCCAGTTGAGTGCCATGGTTCAACGATATCTGCCAGGTCGGACAATGTTCCGCCCTGCTCTTGTGGCTCGCTGTTCCGGCGCGTGTTCTTCGGCGAGAGGGATTCGTTTGTGTGTGTCTCTGGGGGTCGTACTGATAGTACTTCTTTCGGGTGCTTCCCTGCTCTCCCCAAAGCAGGGTTTGAGGCGATCTATTCCTACCACCGTGTTTTTTCCGTTTACGGTTATTTCGAATGATTTCGCGCCGCGTTTAACTACGCGATGCGGACCCTCGTAGGGCCGTTGTAACGGTTTGCGTACGGCGTCCACTCTTAAGAATACGTGCGAACAATTTTTTAGGGCTTGGAAAACGAAAGGTTTTTGTGTACCATGTCGCGATGCTATGACTGGTCGGACCTTCTCGAAATGACGATGCAATTCCTTTGCGAAATCTGATTGCGCGGTCGAAATGCTAGTAGATTGTAAAAAATCCGAAGGCAAACGAATGTTTTTCCCGAATACTAACTGTGCTGGGCTAGCGTCGAATTCTTCTCTGTGTACTGCACGGAGTCCTAATAAAACAAAAGGCAATTTTTTAGTCCACTGTGGACCGTCCTGACATTTCAGTGACGCCTTCAGAGTGCGATGCCACCTTTCGATAAAACCGTTCGCTTTAGGATTGTATGCTGTTGTGCGATTATGCTTTATGCCTAATCTCCTGCAAAGTTCGTTGAGCAAACGCGATTCGAATTGCGTACCTTGGTCCGTGACAATCGTTGATGGGACACCGTATCGAGCGAACCACCCGTTTATTAAGGCATTCGCCACGGTTTCAGCGGATATGTCGCAGATCGGTATCGCTTCCGGCCATCGCGTGTATCGATCGATGATCGTTAATAGATAGCGGTAGTTTTCTGATGGACAAAGTGGTCCTACTAAATCGATGTGAAGCTCGTCGAACCTCTCTGAAACTGGAGGGAAATTTCCAATGGGGCTCCTGGTATGTCTCGATACTTTGGACAACTGACATGGTAGACATGACTGAGCCCATCTACGACAGTCTTTAGCCATGGAGGGCCACACGAATTTCTTTGACATCATTTTAACCGTTGTCCGTACTCCAGGATGTGCGAGAGTATGTACTTTCTCGAAAATAGATTTACGAAATTCTGCTGGTATGTACGGGCGAGGTGACCCTGTCGATGTATCGCATGTGATCGACTTTTCGGTCAGTGGAACGGGAATTTGTTTGAACCTTAACGCTGTTTCGGAGTTCTGTAAAATTTTAAGTTCTTTGTCACTTTTTTGGGCTACCGCTACATCACCGAAATTTATTCCTGATGGTAAGGAGATCTCTTCTAAACGTGACAAAGCGTCTGCAACTGTATTTTCTTCGCCTGGGAGGTACTGAATATTTGTCGAAAATTGGCCTATGAAATCTAAGTGGCGTAGTTGACGAGGTATGGCTTTGGCTGGTTTTTGGCGGAAGGCAAATGTTAAAGGCTTATGATCGGTGAAAATTGTAAAGGTTTGCCCTTCTAAGAGATGGCGGAAATGTTTGACTGACGAGTAAACGGCTAGTAGTTCTCTGTCATAAGCGCTGTATTTACTTTGCGCTGTGGACAGTTTACTTGAAAAGAACCCTAAAGGTTGCCAGTTGCCGTTCATTTCTTGCTGCACTACCCCGCCGATTGCGAAATCCGAAGCATCAACGCAGAGTGAAAGTGGGGCATATTTTCAACGGCGGACATTGACGTACAGTACCGACACAACCCTCTTCCGTAAGAGGGTCTATTAATCGCCTGTTCTTTAGATCGACCAATAAACCGAAGGTTTTTAAAAAATCGGCGCCTACTATCGGTCTGCTGACGTCAGCGTAGACAAATGTCCATGAAAATTTTCGCTTGAAACCTAAATTCAGCATCAGTCTTGTTGTGCCATAGGTGCGGATAATGGAGCCGTTAGCTCCAAATAGAGAACGCTGGCTCACTGCGGGCTTTGCCTTAGCAATACGAATCGGTAAAACCGAAATATCAGCTCCAGAGTCTACGAGAAAGTTGAGGTTGGTGCTATGATCATGAACAAATAAACGACCGTTAATGAATGGAGGTGCCCTGTCGCAAGTCGCCAACAACCGGGCAACTAGTTTTCCGACCTGTTCGGCGCTGCTCGTTTGAAATTGCATGGCTGAGTGCAGTGCCTGGCTCTAGCACCGAATGTGCGGTGGTACCAGCAGAGACTTGGCGAAGAGTCACCGGTATAGTCCCCGGCATCTCGCCTTGGAAAGGCCGCTCTACCACGTGTTCGGAGCTGGCGACGCAACGAAGCGAGTTCCTGCTCGAGTTCCGCGTACGACTTTGCATTCGCTGAATCATGATTAATATCGCCCGCGGGCGTTTGGTCTACCTGATTCCCGGAGACCATAGCAACCATTTGAGAAGAAGGAATAGTATCTAATATTTTGTCTGCTACCTGAGCTAAAGAATCCACTTCGTCCTTGCTAGCTGATAACATGGCTTGCACCATCGCCGGCAATCTCTGCACCCATAGACTTTTCAGCACAGACTGAGGAAACTGATTGCCTGCTAACGCGCGCATTTCTCGTAGCAATTCGCTGGGCTTCCGATCGCCTAGTTCAACATCTCTCAAAAGTTTTTGCAAACGCGCGTCATCACTTTCCATTAACCGACTTAAACCGTGTCCTTTAAATTTTCGTAAAGATTGCTCGCGGGCGGATTTAAAATAACGTCCCTGATCACGTTGATCGTTCGCGAATCTAATAAACTGAGTGCCGTGAAATATTTCGTGTTATCGGACCTAACCTGAGACACACTAAACTGACCCTCCAACGCTACGAACCACACGTCAGGATTATCGGGCCAAAAGGGCAAATTCTTGATAGAAATGGCACTAACCTGGGGGATAGGGTTTGCACTGTCCTGTTGTACGTTGTTCGTCCTGTTGCCGCTAAAATTGGCATCGTTGGAGTTTGTATCGCGTATGTCGGTGTTGGTGTCCGTTGAATTCGGCATCGCTCAGGTGCTTCGATGACTCTACCAATGAAAGAAAATGCAATTTAGTTTCGTAATTTCTTGAACAGAAAATTGACAATATAAAACAATTTGCAATACATACAAAAATTCAAAAAGAAACAAAACTTAATTATACGTGAAGCGCTATTAAATACATAGAAATTATTCTGAGGAATATTTCACTTCCTTTATGCGGTCTGCCTCGGCTTGGGTACTGCGGTTGTTGTTGTTGCAACGTGCTGGTCGGTTAACTGTTGAGTGGTAGCATTGTAAAGGTAGCGGTGGCTAGCGGGATATGATGGCGTGGTTGCAACCAAAACGATAACGGAAGGGTGCTGGCGTGCTTGGTATAGCGGCGATGCAATGGCGACTTCTTAAAATGCTACTCTGGCTACTGTTTAGCGGCGCAATCTGAGCTGAATTGGTGCTCGATGTGCCGGTACTGCTGCTAACGGCTTCGGTGTACTGTATGTATGTGAGCCGTCCCGAAAACCTAGTGAGGTGGCGTCGGATTTCTTGGTGGTATCTTCTTGGATTCAGATGGGGTCACCACTTTGGGGAATGGATTGAAACCCTTTAGAGCGGTTATATTATTAACACGTATTTTATTAATTTACTAAAGGGGTGAAGCCCACCAATTACATTCTATACTTTAATTTTACATTTAGTTTAAAAAAGAAACTTATATTTTTTGTACGCTGACCGACGCCGACCTTCACCAGAACCAAGTACCAACTGCCTTTCACAAGCAAGATAGAGAAACCACGACGTTTCGTGTCGTATTCGTAAGTTATACGTCTGTCTCCTTACTTCTTTCATTTGGGTATGTTCGTTAGGTGTCAGTTGTTTTGGGTCAGTTCGTTGCGCGGTGTTTACACCGGTCGAGTCGGTTGTCGCTACATACTTATAAACTTCCTTTTCATATTATTCTCATTCGTTCAATAAACGTTGTACCGACAACACGAAAATTTACAGGTTATGGGCCCAGGCATAGCAGGCCTGGAATAATTCTAATTTAATAATTTTATTCATTCACACGTAATAATAATTGCAGGCCTGGAATAAGTATAGAACAAATTGAACATGGCATCGTTATATGCAATAGATAAACTCGATGAATCGAACTACGAGACCTGGTCAGTACAAATGCGCAGAGTTTTGGTGCATTGGGGTGTTTGGAAGGTGTTAGTTGAAAATAAGGAACAAAATCCGGATGCGGTTGCAGCTTGGACCACGAACGATGAGAAGGCTTTGGCCACTATAGTGCTCAGCGTTAAACCAACACAACTAAATTACATAAAAAATTGCAAAACATCTGCAGAGGCATGGCAGAAGTTATTGGAGGTGTACAAACCACAGGGTCCGGTACAAAAAGTAACATTGTACAAGCAGTTATTGAATATGCGTATGCAAGATCACGACAATGTGGTAGAGTTCATTAATTCTTTCACTGGAATGTCAGAAAGGTTGACAGAAATTGGAATTATAATGCAAGAGGAATTGTTAAGTATAATTCTCCTATCAAGTTTACCTAAAACCTTCGAAAATTTTGTGGTAGCTATGAAGACGCGAGACAATTTGCCAACATACAGTTCATTAAAATTGAAGAAGGACAGAGGCGCAAACAGCAAAACGAACCGTTAGACAACGACAATGACATACAGCAAGCCTTTATTGTACGTGCAAATAACAAACAAATACACAAAAAAGAGATGAAAAAATTCAACGGAAAATGTTTCGCATGTGGAAAGCGAGGGCATTTTGCGAACAAATGCAAAGAGAAACAAAACAACAGCGAGTCAGTAATGGGCATTACAGCTATGACAGATACACACGCAGTCAATGAGTCCAGTTGGTACATCGACAGTGGCGCGACATCACATATGTCTAATAAGAGACAGATGTTCGTGCGGTATGAAAAGTATCAAGAAAAAATTTGGTTGGCAGCAAATGTATCGGTGATGGCAGTAGGCAAAGGCGAAGTGTTATTGAAAACGAAGGAAAGAGATGTTCTGTTGAAAAATGTTTTGTGTTCTCCAGAGCTGAAAGCGAATTTCATTTCCATAAGTAAAGTAGCTGACAACGGAATGGCAGTAAACTTTAAAGGTGAACGTGCTTGGATAAGGAACCAGCAAGGCGATGTTATTCTGAAAGCAACAAAGAAACACAATCTGTTTGTAGTCGAGTTAAAATCGGAGAGCTTGTTTGCGGTGAGTAACAACGAAATTTGGCATTGCAGATATGGTCATCTTAATTTCCAGAGTCTTCGCGAGTTAGACCAGAAAGGTATGGTACGCGGTATGAAATTGGAGAAGAAAGACGATCAGGAATGTTGCAATACGTGCATGCTAGGTAAAATTCATGCATTGCCCTTTCCTCAAACGTCAGAACGCAGATCAGCGAAATTGTTGGAGTTAATTCACACGGATGTTTGCGGACCTGTGAACCTGTGAACCTGTGAATCGGTTGGTGGCGCTCGATATTTCTTGACTTTCATAGATGATAAATCCAGATTTATATTTGTTTACATTTTAAAGGCGAAAGACGAGGTACTGGATAAATTTAAAATGTTTAAGACGTACGTCGAACGGCAGACAGGCTGCAAAATAAAGGCGCTACGCAGCGATAATGGCAGGGAATATGTCAACGGCGCATTTGACACAATTTTGAAGCAGAATGGTATACGACGTGAGCTAACGGTGCCACACACCCCCCAGCAGAACGGTGTGGCGGAGCGGGCAAACCGAACATTGGTGGAGATGGCTCGGTGCATGCTGTTACACGCAGGATTACGTCAAAATTTGTGGGCAGAAGCAGTATCAACGGCAGCATATATAAGAAATAGATGCCCTACGAAGCTGTTAGTAAACAAAACACCGTACGAAGTCTGGCACAACGAAAAACCTGCGGTAAGTCATTTAAAAATATTTGGTGCAGTTGCAGTGGCATTAGATAAAACACAGCGTGTTAAATTTGAAGCCAAAGGCAAACAGTACATAATGGTTGGATATTCAACGGAATCCAAAGCGTATCGTCTGTATGACAAGGAGACGCACAAAGTTGTTGTGAAAAGGGATGTTCTTTTCAACGAATATTTTGTGAAAAACGGCGATGTAGCAGACACTGGAAATATTGGTATGATGCAGTTTTTCACCTACGGCGAATCTGATAATGCAGAACTAGCGAGCAACAATTCTAACTCTCCGTATGACACTGCTGACGAAGAAAGTACGTTTAATGGTGAAATCAACGATAGAATTGACGACAAGGAGGAGCTAGGCGAAGATAATTCTGCACCGGATGCACGCGGGATAGTCCCAGAAAAATCAAAAATCCTTAGCAGCGGCATGCATCTACGTCCAGTCAAGCAACGTAACATAATTAATACCGTAGTAAACGAAAATATACCTGAAGATGTCGTCGAAGCACTTTCAAGCGAGAAACGTGATCAATGGAAGAAAGCGATGGATATAGAATTCTCTGCACTGAAGAAAAATAAAACATGGAAGTTAGTCGATCTACCATCTAACAAAAAGGCGATTAAAAGCAAATGGGTCTTTGCATTAAAAAGGAATAAAAGTGGGGAAATAGAGCGATACAAGGCAAGACTCGTAGCCAAAGGGTGCGAGCAGCGACGTGGAAGGTTTCGTTGACGCTGATTGGGGAAACGATGCTCAGGATCGTAAATCGTACACCGGCTTTGTATTTCTGTACGGGAAATGCGCGTTTTCTTGGGAGTCAAAGAAGCAGAACACGATCGCATTAAGCAGCACTGAAGCTGAGTACGTGGCAGCATCAAATGCAGCCAAAGAGGCAGTTTACTTGCGGCGACTTCTGAAAGAAATTGGTTTTTGGAATAATAATCCAATTATTCTTAACGTGGATAATCAAGGCGCGCAGAAGCTGGCAACGAATCCAGTGTATCATAATCGTACGAAGCACATAGATGTACGATATCATCACATACGAGAAGTCGTAAGGAACGGCAAAATTGAATTAAAATATTGTCCGACAGATGAGATGACAGCCGATGTTTTTACCAAAAACTTGTCGAAAATTAAACATGTAAAATTTGTAAGACAAATGAATATGTACTAAATTTTTATTTGTAAATGGACATTCACGTTGAGGAGGAGTGTTGAAATATAACAAATTTTTTGTTATAACCTGGCAACGCTCATGTTCCTATTCTATGTTCTATAATACTTTTCTAGAAGCTTGATCACTATGACTACTATGTACTTATAAATTTCCTTTTCATATTATTCTCATTCGTTCAATAAACGTTGTACCGACAACACGAAAATTTACACTAATATATAATGAAGTATAAAGAAAAGTACTAAACGAAAAGTATTAACGAACAGACTGAACGAACAGAGCGAATAGAGTTTGACAGAAAGAAGATGAGAAAGAGAAGAAGAAGAAAAAGAGACACTCGACTCGATACGCAACGCTCGACCAGTATAAACGTTTTTTTAAATATACTCCGTTCCGTAACTTAATATATTATATATCTGTAATAATTCTAAAGTAATAATTAAAAATAAAGATTTCTATTGTTTGTATCCCAGAAGAGGGATTTTTTCACTAAATAAATTCAGAAGTGGGATCTGAGATCCTGAAAAAAAAGAAAACGCCACAAGGTAAAATTCTGATTCTCGGAAAACAAAATTGATATGAGACGGAGCTCGAAGGCATTAACAAAATTCGTGTGTGTAAACTACGCGCGGCAGAAGTAAAAGATGTATATATGTGTGTATGTAGGTATTTAGATAACGGTAATCCGCCATCTTGGTATGTCCACCATATAAAATATCACTTATGTAGCTATTATTTTTGTCTTGTCAAAACCCTTTCATTAAATACCCATATTAAGTTGTTCGTGAAGTTGAAAGTCATCCGCCATCTTGGTACGTCCGCCATATTAAATTTGGATTAACGTCAGTTAACTTATCGTATTCTACTTGTCAAACTTTTTAATTTAATACCCATATTGGATGGGTCAAGTGGGTAACGGTTTATGTACATATGGAGATATGTATGTATGTATGTATGTATGTTTGTATGTATGTATGTATGTATGTATGTATGTATGTATGTATGTATGTATGTATGTATGTATGGATGGATATGTATGTATCCATGTACATATGTATGTATGTATGTTTTTCTATGTATGTATGTTTAGTTGTATGCATAGTCTGCATAGTATGAATAGTATCTGCAACATTACTTCGAAAAGCTAGTACATATTCATTCTATCGAATGTGTGACGTAATCAGTCGTCCCACTTTTTCGTTACAAATTTTTTTGACTAACTTGCATATAAAAGTTTTACTGCAAAAAAGGGCTTATTGAATTGTGCGCAGAAAGAGGATTAATCTCCCGTGGTACGGAAGCGCATCTTATTTAGCAACTTCGGAAAATTCCATTTAGTTCTACACGTAACGAGAATAACGGAACTCATGAAACGTCCACGATGAAAGAGAGTACGATTGTCCAAAGCATCGCACCGCTTTGTGATACAGTGCAAGCACTAGCTCTGGCAACGCACAAGCCTCCAGTCTCCACAAATTAATATTCCACCGCCGCCACCGCTTAATATTTCATTATATGGAATGTTCATTGCCGCCACAAATTAACATTCCACTGTCTCCATCACTTAATATTTTACCGTTGCAGCAAACTAATATTCCACCGCCGCCATTGTTACCTTATTTTCCTCCACCATCAGCGCCACGACAATTTCGTATTAAGGATATTTGTGAGTTAATACCGAAATTTAGCCCAGCCGAATCCAGCTCTGTGACCAGTGTCCAATTCATCACGAAAATTAGAAGATTACAAGCGATTTATAATTGGGACGATACTGAGACTCTAATAGCTGCGCAAAGGAATTTAATGGCACATTCAAAGCTATGGATCCACGGATTATGTGAAGTATTTACTATTTTTTACAAGTTGGCTGAGCGATTAAGGATGGAATTTCCCGATACCAGAAAATGTCTTCCTTCACAAACTCGAGACCTGTGCGATGCTACAATTGTTCCAAGGAAGGTCACCTTTCCATAAATTGTCCGGAACCACAGAAACGCCCACGTTGCAGCATTTGCAACCGATCAGGACACGCGAAAGAGCAGTGTACTGCGAATAAAGTAATCTACATCCACCCAAGTTCGTCAAACCACAGCTCTACCCGTCTTCAGAGTTCGAAATTCAACCGCTACGCCGTTATTCAATCACCGAAATCCAACGAAGAGGATATGATTGCCGAATCCGATGTGCATGCCGAGAACACTTGCCCGATGTAAACTAACGACAACGTTGTTCAAAAATTTAATTTAACTTTTGAAAATGACGCAACTATTAGCGCTGATATTTTGGTTGTTAATTTTATGAAACTTTCGATAGTCCAATCTAGTATGACCCCGATTTATGACATACCGACATATCAAGGCGTTAATGGTTCCGACATTGCAGTCTTAGGTCAATGTAATAGTTTTATAAATATTAAAAACACTTTATATCCTTGTAGATTTCTAATCGTGCCCGACGACACCATGGGACCCCACTGTAACCTTGGTCGAAGTTTCCTAGCGGAAAATGAATTTTATATCACGATAGATCAAAATGAAAAACTAGAATTGCGAATCGACGTATCCAACAAGCGTCCGGCCGAACCGACCACGATGAGGACTGTTTTTTTGGCAGAGTCACGTAGGTTAATGACGATCGATCACTCTTACAATCCCGTTTCCCCAATCGATTATGATTTTGATTTGTCCGATCCTTACATCCTGGACGACAACGCCACTCAAGCCTTTAATATAAAAAATACACAATACTTGAAAGCGTACAAGGAACAATTCGAGAATTCACTGAGACAAAATGAAGGCGAAATAAAACAACTTCTAGAAGCAATCGAGAAAAGATATACACAAAGATTAGATGAAATGAAATTGAGTCAAGACATATGCGAGAAAGGTATTGCGGAAATGAAAAAAATGTGTAATGTGGCTGAGAGTTTCAAGAAAGAAGGTGAAAACATATGTAAGGAACTGAAGAAAAACAATGCTAATGTGTGTAGTGAAGTAAAGAAAATTGTAGATGGTAAACAAACGATGGCGGGAAGTCAAATGTCATTTGCAGAGATTGCCAAAAATGCAAATGACAGGTGCCAAGAAAAAATACTACCAGCGTTACGGAAAGAGTTGCCACTACTTATAAAACCGAAAGAGAAGCAAAAATGTAATAAAACAAGGGAGGATCTAAATGAAAAGGTAGATCCAAGAAATCTTAAAATTTCTAATATTGAAAACACACATAGTGGGATAATTATAATAGAAAGTGAAGACGCGAATGAAAGGAATAAAATAAAAAGTGCGATTGAGGAGAATATGGGAGAAAAATATGAAATTCGAGTTCCAAAAAAAATAAAGCCAACAATTCTGGTGACAAATATGAGATTCAAAAATGATGAAAATGAAATCATTGAAAAATTAAAAAAACAGAATAAGGAAATCTCAAACAGCGAACTTAAATTATTAAGATATTACGAAAACAAAAAAAATAATGCAATAAGTTACAACGCAATAATCGAAATAGATGCGGAGTCATTCCCAAAAGTACTAGAAAAGGAAAAAGTCAGCATAGGGTGGGAGCGGTGTAAAGTATTTGATGGAGTGGACGTTTTGAGATGCTTTAAGTGCAAGGGTTTTAACCACAAGTCAACAGACTGCAAAAAAAATGACGAGATATGTCTAAAATGCCTGGACAACCATAAAACAAGCGAATGCGACAAGGTAGCAATAATCAAGTGCATAAATTGTATGCGTGCTAACAAAAAGTTAAATCTGGGACTCGATGAAAACCACATGACACTTAGCAGAATGTGCCCTGTACATTTAAATAAACTTGAAACCAAAAAGAAAAGAATTGGGTACTAGCAATCCACTAAAATTAAAGGTATATACATTAACATACAAGGCTTAACCAACAACTTCGAGGATTTGGAAATACTGGCGGAAAATAGGGGATACGAATTTATTATTTTGTCGGAGACACACATAACACAAAATACAGAGGAAAATGAAATAAAGATTGAAGGGTATAAAGATATATCGTGTCCTTCCAATTCAACGCGGACTGGTGGCACTACAATCTACTTCAAGGATCACTGGAGTATTACAAATACAGTAAAAAAGGCGATCGACTACAAAATGTGGTTCCTAGAGTGCAAATGTAAATATAAAGACCTTGATATGATAGTAATTGCAGTTTACAGATCGCCCAGTAGCTCAGAAAGGGAATTTTGTGATTTTTTTAAAGAATATATGGAGAGTTTAACAGAAACACCATGCAATATATTGGTTGCAGGAGACTTCAACATTGACTGGTGTCAAAATCATCTGTATAAGCTGGAAATAGAAAGAATACTTAACGATAACTGCCTTACTCAAAAAACGGAAGAGTACTCGAGAATAACTGAAAGCACGAAAACTATAATTGATTATGTAATTACAAACATAGATAATGTAGAGGTGCAAGTAAACACTGATGATAAGATATCGGACCATGAAAATCTAGAAATTACAATAAATGCTGATGGTAATAGGATAGCAGATGAGAGCACTGAAATCGATGTATTTAGATACAAGAAAGATAAATTTTCTAGAGATCTGATGCAGTTGGATACAGCTTATGACACAACCCATGATATAAACGGAAACGCAAACAAAATGAATATGAATTTGAGAACTACAGTCAATAACAATATTGCAAAGAAAAAGATAAGGACGGGCAATAAGACAAAGTTATGGTTTAATAACACACTCAGAGATCTAAAAGCAAAGAAAATCGAGAAGTACCAATTAGCAAAATTTAGCAACAGCAGAGAGCAATGGCAGGAATACAAAATAATAAGGAACCAATATAAAGTCGAAATCAATAACGCTAAAAACCACTACGTAAACAACCAAATTAGGAATGCGAATGGTCAGAAGGAGATGTGGAATCAAATAAAACATCTAGTGCTAAAACAACAGAAGAACAAAATTAAAAATGTGTTATTTGATGGTGAAGATCATGAAGATGAGGCGTCTATTGCGAACAAATTCAATGAGTACTTTATAAAAAGTGTAAAAGAAATTGGTGACTCAATCGAAGACACTGAATATGTTAACTACATAAAACAGACAGAAAGCAGATTCAAATTCCGTCCAATAACAATAGATGAACTTAAATCAATATGTCAGAATCTTAAAAACAAGGCGGATTTCGAAAGAATAAGTCCGCAAATACTTACGGATAACTGGAATATATTAGGACAAACAATACATCAACTAGTGAACACATCACTTCGAACAGGAGAATTTCCAAGCCCATGGAAGGATTCAATGGTGACACCAGTCGAAAAAGTAGCGAAAACCAACAAAAGTGAAGAATTTCGACCGATAAATACGCTGAGAACGATTGAGAAAGTTTTAGAGATGGTGGTAAAACAACAACTGATGGAGTACGCCGAAGACAACAACATACTGTCAATATATCAATCTGGGTTTAGAAAGAATTACTCCTGTGAAGCAGCAGTAAACCATGTATTGAATGAATGGAAAGGTGGTGGGAATCGTAAAAAAACAATGGCACTCTTTTTAGATTTCAAACGGGCATTCGAAACAATCGATAGAGAAATTCTTTTGGCAAAACTTTACATGTATGGTATACATGATGAGGAGCTCGGTTGGTTCAGATCGTTCCTCACACATAGAACACAACGGACGAAAGTCAATAATAGCGTTTCAGGCTTTATCGATGTGGAACAAGGAGTGCCACAAGGGTCGATACTAGGGGCGCTACTATTTATAATATACATAAATGATATGCCAGAAATAATAAAATTCTGTAAAATAGTACTTTACGCTGACGACACTTTGATATATGCAGAAGGAACAGACGAAGAAGAATGCAAACGTAAACTAATGGCTGACATAAATAAATTGACCTCATGGCTGAAAATGAACAAGCTAAAACTCAATGAGCAGAAAACGAAGCTAATGGAGATAAACTTGAATGGCACAACAAATATCGAAATCAACGGAAAAGCGATCGAAAACGTTAAGAGCATAAAATATCTCGGAATGATCATCGATAAGAAATTAAAAATGCACGACCATGTAGATTACATCTGCAAAAAAATTGGTAAAAAAGTAGGGTTTTTTAAAAAGATCCGAAGAAGAATGGACTACATAACAGCTGTTACAGTCTATAATACCATCATCAAACCGCATTTTGAATTTTGTTCCTCAATTCTATTCTCATGCTGCAACCAGGGGCAGGTAGAAAGGCTACAAAAACTGCAAAACAAAGCTATGAGGAGCATCCTGAGGTGCAACAGATTTACTTCAGTAAGGTACATGCTAGATGCCCTTATGTGGCTTAACGTTAAACAGAGGTTGGAGCTGAATACACTGTTGGCTGTTTTTAAAATAAAACATGGGGCTGCGCCAAGATACCTTATAAATGAAGTCAGGCATGTTGGTGATGTTCAACCCTACCAACTTCGGAATGCAAGTGACCTTAGGTTGAGAAGACAAAACTCATCAGCTGCGCAGAATACGATCATCTACAAGGGATTTAACTTATTTAACGCGCTTCCAAGTGAAATAAAAAATGACTATAATTTTAGATCATTTAAAAGAAAATGTACTGAATATGTGAAAAGACATACTTAAAATACGTAAGTGCAATAAGACTGGGAAAAAACAAAAAAAAAAAAAAAAAAAAAAAAAAAAAAAAGTTTAGAATTTAATATTGATTTCTTTTACTATAGTTTGAGTGCGTGTGTTTTCTATTCTTTTTTAAAGTTTTATCTAATATTGGGAACTTAATAATATATTTTTTATTTTATATATAAAGTATTTAAAATACTAATTTTTTCATTTATTTTTCTCCCCACGAACAGTAGCAGGAGGTTTCCACAGAGCCTAATCCCGAGTATTCACTAGGGATAGGTACCTTCCGGCAACTGTCCGAGAAGAATGAAATTCTATCTATCTATCTATCTATCTTAATATAATTAAAGAGAAATTGTGCAATCAACCCGGACGTGACACCGAATTACATACGGATGTATCTTCTCACGGATTTGGGGCGATTCTCCTACAGAGACAACAAGAAGATGAACGTGAACGCAACTTGTTTGGAATAAGAGAATCCATTGTAAGAACCAATGCGGAAGCTCAACGACAAAACGAGCAAAAGTACAATAAAGGAAGAAAACCAGTATTTCCGTATAACGAAGGGGACTTGGTTGGAATCTTGAACAAAGCCATCGATCCAGGAATAAGTCGAAAGTTGCGACCACGGCTTAAGGGTCCCTTCCTTTTAAAATCCATCCTTCCCAATGATCGTTTTTTAATTGCAGATTTGCCAAACTGCAGATTCTCCCAGAAGCCGTTTGAAGCAGTATTGGAGCCGAATCATGTTCGACCTTGGACATGTGTGGGACCACATGGAAGTCAGAATGGCCGAGCTGAAGTATAAAGAAAAGTACTAAACGAAAAGTATTAACGAACAGACTAAGCGAACAGAGCGAATAGAGGTTGACAGAAAGAAGATGAGAAAGAGAAGAAGAAGAAAAAGAGACACTCGACTCGATACGCAACGCTCGATCAGTTTAAACGTTATTTTAAATATACTCCGTTCCGTAACTTAATATATTATATATCTGTAATAATTCTAAAGTAATAATTAAAAATAAAGATTTCTATTGTTTGTATCCCAGAAGAGGGATTTTTTCAATAAATTAATTTTGCCTGTGAATGCTTTTAATTTTTCTCTAAATACTTATGGAGGGCAGTCGGATATAACGACCGCCGGTTATAAAGACCACATTGCTCGGTCCCTTCACCGTCGTTATAAGCGACTTCCGCTATAATTTTTTTTTTTTCGTCTTACATTTTTTTGCTTTGTCTTAAAACTTCGCTTCCAGGAACGTTCACACAACTCGCCCAACAAGACTGTAACGGCTATAAATTTTCTTCTAGGATTCGTGACAACATAATATGTTACGAAGATATTAGCCGTGTTTTATTATTCGCATAATCCTAATTCGATCAAGTGCTTAAAATAAAACGATCCAGATCATCTCAAATTTTAACTTTTAAAGATTGGTACAACTGCTTTTGTACTTTGACATTGACATTTGTCATAAATTAAAACAATGGACGAGAAGCAGAATTTGATTTTTATTTTATTTGGCTTTTTCAGCTTCGTGCACCTTGAAATTGATCTCAAAAAATGTATTCACCCCTGTGATGAATTCCGACCGGTTTGAAAACGGACGGAATTACAAGGGAAGAATTCAAAATTAACGGATTTTTCCGAATTCATCCATTGTAATTCCGTCCGTTTTCAAACCGGTCGAAATTCATCACAGGGGCGATTATGTATGTTTGTATGTGTGTACATACTCGTATGTTTTATTTATTAATTTAATTAATTTAATTGAAACATGACTGATTGGCGAATTTCGCAAATAAAAACTCTTTAATTAATCAATTGTTTAAAACATGATGAAAAATAAAAGATTAATAATTTAATGCAACGAGGGATTTTTTTATTTTTATCCACTGATATGGAACGTCTCCATCGGTAATACAATAGCCGTGTTTTATTAGCCGTGTTTTATTATCCCCGTGATCTGATCCGGATCAGATCAACAAATAAGTTTGTGTGCATTACAACAACAATCCGAGATCTTGCTTCTTGTCAAGATCAATTTTCGTGATCCAAAAATTAGTTCGACTATTTCTCACTATGGTACACTTTCGTTTGTGAATGTTGCTGTATTATCGACAATTGCCAAGGGTAAATGTTGCCAGATTAGAATATAAAATTATTATTGGCAATCCAAATATCATTAATGTTATTTTGTTCGAATAAATTAATTTTTCTGCTCATAATGATATTCAAGCGATGTGAAACTGAAATTATAGCTGCAAAATATTATTCTCATTCGGTATCTGTTAATCAAAATGAAAAATTTCCTCCCAAAAAATAAAACAAGCGCATTCAATTTTCATTTAAAAGAAAATATTCATTCGCATGGCAACTTCGCACTAAATGTCAAAATGAACTTAGCTTGTACAATCACCACAACACAGAACTTTGATCTGGTTTGTTTTATTATTCTGATCTGATCCGGATCAGATCACGGGGATAATAAAACACGGCTATTATTCTCATGATCCTATCCGGATCATCGTTTTACACGCATTACAAAAACAAAAGAAGATATTCCTTTTTATCGGGATCTCTTTACGTGATCTGGTTCTTAGTTCACACTATTCACCACTAGGTTTCGTTTTGCTGTCAAAGGTTTTGTCAAACATGGGTATTGCCAGATCAGAGATTGAAATGTAAATTGAATGCAAAATAGTTTATAAATTGTTGGGCTGTGCTTTCCAATAGGGCAACTTGAATTTTCACCTTTTTTATTATTTCTGGTAAATATATGTTATTCTAAGATGTTCTGTATATGAATCAATGTGGGGAAACATTTGTTTATGTGTTTAAAACAATAATAAATTTTCATAAAACCATACAAATCTGCACAAAAACCGTACAAATGTCAGCAAATTTGACATAAAAATGACTTGACAGGCTGTTTTGAAAAACTGTGCTTAGTCTGTGCTGAAAAACTTATGAAAAATGCAATGAATTTACGGCAGCTATAAAATATTCTGCATTTACTGTTTCGCTTTATTTTATTTGGCAATATATTATTTTGTATTTTTAATTTATTTGCAATTTGTTTGTTTTATCACATGTAAAAAATCTTGCGCGAATACGGAATATCTTATGGTAAATTTTTTTTTGGATTTATTTGTTATTTCCTTACATTAACTTTATATTATTTTTGTGTTTTAGAGGTCATTTTGGGCCGATAAAAAAATTGTTTAGATCCGAAGGTTAACTTATTGGAAAGCGGCCCCTTTATTGATGTTTCAATTAAATTGATAATAAATAGGTATCATATTTTGTATATTTTTAGTAAAATATACTATACTTAATTCCATTATATACATCAAAAAAATATTTTTTGGAGATTCGCAAGTTACAAATGGTAACCCCGCGTTTTTTTTTTTGAACTTCGCGGAAAAAACGAAACTGTCAAATGCAAAAAGAAAAAAAAACATATCCAGAAGTAAACAAAAAGAAAACGACCGAAAATCCTAAGTTCAGACACAGACAAGAGAAATATACAGATGCAAAATGGTAGAACTAAATCATGTTACAAAAAAATTTGAAAACCAGCATACTATCATACAATACCTCGTATGAAATGGCTGCAACATGAACGAACTCAAAGAATGGTGTATGATTCGAGCAAAAATGTTCGTTTCTCTTAATTTCCTTTTCTGTTTTGGACTTCCTTGTGTTGTGGATGTTATTGTTGTATTCCCATTGCTGCTTAAATTCGTTTTCTTTTGTACTACGAATACACGAGCAGTATGTGTGTGTGATGTAATAATTTATTTTTTTTTTTTTCGCTTTAATTTCTTGCAAGTTTAAAGGGGCATATGGAAGGGGAATAGCGACTATACCATGGATGTGTGATTTTCATAGTGCTGCAAGTGTTCAAATTTTCTTGAATGGAAATTTTGCTACGCGTATTCGTATGTACATATATGTACATATGTATGTATATGCGATGGCCCAACAGAAGGGCGAGAAAAGTAGATCATTTCGTTGGTTTTTGTGATTGCAATAAAATATGTAATTTCTTTGAAAACGTTAATTTCATTTACAGAGTACATTCCTTTAATGGCATAGAGATCCGCTTAGAGAGGATTTTTTTAAATTCCATCTCTAAGTGGGTAAATTCAGAAAAAATATTCGGAACTCATCTCCAATTTGTTTTGCCTTAACAGTGGCAGCGGGGGCGAAGCAAGGCGAGCACGGGTCAGCTAGTCAAATATAATACATGATACAGAAAACAGTAGGTAGGCATTGTTTTGATTTCCAGTTTGTAAGCCTTTACAGGAGCCCAACAAAATATTTGCCCTCGATTTTAAAACTGAAACTACATACATTTATGTATGTCTATGTAATGTATGCCTCCACAAATTACGCAAACATTTATTTTTTTCATTTGAAGGACATACAAAAATTGTCGGGGAAATTTTCTTATCGATTTCTTACATATCAAAAAAAAAAAATTCGCTCAACCATAAATCAAAGAACATCGAATTTTCACAGAAATGTGAAAAGAAAACCAAACAAAAACAACAACCACAGATCAAAATACGACCACCATATACACACAAACACACCACAGTTTAAAATCCCAGAAACACAGACCAGCAATTCAGTCGTACTTTTAAAAACATTTGTATTGTTCAATTTTCAATATTTACTTACATACTAGACAAAAATGCTTAAATCTAATTTAAAACTAACAAAAATTACTTAATTTAGCTTACTAGCCCTTAGGGGGCACTCTAGGCTTAACTCTATAATTACAAACTATTGCCTTTCGGCTTTTACCTAACTATATTACGAACACGCTAATATTACAATAACATCACAAGAAAAGTTTGGAAACTTGGGTTCCATATCAATGTTTTATTATTTGTATCTTAAAACTATAAAAACTTAACCTACCTAAAATACCCTAGCTACTTAGCCTAATCTAACTGTAATCAGTGTGGTAAGCGCCCGTTGCCTAGTGCCCCGAGTGGTCACCATCCTGATTGCATCCTCGGGCGCTTGGCCGTCGCCATTACGACGCCCCCTCGCGCCGCCGAGACCTGAGCGAGGCCGCAGCGTCTGTCACCTCTCGGAGACGATGCATCGTAATAGTGGGCCCAGCTACTCCACGGAGACCCCCTAGCTTACCTTAACCTACGTAACTAACCTAACTTAAAGAAACTAGGATGTTACAAAAGTAACGCACCGACCTGGGAGAGCGCGTCATCGACCCCCTCCTCCTCAATAAGCCACCATAATTCGGTATATTGCTTTTCCGTATCTATTACATCCCGGTCCGCAATTGCGGTACTGAAACGAAGGAGCTCATGAGCATTGGCGTCGAACCCGCAGTGGATGAGCCGCTTATCTCGCGCACCGCGATGGCGGTGGTACAATACCGGGATACCATCCCTTTTTTGAACTAACCCTTTAGCATCGATATGAAGGAATACCTCTGGTGGGATAAAGCCCGATAGGAGCGTACTCTCATGGTACATTTCATTGAGCAACCACGGAGGGAAAGAGTGCCTCCCATCAATGTAAGTAATTCTGAAATAAATGATAGTATAAGAATATGTAAGTTAGTAACTAAGGATTTTTATGTAAAACGTCTTAGTGCCAATAAGCACATAATTGTGTGCAAAAATATCGAAGAACACAAAAAAGTACGCACCGTCCTGGGTAAAACCGAGACGGAATATTTTACTTATACACCGAGAGGAGAAAAATTACAATCCGTCCTCTTAAAGGGCATTGATCCCGAAATGAAAACGGAGGAGCTCGAAAAGGAGCTAAAAATGTTTGAGAGCGCGGACCTTAAGTTCGTGGGGGTCAAGCCGTTTTCCACGGCCGCGGCAAGGGGTGGTAACCGAAAATTACCATTCTTTTTAGTTCAGCTAACGCCCGACAGCAAAATTGATAGTTTGAGAAGCATCAAATTCCTATACTATCATGCTGTAAGCTGGGAAAAATTAAAAAGGGCAGATCGTGTACTTCAATGTATGCGCTGCCAAAGGTTCGGGCACGCCGCAGCTAACTGTAATATGCAGTTCAGATGCGTGAAGTGCGAAAAGGACCACAAGCATGGAGAATGTCCTCTAGGTAGTGATAGGGTCGAGGATAGGAGCAAACTCTTTTGTGTACTCTGCAAGAGCTTGGGGCACCCTGCCAACTTCAGGGGATGCGCCAAGTTCCAAGAACTGAAGACAAAGGTCCAGGCTCGGAAACAGTTGGCTGAAGAAGAGAAGCGGCAAAAAAGTCGCGCATTCTCTAATTTCGTGGCACCTAATGTGTCCTTTGCCCAAATGGCAGCTGGACCAGGTAAAACCACAACAAAAAACATGCCGAAGGCTGCTGAAAAGGCACCCGAAGCAGATCTGGATCTAAAAGCGATCTTACTGTCTCTGCATGGAAAGCTTGACCATTTCCAAAAACAGCTTAATGAACAAGCGGCCCGAATAGATGTCATCTATTCGACGCTGTTTGCCGAGTCTGGCGCGCCACAATGATGGGTACACTATACGAGGCAAACCTGAAGATCCTTGCCGTGAATGTTAATTCACTGGTCAGGATCGAGAGAAGAACCACCCTTTCTACTTTGTTGTTAAACGAACGCCCGGATGTGCTTTTGGTTAGCGAAACTAAGCTAAATCAGAGACACAAATTAGGCTACAAGGACTACCATGTAGTTAGAAGAGACCGGCCTCATTCTACGCAAGGGGGTGGGGTCGGTATCTTGTTACGTAAAGGCTTGCGACATAGAATAATATATAGCGGGGATGTGCGTAGGTTTCAGGTGTTGGAAGCGTGCATCATATGCATTCCTCTCCATAGTAGGAGACGAATGTATGTGGTGTCCCTTTATGCGCCGGCATCGCCTCAGCCCACTCAATTTATAACTGAGATCGAGACACTTTTTCGTTGCCTCCAGCTGCACTCGGAGGAAAATTATTACTTTCTGGCCGGAGATCTTAATGCAAAACATGCGGCATGGGGAAATGACTCTCCGAATACTAGGGGTAACCTACTACTCAATTGGTGGGGCCTCAATACGATTGAGTACAAACTAGATTTGTACGCGACGGATATCCCGTCTTTTCCAAGAGCCGGCTCCTTTCTGGACTTAGCGCTAATGGACGCTAGACTTGAATTAACTGACATAGACCGACAAACGCGGAATTGTTTGCGGACGGTTGAGTACGATAGTGATCACTACGGACTCGCCGCCGTAATAAGGATCCCTAACGAACAAACACAGCTCGAGGAGTATGACACAGTGTGTTCATTCGATTACCGAAGGACACATTGGTCACGCTTCTCCAGAACTCTGAGGCGTGAATTGCGTCTGAGCGGGATCGATCCTCCAACAAACAGGAACATGACGAACGACGAAATTGACCGACATCTACTTCAAATGGACGACGTCATAAAACGAACTATGGATCGAACTATCCCTAGGGTAGAACTATCCGACGACCAGACCGACAAGTACCGAACACCAACAATCGACGCACTACACGTACAAAAAAGTAGACTGCTCTCGAGGTTAAAAATGCTTCATAGACAGTTTACAGACAGGAACGATCAGGAGATAAGGACACTGAAGTCTGTGATGAAAAACCTGAAGCAGTTGATAAAAGAAAATTACAGAAAATCTGTAAGTTTGCATTGGGGCAATAAAATTCGGGCTATAAAATCCAGTAGTCCGAATATGTTCCCGAAAATAAATAAATTATTCAGGAGAAAAGATCACAATGACATATCATGTGTCCGAATTCCCCAGACAATAGAGAACAGACAAACATTACTGACTGCTGGCATAAGTCCGGAAAATGTCGACACAGGCGACGGTTTTTTCGTGATCGAAGACCCGCAGGAGAAGGTGGATCTGATGGGCGCTTTTTTCGAGTCGGTGTATACGGTAAACAATCCAGTTTGTCGTAACCACCAGCTTGAGAATGGAGCCTTTCTGAATCACTTTTATCTGCGCACTGAACTCCAGAATTGGCGATCTGAGAATAACGGGTTTACCGTATTCAATGAACGGCAGCATCGCCGATGATAGAGCTAGCCCTCATTTGTTCGTGCAAAAAGATGAACTCTTGTGCATCTTTGATTCACTTAAAAACAAGAAATAGTTGGGAGTAGATGGTATCCCAAATGTCGTTTTGAGACACCTGCCCCTAGAAGCGGTAGATATTTTCACCACTCTATTCAACGACGCATTGAATAATGCATATTATCCGGTGCGTTGGAAAATAGCTGTGGTACACCCTATTCCAAAGCGGAATAAGGATAGAACCAACCCTGCTAATCTCCGGTCAATTAGTTTGCTTCCGAATGTTAGCAAGGTATTCGAGAAGGTAGTTAATAGAGCTCTGCTGAGGTGGGTTGAGGATAATAAAATCATCCCGGATAATCAGTTTGGTTTTAGGGCGAAGCATGACACTATTCATGCCGCGTCGAAACTGGTCTCCGACATTCAATGGAATAACGCTAAAAAACAATGCACTGGTGCCTGCCTGGTTGACTTCGAGAAGGCCTTCGACACCGTATGGTTAGAAGGGCTTTTCTATAAGCTGACTAGGATGGGTATGCAAAAACCTCTGCTATATATGATCTACGATATGTTAATGGGAAAGAAGTTTGTCGTCAAATGTGGCAACGTAACTTCGAGTACAATCTTTGATATTAAAAACGGTTTACAACAGGGTGCGGTGAATTCTCCGATGCTGTTCAACATTTATACAAGTGATCTTGTAGGTTCGCTCAGATTTGGTATAGCGTACGCAGACGATCTGGTGGCGTACAAATCAGGTCCAAAAATCGAGGTTATTAATATCCTTTTGCAACGTGACTTCGATCAAATTAAGGGTTATTGCGACGATTGGAAGTTGAAGATCAACTTCCAAAAGACGGAAACAGTTTTGTTCAGGACTCCATTGATTAGGGCTTCTAGGGATACCAGAAAAAACTGGAAAAAATTTGGCATCATTGGACAGCACGGGCGGCCATTGGCTGTGAAAAGTGTGGTTAGATATCTTGGTATTTGGCTCGACCAGTACCTGTATTTTGATAAACATATAGATGCTGGTCTCGCCAAGGCTAAAATGGCCTTTGCTCTGACAAGAAGACTGTTTCACAGCAGTCAGCTTGACTCCAGGGTGAAGGTCATTTGTTACGTTGCCCTAATCAGACCAATTATAGCATATGGTTGTTCGGTGTGGTTCAATGTTGCGCCTTTCTACATGGAAAAGATTCGGGTGTTTGAGAGGCAATGTCTTAGGACCTGTCTTAGATTGTACAGAACACCAGAGTCCCAGTACATAAAATATTATCCCAACAAGGTCCTTTACAATGGGGCACATCTGAAAAGGATTGACAATTTCCTTATTAAGGCGATTCGAAGGCATATTGCAACGGCGATGACCAGCGACAATAGCCTGATCTTCGGGGCTTATTACCCCAATGAAATGTACCATGAGAGTACGCCCCTATCGGGCTTTATCCCACCAGAGGTATTCCTTCATATTGATGCTAAAGGGTTAGTTCAAAAAAGGGATGGTATCCCGGTATTGTACCACCGCCATCGCGGTGCGCGAGATAAGCGGCTCATCCACTGCGGGTTCGACGCCAATGCTCATGAGCTCCTTCGTTTCAGTACCGCAATTGCGGACCGGGATGTAATAGATACGGAAAAGCAATATACCGAATTATGGTGGCTTATTGAGGAGGAGGGGGTCGATGACGCGCTCTCCCAGGTCGGTGCGTTACTTTTGTAACATCCTAGTTTCTTTAAGTTAGGTTAGTTACGTAGGTTAAGGTAAGCTAGGGGGTCTCCGTGGAGTAGCTGGGCCCACTATTACGATGCATCGTCTCCGAGAGGTGACCGACGCTGCGGCCTCGCTCAGGTCTCGGCGGCGCGAGGGGGCGTCGTAATGGCGACGGCCAAGCGCCCGAGGATGCAATCAGGATGGTGACCACTCGGGGCACTAGGCAACGGGCGCTTACCACACTGATTACAGTTAGATTAGGCTAAGTAGCTAGGGTATTTTAGGTAGGTTAAGTTTTTATAGTTTTAAGATACAAATAATAAAACATTGATATGGAACCCAAGTTTCCAAACTTTTCTTGTGATGTTATTGTAATATTAGCGTGTTCGTAATATAGTTAGGTAAAAGCCGAAAGGCAATAGTTTGTAATTATAGAGTTAAGCCTAGAGTGCCCCCTAAGGGCTAGTAAGCTAAATTAAGTAATTTTTGTTAGTTTTAAATTAGATTTAAGCATTTTTGTCTAGTATGTAAGTAAATATTGAAAATTGAACAATACAAATGTTTTTAAAAGTACGACTGAATTGCTGGTCTGTGTTTCTGGGATTTTAAACTGTGGTGTGTTTGTGTGTATATGGTGGTCGTATTTTGATCTGTGGTTGTTGTTTTTGTTTGGTTTTCTTTTCACATTTCTGTGAAAATTCGATGTTCTTTGATTTATGGTTGAGCGAATTTTTTTTTTTTGATATGTAAGAAATCGATAAGAAAATTTCCCCGACAATTTTTGTATGTCCTTCAAATGAAAAAAATAAATGTTTGCGTAATTTGTGGAGGCATACATTACATAGACATACATAAATGTATGTAGTTTCAGTTTTAAAATCGAGGGCAAATATTTTGTTGGGCTCCTGTAAAGGCTTACAAACTGGAAATCAAAACAATGCCTACCTACTGTTTTCTGTATCATGTATTATATTTGACTAGCTGACCCGTGCTCGCCTTGCTTCGCCCCCGCTGCCACTGTTAAGGCAAAACAAATTGGAGATGAGTTCCGAATATTTTTTCTGAATTTACCCACTTAGAGATGGAATTTAAAAAAATCCTCTCTAAGCGGATCTCTATGCCATTAAAGGAATGTACTCTGTAAATGAAATTAACGTTTTCAAAGAAATTACATATTTTATTGCAATCACAAAAACCAACGAAATGATCTACTTTTCTCGCCCTTCTGTTGGGCCATCGCATATACATACATACATATATGTACATACGAATACGCGTAGCAAAATTTCCATTCAAGAAAATTTGAACACTTGCAGCACTATGAAAATCACACATCCATGGTATAGTCGCTATTCCCCTTCCATATGCCCCTTTAAACTTGCAAGAAATTAAAGCGAAAAAAAAAAAAATAAATTATTACATCACACACACATACTGCTCGTGTATTCGTAGTACAAAAGAAAACGAATTTAAGCAGCAATGGGAATACAACAATAACATCCACAACACAAGGAAGTCCAAACAGAAAAGGAAATTAAGAGAAACGAACATTTTTGCTCGAATCATACACCATTCTTTGAGTTCTTTCATGTTGCAGCCATTTCATACGAGGTATTGTATGATAGTATGCTGGTTTTCAAATTTTTTTGTAACATATGATTTAGTTCTACCATTTTGCATCTGTATATTTCTCTTGTCTGTGTCTGAACTTAGGATTTTCGGTCGTTTTCTTTTTGTTTACTTCTGGATATGTTTTTTTTTCTTTTTGCATTTGACAGTTTCGTTTTTTCCGCGAAGTTCAAAAAAAAAAACGCGGGGTTACCATTTGTAACTTGCGAATCTCCAAAAAATATTTTTTTGATGTATATAATGGAATTAAGTATAGTATATTTTACTAAAAATATACAAAATATGATACCTATTTATTATCAATTTAATTGAAACATCAATAAAGGGGCCGCTTTCCAATAAGTTAACCTTCGGATCTAAACAATTTTTTTATCGGCCCAAAATGACCTCTAAAACACAAAAATAATATAAAATTAATGTAAGGAAATAACAAATAAATCCAAAAAAAAATTTACCATAAGATATTCTGTATTCGCGCAAGATTTTTTACATGTGATAAAACAAACAAATTGCAAACAAATTAAAAATACAAAATAATATATCGCCAAATAAAATAAAGCGAAACAGTAAATGCAGAATATTTTATAGCTGCCGTAAATTCATTGCATTTTTCATAAGTTTTTCAGCACAGACTAAGCACAGTTTTTCAAAACAGCCTGTCAAGTCATTTTTATGTCAAATTTGCTGACATTTGTACGGTTTTTGTGCAGATTTGTATGGTCCGGATCAGATCAACAAATAAGTTTGTGTGCATTACAACAACAATCCGAGA